>CM052801.1:21939985-21976118 GCA_028533885.1 Nasua narica
GGGGCGAGCCTGGTGGTGGGTATTGAGGAGAGCACATATTGCATGGAGCACTGGGTGTGGTGCATGAACGATTAATCTTGTAACACTGAAAAGATAAACATATTTGGGGGAAAAAAAAAGAAAACACCTAGACAAAGCCGCCTATATATATAGGCATTGCTAGTGGTCATTTCGGCAGCACATATACTATATGCATTGCTAATAAGTAATGGGTCTCGAATTAAAACTCACAGTCTGAAATCGGAGGCTGTTCTGTGTGGTAAAATATGTGTAACGTTGGCCATTTTAACCATTTGAAAGTATAGAGTTTGGTGGCATTAAATGCAACTTCCCAAACTAAAACTCTGTACCCATTAAACAAATCAGAGGCTGTTGGTGTTAGGCAACTTCCTCCCTAAGAGTCTCTCAAAGGTAGAATTTCAGATGAAAGGTAAAGAAAATTTACCTGATGAGCCCTTGTGAGCCTTTCCCAAATCAGGCCCCATAAACAAGTCTCTGTGTGTCAGACCAGCCTTGATTTGGCTTCATTCTTGTTGACTCTAAAAGAAGTAATTATCAACACTATTGTGTATTGATCAAAAACCCAGCTGTAGAACCAGGCTGCCCGGTTTGAAAGCCAAGGCAGCCACTTGTTAGCTGAGCAATTCTGGGTAAATCATTTAACCTATCTGTGTTCCAGTTATGTCCCATTTGTGAAATAGGCATACTGATGGTGCCAAATGAAAATTTTATTTTGAGGATAAAATGATTAATGCATGTGAAACCCTTAGAACATGCCCCGGTACCATATAAGTCTCCCTGCCCATCCCACCCACTCTCAGCCAAAAGTTAGTTATTATTTCCCCAGCTGTCAATTTTATGTATTTAATTTCATGTACATAATTTTCTCATATCTGTTTCACTGATTGCTAATCTTCTAGTTCAATAGTAAACACAATATCTACAACCTGAATTTATTTTTATTATAACTGTTTGCCCCCAAATTACAGTAATACATCCTCAGATGTAAGTATCAAGCAGTTTCACTTAGGAAGTTTGTCAGGCACCAAATGTAATCTGCAGAAAAAGAGTAGCATTCTCCTGTCTATAATATTTGAGCACAAAAGAAATTGCTTTCACGAAGACTTGTTTCTGTTTTTCTTCCACTTGATTAGCAAATATACTGCTGATGGCAAATCAATGAGCAATCTAAATATATAATTAATTAGAGGAACAAATTGAAATTGACCAAATCTGCTCCAATCTCTCCGAGCTTTGAAAACAACGACTTTTCAAATGGTCAAAACAATTTCTTAGAATTTAGGCATTCATTTAAATGCAAGTCGGCGTGCATTGGAGATAGAAAAGGGAAACCAGGCTCCCATGATATTATAAATGCTAACCCTGCTCCTTCAAGCAAACTAAAGTCTCTCTATTGTCACGAGCTGTCTTCGAGGACAAATAGTTTGGTATTTTATAAAAAGAAACAAAAACTTATCAGAAACGTTTCCATGAAATGTATCTCTTTTGAAAAATTACTCCTTGAATGTGAGTAAAAGAATTCTTCAGAAGCCAAACTATTGAGATGATTCATCTGCACAAAAGAAAAATACTATTCATAAGCACATTTGAAGGTATGCCATTGAAAATCGAAGATGATTTGGAAATTAGTATCCATTTGTTATTATATTGTAATATAGTGATAAACAAAACAAAGGAAGAGTTTTGTCTGGTTTTCTCACTGTCTAGGAAATTGAAGCGTGTATGAAGCTTAGTAACTGATATGAATTTTTACTTTGATGGTAATTATGAAACAGACCAGGGGTTTCACTTCCAGATAAAGATGGACAATGAAGGTCAATTTCTGACCTGCCTTTTTGGGTATTCAGTGCCAGCACAATTTAATTGAGATCAGGTAATTGCTCAGAAGGCTACACAGAACACATTATCATCCTTCAGTGTCACTCCTGCACACCTAGTTATCCTGATGTTGTTTGTCAAAAACTGTCACAGAGGAGTACATCTCACTGAGAAAAATAACCTGTATGTCATTGCTCAGCTTCAAGACCAAACCCCAAAGTGATGAGAAAAAGATTCTTTGAAAAAGCAAAACCCTCTTTTCTCTGAACTGCCTTAATTGGTCCATCATGGTAATATAAAAGAACATTGTAATAAAATTATATACCGGAGGTCAATGATCTTTGTCCTTTCAGCTTTTCTGTGATGATTTCAAATGTCCCTCTTACCCTATCTTGGCATTGAAGATTATTAGTCTTGAATACCTCTTGTACCATATTACAAATTATGCAAATAAAAGATGTAAATATTGCTTTAAGGACTACAGTACTGTGAATTTTATTTTTATTGCACAAATCCATCTTTTCTGTGATTTTATCATTGAAATAGAGAAGCAGAAAATTGGAAATTAATTGTGATAGTTTTTATTTTTTTTGAAATAAAAGATGACTGAGCTTAGAATAGTCTAATGTAATCAAAATAAAAGCACTCATAGTAACAGTGATCTATATATATATGAAATTCATGTGATTTATAATTATAACATTAAATGTTGCTTGAGTTGACACTGTTAAATTTTAATTGCCACTGTTAAAAAACAAAATCCAAACCAAGTAAATTTGAAGATTTAATTGGCTTTATTAAATTACTCAGGAATCAGGCAGCATCACATCTAGGAGTACAGGGACAGGTTTTTTTTAGGAAGGAGGGTGGGACAGAAAGGGTTTGTTCTAGGCAAGGTCACATTTCCTAAGGCTGAAGAGCAGGGAGTTTTATCATGCAGATTACCTCATCTTCCTTTGTGGGAGGGAGAGAGTCCACGTGACAGATTAGTGGTGGGAAAATTTCTGAGTCACCTGTTAAGACATTACTGGAGGAGGTTCAAACTGTAAAAGTATTCGGTGTTAAATCCAGGTTTGGGGCCTTGGCCTAAGTGACATCGTTTTGGTTTTCTTTTTAACACCACCTATGATTTCTGACCTCTATTGACATGAGGACTAAAAGGACGCTAAGAAGTGTAAGTTTCTAGTCTATTCAGCCCAGATGGAATTAAACAAAAAATTAACATGTGCTACATTGAAATCTGTCTCAGTACAGGGTATCAAGATAATTCCTCATTTTGTAAAATGAAAGTGTCAAAAAAGCCACCAGTTTCATTTCTTCAGAATAGTAGTAGATAATACTATATACTATAAACTTGACACAAACATTGGAATGAAAATGAAGAAATAAATTTTATATTAATATATATATATCAATAATTCTCAATGGAAATACATTAATTTATTTTTTTTCAAGTTCTTATTTAAATTCCAGTTAGTTAACATAGTGTAATATTAGTTTCAGGTGTACAATTTAATGATTCAGCGCTTCCATCCATCACCCAGTGCTCATCACAAATGTACTCCTTAATTCTCATCTCCTGTTTCAGGCATCACTCTACCCCCTCCCCTCTGGTAGCCATCAGTTGGGAAATACAGAAATTTCTTAATATGTGTCCTTAGTCAGTACATGAGAAAAGGGAATAGAAAACTTAAATTAGTCCTACTGTTAGCAGCGAGTCCTGTTCCCTGGCCTCAGTTCTTCAGTTCCACCAAGAAAGAATTTAGAGCTAAACTCTTAAGCAACCATTTAATAGTGGTCAAAGCAAAAGTACACTCTCAAGGCAGGAGAGCAGGTAGGCCAAGAGGTGGCAACTGCGGTAGGGGCTAGGGTTCCCTTGTTTTTTAGACTTGGCATGCCTTCTGGGTCATAGCTAGGGTGGTCTGTGACTGAGGTTGCCTCCAGTTATCTAAGGGTCTCCTCCTACTGGTCAAGAGGGGGAGTTCTTGGCCCTACATGGTCGAAACTGTCATGGAAGCCATCCCCACAAGGGAGTGGTGGTCAAAACCACCAGGTAATTATATTATAATGAAGCTACTCAATACTTTAAGGCAGGGGTTATAGGGAGGGGCGCATGTGTGTTTCCTGAGGAAAACCCTGGGCTGTTTGCATTCCAGAGGTGGTTGGCAGTTTCCTCTTTTTTAACAGTAAGATAGTCTCCTCGTCTGCTCACATCTAGCTAACTTCCCACTCTATCATTGTAATTAACATGATTGAATTATGTAAATTATAGTTTTAAAATATAGAGGCCCTCAATGCCTGTTAGGAATGAGGTAAAAAAAAATTAAAATTTAAACTTTGGTAGTATCAAAACATTCTTTGCATGATTTTTTTCACATTTGAAGTTTCAGGGGTTTCCACTGACATTCCCAAATTTCGGAGAGAAACTTGTGCCTGCATGTACTGTGCCACAGACATAAAACACCAACGTTACTTTGAAAAGGGCTTAACATCTTCAAGTGGTGCTTGCGTTTTTATATTTGGTGAAAGATAAAACTTGGAGGTAGCTAGAGCAGAGAATTGGATATGAAGAGAATAGCTTCATCTTGGTCTCAGAGTAATGGGGATCCAAGTGGTTGTAAGGAAGAAGGGCCCTCATGGGCCATTGTCTGCCTGTCTTCTAGGAAGGAGAATTTCCAGCTTGCAGTAAGGTAGAAATTGTAAGATTCATTGACTCTGGTGACGTGCCACTTTTCTTAATATGAATTGTTGATATCAAGAGATCCTTTTGTGGATCCCTCTAAAGGAAGAGCAGCAGTAAGATAGAAGGTTTCCCAGTCTTCAGCATGAGCTATAGCTGAAGGACTGGAAAAAGGGAGGTTGGAAGCACCAGAACCACATTTTTGGGTTTTATTTATTTCTTTAATAATTTTGACTAGATTTTTTTTAATTCATTTTATTTGTCCAAGCCACATGATACTTCATAGGAGGGGAAAAACCCCACAAGTGTGTGTTGGCAGGTGGGCTCCTGCTCTGGGCTGGACCCAGTGGTAAGGGCACACATTTATTTCGCACTCAGATGCCCATGAGGGAGTCTGTTTCATGGTCTTTCTGATATCAGTAAGTGGATTTGCTTTCCCTGCCCATCAGCCCACGCCTGTGAACAGAGCTCACCAGCCTGCTGGAGACGGAGATACTAAAGTAGGACAAGAGCTTCTGCTGAAAAGCTCGCTGCACGTATCAACTGGTACCTAATGAAAATTACCGTTGCCATAAATGAGGCCTCCACTTGTTCAAGTGACAGCAAAGAGAAAAAAAAAATCATCCTTTGTGTTCCCTTTGTTTCATGCAGTGGGTTCTGTGCTACATTCATTATATTCTTTGTTCTCAAGTGGGATAAAACAGGCAAGTGAAAAATGAGTTTTCTTTCTTGGCTTCATAGTGGTTTTCCTTTTTAAACAGGTACAACAGCTTTCAATTGCTTTTCAGTGTGAAGTCCCTAACTGCGGTTCTGTGCTTGTTTATCAATAGCTCCTTAATTGTCATCCCCAGTTATTTACATGTGAATGTAGATGCTGTATTCTCCCAGCTACTAGGCCACTAGGGCATTGCCACTGGTATAATTTATAACACGACTAATTAAAATGAATTTGCTCACCATAATATTCCATGTGCTATTTGTAAGGAAGAAGTTATTAAAATATTCAATACAGCAACAGTAAACTTGAATGCAAAGTAATAATAATCATACATTTTTAATTACATGCTTAATACCCGTTTGGCTAATATAGAAGTATTCTGAAAATCGCTTAAGCTCAGCATAATGGGTTTTTTTGTGTGTGTTTAGTAATATCCAGAGGCATCCTTCAGCATGGGCTTAGCCTATGCACTGTCTAGTATAGCTAGCTGTTTAATGACAGACACACAGTGTGTTCCCATGATATGTCACATAGGAGCAGCTAGGATCAATACGAGTTTATTTTGCTTATTGCGGGCATATTCATATGTGATTTTTTAAAAACCAATTTGGAATCAATTGAATGTTGCATTTTGTCTGTTATGCCTCATATACCCCTTTTCCACTTTTCATTGCCTTCTGCCATTGATTTCTCCAGCTAGAATGTCCCTTGTGAAAAAATTAACGTGAGCATTGAAAGATTCCCATATTTCCACCAACATTTTTTGGAAAATTTCAAGCTTCCTAAAGTCGCAAGACCAGTACAGTGAACATCCATAGGCCCTTCACCCAGAAGGCTAACGTTTGCACTCTCTCTTTCTCTCTCTGTCTGTCTGTCTCACTCTCTCTCTCACATCCCTCCCCCTCTCTCTTTTAGCCATAATTCCATAGGACATTTCTTCCTACTCATTTGGAAGGTGTTTCAATTTCTGTGTGGCAAGCTATTCTCTTAGCTCTTAATAATGCTGTTAATTAAAGTATCCTAGTATGCAGAGAAGTATGAAATGTTATTAGTATTCCAAAGGAAACTATGATCTAAATGGTGAAAGGAAATGGAAACATGGGGAAAATCAATATAACAATTGAATAAAGGTTGAAGTAAAGAGACAGCATATGTTACAAGATAGTTTAGTATTAATTGCTAACTAAATGATATAGGAAATCGGTCATTATCTGAAATTTATGTCTTGATTTTTATGAGGATAATGCACTACCACTTGTCCAAAATGGATACTTAATGTCGACTGTAGTAATAATCATTTACATAAGTATATGTGTAATTTCAAGGACAATAAGGTAATGATGGCTCATAAATATGCATATTTGTCATTGATCAAAACTATGTCCATAAACTTTCGGTGTCTGATCTTTTAAATTATGGTGCAACATTGAAATAATTAAGAAGGGAATTGAGGCAAATAACACTGCTTTTGAAACATATCTTTGCTTGGTACTTCAGCTTTAATTAGATCGTTACAAATGTGACAAATCTCTCAACTCAGTTTATTCTGTTTAATAGTTCTAAATTTTAAAAGCCTCCATTATATTTATCAAGCCTTCCATGCTTCCATTCACCGTTTTTAAAAATTCGATTTTTCTACTTCGTGACCCCAGCCAAATAGTATACAATGTTTAACTATAACTCTTTACAAATTATACCTATTTCTTTATATTATTATGACAAGTTTTATGATAGATCTTTTAGAATTCAGTAACCTAGGAATGAAAAATTACTTTCAATATGGTGATTGTAACTTCATGAATCTTCTGTTTAATAAGCTTTTCCAAATGCATTTTAAGCTGAAAGAAAATTGCTGCATATAAACTAAAACTGCTCACAGAAATACTTTTTATTTTGCCTCTTCAAACAAAACTGAACATACAATGAGCTCTGTTCTCTTTGTAGTGCACAGTGCACAGCTCCAGGCTGCAGTGTTAGCCCAGCGCCCTCCCCTTTTTAGCTATGTCATTAGTATTGACTGACTAAGAGATCGCACACTTGACGTTGGTGAGCAGTGAGATGCATAAACCTGTGTGGAAGGCCTCCTGGGCCAGTGTGCATGCCTACTACCTTACTGGAGAAATGGTGATTTTTAAATCAACTATATGTAGAATATAAAATGTTCTGTCGTCCTATGTCTGCTTCTGCTTCGTGACCATGTTTTCCTTGTGACACATGTTAATTTTATGTTTCCTCCTAGACACAAGAGAAAAGTTGTATTGTATTTCATTCCCTCTCCTTTGTACCCTTTTTTTTAAGAGTATACTTCTTATTTGTGTTATTTAATTGGCACTTACATAGGGCACTTAGTATGGTGAAGGCACTGCTTTAAGTGCTTTATGAACACTGGTTACTCTGAAGGACAACATGAGCAAGATCTCATACAGACTTCTGTTGTGAATTCAGTAGTTACTTTGAATTTGAGTAGGTGTTTCTGTTTATAGGCCACATCATAGGACCATGGCTGCTCAGACCCACACCATGTAGTATGCTTTTCAATATGGCCTCCTGCTGATCTGTTTGCCAGCTCAATGAAAAGAAACATATTGTACTTTAGCAGTCACTCGCTATTCTCCCATTCCTGCAGTTACTAATCTGCTTTCTGTCTCTATGGACATCTCCTCTAAATGGAATCATACAATATTTGGCCTTTGGTGTTTGACTTCCTTCAAGATAATATTTTCAGGGTTCATCCATCCATATGGTAATATGTGTCAGTACTTTATCATTTCTGATTGCTGAATAATATTTCATTGTATGGCTATCCCACATTTTCTTTATCTAATTGATAGACACTCAGGTTTTTTTCTTCTTTTTGGCTGCCCTGAAAAATGCGGCTATGAACATTCATGTATACCTTTTGGTGTGGATACATGTTTTCAATTTTCTTGGTTATATACTACGAGTGGAATTACTGGGTCATAGTTTTGAGGAACTGCAAAACTATTTTTCAAAGAGATTACACATTTTACTTGCCCAATCAATGTACTTTCCTATTTCGACTGACCGATAAAATGTAAACATGTAAAGCATATGAAGAGATTTTCACTTCAAGTTACAACTAATATTTGGCTATATTTGGAAATGGATATTTAGTATTTAAGAATAAAACTCAATGACATGCCTCTTTGTATGACTGAGATTATTATGCTGCATGACAGCCCTACAAGGACAATTTGAGGGATTCCAGAAATAAAAATGATGGAGGCCTATGGCCATTTAGCTTTCCAAAGCCCAATATGAAATGTAATAGCAGATTTTGGTCCAATATTGAGGTTGAAACTGAAATTTGGTGCATTTCCCTTTCTTCCTGCCTTTCTCCATTCCCATATCAAAATAAAACAAAATACTTCCTTCCAATTTGTTTCTTAGTGTAAGGAACAAATGATATCATGAGAAAGCTAAAGTACACACCAGGTAAGGAACCCTAAAAGGAGATACCTTTTGTCAAATATAAAACTGTATAGTAGATTACATATTGAATGCTCACTATATGTTGGACACTGTTGTAAGTTCTTTACCTGATTAACCTAAGCCTGTGAGATAGGTACTATTGTTCTCCGCATAGTGCAGATGAGGAAGTGAAGGTGCATAAGTGTCAGAGTTGATAAGTGACAGAGCTAAAAGTAAAAAACCTCAAGAAACAACAGGTGTGGCTGAGGATATGGAAAAAAAAGGAAAACTTGTACACTGTTGGCAGGAATGCAAACTAGCGCAACCACTGTGGAACACAGTATGGAGGTTCCTCAAAAAATTAAAAATAGAACTACCCTATGATGCAGTAATTACACTACTGGGTGTTTATCCAAAGAATATGAAAACATTAATTGGAAGGGATACGTGTACCCCTATGTTTATCGTCTCATTATTTGTAATAGCCAAACTATGGAAGCAGCCTAAGTGTCCACTGAGAGATGAATTGAAAAAGCAAATGTGTTGTGTATATACAATGGAATATAATATTAAGCCATCAGAAAGAATGAAATCTTGCCATTTGCAATGACATGGATGGAGCTAGACAGTATAATGCAAAGTGAAATAAGTCAGTCAGAGAAAGACAAATACCATAAGATTTCACTCATATGTGGAATTTAAGAAACGAAGCAATTGAGCAAAGGGGGAAAAAAGGCAAACCAAGAAAGAGACTTTTAACTCTAGACAACAAATATATGGTGAGCAGAGGAGAGGTGGGTAGGTGATGGATGAAAAAGGTGAAGGGGATTAAGAGTATACTTATTTTGATGAGCGCTGAATAATATACCGAACTGTTGAGTCAGGATATTGTATACCTGAAACTAATATAACACTATATGTTGACTACACTGGAATTAAAATAAAAAAAAATAAGTGACAGAGCTAGAATTCAAATCTAGGCAGGTTGGCCTCAGAGTCTATACTACTCTGTCCTACTAACTGGTGTCTATTACCACCATTATCTTACTAGGAACTTTATTTTTTTTTTTTAACAATTCTATTTATTTTTTTGAGAGAGAAAGAGCACACAGGGAGAAGGATAAGCAGACTTCCTGCTGAGCAGTGAGCTCAACCAGGGGCTCAGTCCCAGGACCCTGGGATCGTGCCCTGAGCTGAAGTCAGATGCTTAACCCACTAAACCACCCAGGCATACCATCTTAAGCTTTTATGTAACAAATGACAGCTTCACACACTATAATGTTTTATATACAAAAATGAACTAAATAAATGTCTCTAATATCGAACTTTCTGATTCAGATTTGTAGATCTACTCTTAATATCTGAAGGGCATTTTGATCCACTAACAAACTATTGATCTGTATCTTGTTTTATGAGAAAGTAGCATTCAGTGAGAATTTCCACAGAATGGAATCAGGATCGAGTGCCCTATGGAAGTGAGAATTCCATTTCAACATCCACAGTTCAAGCAAATAATTGTTTGCTGAGAATGTTATTCAAGCTGTTACTATATACGGCTGCCATGTCTTTTCCCCGAAAAAATGATGACCTTGCTGTTTCTAAGGTTTTATGCTACCATAAGTGTCACCTCCAAGATTGAAATATTTGAAGCAAGAGAGTGAGTTCTCATAGATAAAACTGTATCAAAAAAAAAATATGCCCACCTTTGATGGACGTGGGTGAGTATGACTATGTACCATAGATTATAGTTTTCTGTCCTTCCAACAATAATGCCCTGTGTTTTTCAGGGGAAAATCTTGCTATATCATTTCAAATTAAAAAGGTTACACTGGATGATATTTTCTTAAATAACAAGGAGGAAAAAGTAATTCTTCATGTTTGTAGATCTAAACCCCGTCATTGACAATGCATCTGCACATGAAATCAGTCAAGGCTTTGCAGTAGATAAGATATTTGGTAGGGCTTCTCTGTTGTTTGAATTCCCATTACAGGAGGGAAAGTGTAAGAAAAATAAAGCAAATGTCTCTTTTCACACCTGGTCTTTAGGAGTTTGGGTTCTCATTCAGAAAATCATAAGAAACTGCAGTGGCTTGAATAAATAGTAGAAAGCAAACCACTTTAACCCGTGCTATTTATCTGTTTGCTTCTACCATCAATTCTATCTTTAACAGAAAAATGCAGCTTACCACTTCTGACTCAGACTGTGTGGAAGTACTATTTTGCTCCGTCCTTGAGAAGAAATTTCAATGCTGCCTTTCAAAATGTAAAATTAATTCGTTGTCAATTTGATTATGTAATTATGATGAGATAGTTACAGTGTGACAGACTCTGATGAGATAGTACCTGTTCATTTATAAAGGGGATATGTATTCATATTATACGTTAATGGTCATATCATCCTTATAAACTACTTATGACTTTTCTTTGTGTTTCTGTATGTGCCAGGCTTTTTTTCTTCTCACCTTTTTATCTGAAGTTCTGAGGTCTATGGTGAGAATCAATGTGCAGGAAAGCCTTTAACTTCATTACTGTGGTTTATACTAAATTTAAACAGTATTGGTTTATTTGTTTTATTTGAAGTTCAGATTTTAAATGTTTTTTTGTATAAGACAATGGGTAGAAGTTAATTTCTATTGTTCGTTGGAGCAAAGGGTGGAAAGAAAGAGGTTGGTAGTAAAAGCAAATGCTAATTAGTTTCCTCTCCTCTTGCTTTCGCCCCTGGTAAGTAGGCACCTTTCACTTTTCATTTCCAGCACTGTCATAGAAGACAGTAGTCTTCTCCATTTGTTGGGAATCTCTGTGGGTCATTGTTATTATCATTTCCTCATCGATTCCTTTAAAGGATCCTGCAGTGGGGTGCCTGGGTGGTTGTCTGATTTCAGCTCAGGTCTTGATCTCAGGGTCATTGGATCAAGTCCTGCATGGACTTGTGCTGAGCATGGAGTGTTCTTGAGTTTCTCTCTCCCTCTCCCTCTACCCATCCTTCTGCCTGTGCTCTCTCTCTCTCTCTAAAAAATATAAATAAATAAATCTTTAAAAAGTATCTAGCTCAGGGAGTCTGCTTAAAGATTCTCTGCCTTTGCCCCTTCCCCCACCCTGCACTCTCTAAAAATTAAATAAATAAATAAATAAATAAATAAATAAATAAATCTTTTTTAAAAAGTAAATAAGGAAGCCTGCAACAAAAATATAAAGGTGGAGTAGCTTTACCCCTTGCTACCTATTTAATGCCATTTCTAGGTTGTTTTTTTTTTAAAGATTTTATTTATTTATTTGACAGAGAGAGAGAAATCACAAGTAGGCAGAGAGGCAGGCAGAGAGAGGAGGAATCAGGCTCCCTGCTGAGCAGAGAGCCCAATTCGAGGCTCGAGGCTCGATCCCAGGACCCTGAGATCATGACCGGAGCCAAAGGCAGAGGCTTTAACCCACTGAACCACTCAGGCGCCCACCATTTCTAGGTTTTAAATTATTGTGTGGAAAAGACAGTAGATAATGTTAAAAGGGGAAACCTTTTTTTACCAGCTTAGAATGTTGGAATTCGAAGTAATCCTAGTGGAGGAAAATGCCAGTAAATATACAATTAACTCTTAACCTACAACTTCAATGAAATTGTGATGACGTATTCCAAGGCTACTTAACGCAGTGAGTTTCATCCCAAATGTTTGTCCCTAAGTAACTGTTTCCTTTCTGAGTTGGTTGTCTATATGCAACCAGAGATAGCACTATGGATAAAGACTCTTCAACCTTGTTTTCACTGCTTTGTTTCTCTTTGTTCCCAGCAGTACTATGGGCTTTCATTACTTATTCAAGAACTGCGTTGCTGAACCACCATTGCTTCTGTCTCTCTGCACCCACATATTTCTGTAGTTCAGAGATTTGCCTTTGAGTTTATGTAGTGAGGATCTTTTATCTATCACTGTGTGGTAGCTTTAGCATAATTGCATTTAGATTTAGAGATTAAAGTTTATAACTTAATTAGGAAACCAACTACATAAGAAAGAGTTTAATTTAAATTTAATATTTTGATTCAGCATAGCTCGACTCATATGTGTTCTGGTTAAATTGTCTCTCATTGAATTCATCGTTGTCATTACTTTGGATATCAGTGCTTTTTAGAGGTGCAGGTAGAAGCAAAATAACAATGCAGACTTGACTTCTGTCAGAGCTAATCTTCATAAAGTGTTAAAGGCTACTGAGAACATAGACATCTTTGCAGTTCATCTCGGTTAATAAATGTGTGTGTGTGTGCATGTGTGTGTGTAAGCACATGCGTGCACACATGTGTCTTCCTATGCTAGGGTCTGGACAAATAATCTAATTAAAAATAAACCCATAAGGCCTGAGCTAAAATGATAACATGGATGAGTAGAAGAGGATATATTTGTGATCTCCTCATTTTATACCCCATGAACACACAACACCGTATACACATATAGAACACAAAACGCACACACACACACACACACACGCACATATATATATACATACACACACACACACACACATATATTGTACCTCTAACAGTATAGTAATAATGTGTTCATATATGAGAACCCCCTGTTTATGGGAGTCCTTCTGTAGTACCTTTCTTCCTTTCACCCCTTCTGCCTTCTTCTTACCCTCCATTTCTGCTTCGTTCCCTCCCCCTCTCTCTCCTTTCCTCCCTTTCTTTCTGTCTCTTTACATAAAAACAAAAGAATGGCTTAGTCAGGTAAATAATTGCTAAACTATTCTTTTTAGGAAAAGTGGGCTTTATAAAGGTGATTTGATCTGAGAAAGAACTGTGCTTGCAGGGCTGCTAGGGACTGATCTGTGCATATAAAATAACTCTTTATTAGCAATGGAAATTTTCCATTTGTCAGTATGTTCACAACATCAGAAACAGGAACATATACAGTGTCTCAAAGAACAGTTTAGGAAGCTTGGTGAACTTTGTATATAATTAGACAAAGAAGTGATTAAAACTTACTGTGACAGAAGTATATCACATCAACATGTTATACTACTTAAAATCACATAATGTTGTGTCAGTTAGATCTCAATAAAGCTGGGAAAAAAGAAGTGATTGACACTTGAAAGACTTAAATAAGTCTCTTTCATAAACAATGTTAAATAATAATAAACAGTTAAAAGTATGCACAAGCATCATGGTAAGGTATCAAATGCTTATCCTTCTCTTGTTCTAGATACAATTTTAATTTATAAAGTTTTAGTGAATATAATTCTTTAGATCTAAAAATTTCCCAGTATGCAAAGAATGGTTCATTATAAATTTTGGTGTCAGTAATTTTGAACTAGAAATGCACTCCTACAGAAATAATGTGGTTGAAACTTCCCCGCCAAGTACTAGTGAGGTATTTGTGTTGGGAAGACTTGGAGACTGTGCTAGGAGTCAAAGCCTGATTCATACTTTAATGTGTTTTTAAATTGGATCTTCATTAATATTTGCTTTTGAAATAACCTGTTTCCATTATTTTAAGATGTTTGAAAATCAATATTGTACTTCATGGCTAAATTTCCAGCTAAGCATACTTTTGTTGCACTATAACACTGTGCCTTTACAATGAAAATAATAGCCAGTCACAGAAAGACAAAGAAATACTACATGATTCTATTCACGTGAGATATCTATAGTCAACTTCATACAATCACAGAATAGAATGGATCCCCAATGTGACTGCATTTAGAGATAGAGCCTTTAAGGAAGTCAAGTTAAATAAGGTCATAAGTGCAGGGCCCTCATCAGATAGAACTGGTATCCTTTAAGAAGAGGAAGAGACGCCAGAGATCTCTTCCCATGTATACACACAGAGGAAAGGCCGTGTGAAGACACAGAGAGAAGGTAGCTGTCTGCAAGCCAGGAGAGGGCTCCTCACCAGAAACTAACCCTGACCCGCACCTTGATATTGGACTTCCAACCCCCAGAACTGTAAGAAAACAAATTTCTGCTGTTTAAACAGTGGAATGCTAGTTGCCAGGGACTGGAGAGAGGGGGCAGTGGGGAGTCACTAATCAAAGGGCATAAAGTTTCAACTATGCAGGATGATTAAGTTCTGGAGATCTGCTGTACAACATGGAACCAGTAGTCAACAATACTGTATTATATGCAAGAATTTAATAAGGTTGATCTCAAATTAAGTGTTTTACCACAATAAAATAAAATTTTTAAAAATGAAGTAGAGGTGCCCGGGTGGCTCAGTTGCTTTAGTATCTGACTCTTGATTTTGGCTCAGGTCATGATCTCAGGGTCATGAGATCGAGCCCTGTATTAGGCTCTGTGCTGGCCGTGGAGCCTGCCTGAGATTCTCTCACTCCCTCACCCTCTCCCTGTGTCCCTCCTCCCCTCTAAAAAATGAAATGAATGAAGTAGGAAAAAGAAAATAATAATAGAGTGCCATAAAATAAAGGTAATCGAAACCAAAACAAAATCACTGAGTAAGATTTTTATTTTATTTCTTGAACCTGATGCTTAAGGAAAGCAGATCTAATTAGGGAAAGACAGGAGGCAGATGAAGACTTTGGTGGGAAATGTAAAGAGAGAATTGGGGAATTTTCAAGGGCATTGAGCTTGAGAGAGTCATTACATCCTAATTCGCTTTCCATTTCTTAGTTGTTACTTTCATGATTCCTACATTTATTGATCATGGGGGTTGTTTGGGAGTTTACAAGGCTATTAAAGAACTGGGGGAGGAAAATCTATTATGATTAGACAAGCAAAGAGGGAAAGGAAGATGATGGAAGAATGGTGTACTTTTGTGTGCTGATGTGCTTGAGGTGGAAATCCCTACCTGTAAGAAGCAAAAGGGAAACATACCCAGGGTCATATGTCATTGCTCACCCCTTTCACAGAGACACTTATCAGTTATTCATTCTCTTGCTGAATATTTAATGAACAAGTTTGTATGAATACAGTGTCCTGATCGTAGGACATTCATGATGAACAAGACCTGCCTGTAGCTTTCAGTCTACTGGGATAACAGGCATAGAATAAAGAAGCAAATACTATTAAGTGCTAAAAAGTAGAACATAAAATGAGAACGTTGATAAGGGTACCTATTACCAAAAAAAAAAAAAGGTACCTATTACCATCTCAGTGCTGAGAAAATACAACTCTGAGGACATGATGTTTAAGTTGAGATCTGAGTGATGAGTGGGAGTTAACTTATATGCTGAGGGAAGGGAACAGTGTTCCCGATAGAGGGAATTGCAAGTAATAGGAAGAGGAGTAGATGTTGTACTTCATATATACAAATTAAGAGCTACTCTTTATTTTCTCTTCACTAACTCATGGGATGAAATCAGCAGACTCCCACTTACAAAGCCAAAAACTCTGACAGAAACTTTGGACCCTACCATCTCTACCTCCCCTATGCCCCTTTCCCGCTCACTCTAATCACCATATTCATTTAATCAACAGTTCTTTCTCTTCCTATCATCAGATCTCATTTCCACCGGAACTGACTTTCAATGTGACTTAAGGACACTCTCAGCATGAACCTTTTTAATAACATAGCCCTGCCTACAGAATAAAGAGTATCATCTCTGTACGTTCTCTCCATGTAATCCAGATCCCTCCTCATCTCCTTCTACTGGCTTCACATTCTGGCCACATGTACCTCCTTGGTATTTCCAGCATATTACCAGTCATAGTTCTGTCCAGATCCTTTGCTTTCTGTTCGGCACACTTGGAGTCCATCTTGCCTTCCTCCTCACAATCCTATTGCTTTTAGCTACCCTCCCACTCTTTAGCATTTCTTCACTCTGCCTTACATTGTAATGTGTCCTTTAGTTGCTCTCCAATTACCTAGATTTGAAATTCCATGAGGTCAGGGGATTTGTCTTTCTCATTTTTATGTTCCTTTTACACCTTGTTTTTGTAATTTTCCACAGTTGGAAACAAAAGTTTATATTCCAGACTTTTAGCAACTTCCTGACCCTGAGGAAAGAAGGCTGGAAAAGAGAAGATAGCTAAAGGGTACTTGGAGAAAGTAACTGAGACTGTTTTATGGTTTATTATCTCTTCTTGATCAGTTGTGGGTATCCTCAGCATATTGACTGTTGATAATGATCTAACAGATGTCATCAGATAAGGAGACTCAAACTTCATATGAGGCCAAACACTCACATTTTTTAACAATGAACATTTTTAGCAGCCACACTTAAGTTCCTTGATGGCTGGATCTCTGGTGTTAGAGCAAATGTCTTTAAATGCTTGCTCTTTAAAGACTTGCTTTAGAAAAACTGAGCATTTATGACTTCAGACATGATGTTATTGAATATAATTCATTCATCTAACAAACACTGACTAATTATTTACTGGGGATCAGGTACAAAGAAACTCAAAATTTGCTCTTTGCTTTGGTCATGATTGTTTACTCCACTGATAATTGAGTCTTAAGACTTATACCAGGCCTATAAATTGCCTGACCTCTGTTGTTGGCTCCCTCTCTAACCCTGACACTACTCACACTCATGAAACCAGGGACTGAGAACTACCAAGTATTCACCTGTCACATTCAAGCTCTTATTTTTTTCCTAAACTGATCCTTTGTGCAAATCAAAAGATATGCAGGCAGAATAGTAAATCAAAATTCTTTTGGGCTTTTCATCCAGCAATAAAATATTTCTATATAAATGGAAGTGTGCAAGATGGTGGCCATCTGTTGTTTAAAAACAACAGAACTATATTTAAACCTAATTATTGTGTAAGGTCTGTGCCTTGAAAGCAAGGGCAAAATTGTTTATGTTCATTTAAATGGGAGAAGCTTTTGTGTTCTAGTTTGTCTTCGTTCGTCTATGCTGGTATGAGATTGTGTAACTTTTGCCGACTGAATATAGATACTCATATTTATTAATAGACAAGATTTTATTATTTCTAAAACACGTGGATATCAAATTAGACAACACTGATTTTTTCCCCTTTATTTTCAGTGGCTTCAAATCCAGACATACTGGCATAGTAAATCCATAAGAAATCAGTGATAATGGAAATCACTAGCACAGCCTGAGCTTTTTCTCATTTTTCCTCCAAAGGTTTGAAACATGATAGAAATAACAATTAGAATAATTATAAAAAGTTTTCATTAAAGTATATACTAATGCAAGTTAGGCTTTTACTAGAAAGTATTCTTCCAGATATTCAATAAAATTGATACCACTAAATTGTATTATTAATATTAATCTTTTTTACTTTAAAGATGACTACTGTGAAAATCCTGTCCATTATTCCAGTTCTTGGAATAATCCTGTACATTATTCCAATTCAATGTTTATGAGAGGAATTATATAAGGTGATCTTATAGAAGGTTTTCATTTGTACCATTATGCTTTATATAAATGAAATATAGTGAGATATGTATTTTTTTAAAAAGATGTTAGTATCACTATCACAGAAGATTTTTTTTTACAGAGGCTAATAAGCTATGTCTAGTAAGCACATGTTGCTTAGATATATATTTTACTTAATCTACATTGTAGTTTGAAAATATGCAAACATGGAGTTAGTTGCCAATGTTTTGCCAACATAAAAAAATCAGATTTTTGTCTTCCTTCATAAAGTATGAGAAGCAAACATTGCACATCCAGACTAATGCGTAGACCACAGTCTCAGAATACCTGAATAGGGAATGTCAGGGGGAAAAAAAAATCTTAAAAGAATTGCTCTTTTAAGATGACTGCACTCTCTGAGGTCATGATTTTAAAATGCCAAGTGTTCAACCTGAATGAGAGCACTTCTGAGGTAATGTTTCAGATTCGGAGTCTCCCCACTAGAATGCAAACTCCATGAGGACAGGGATCAGGCACAGCTGTGTCCTCCAATCTCCCCGAGGCCCCAACATGTGTATGTGCTCAACAAATATTTCGTTGAGTGAATGAACACCCTTCTCTTTCTTTCTCCCTCATCCTGCTATTTGTCTCTCCTACAGCCCTCTCCCACCAGAATCACCATTCTCTTATTTAATGCCAGAAAACTCGCCAATGGGAATATTCCAAGCTGTTCTCTTGTATATGTTTTTTTAAGCCTCTTCACTTTCATACCTTTAGTGCTAACAGCAAAGGAATCAAAAATCCACACACTGAGATGTGGTCAGCCAGAAATATCTAAAATGTAAAAGTAGGGGTGCCTGGGTGGCTCAGTTGTTAAGCATCTGCCTTCAGCTCAGGTCATGATCCTGGGGTCCTGGGATCAAGCCCCACATCGGGCTTCCTGCTCAGTGGGGAGCCTGCTTCTCCCTCTCCCACTCCCCCTGCTTGTGTTCTCTCTCTCGCTGTCTCTCTCTGTCAAATAAATAAATAAAATCTTTTAAAAAATAAAATAAATAAAAATTAAAAAATAAAAAAAATAAAATGTAAAAGTGTAGTAGGCTAAACGTAGCTGCCATAGTAAGATGCAGACTGTAGGATAATGTTAAAAATTTCTAATTGAATAGGAGGAATAATTTGGGGGCAGGAATCTAGTAGTAAGCCTTGCTTTCCAAACTGAATGTTTATATGAAACACGTGGGACTCTTGTTCAAATACAAATTCTTATTGGGTGGATGGAGTGGATCCTGAGACTCTGCGTCTATAATAAGCCCCCAAGTGATGTTGATGCTGCTGGTCCATGGACCAAACTTTGAGTAAGAAGATATTAAGCAAGTGCTTATTCTTTTGAAAACAGTTATGGTTTGAAGCTATACATGATAAAATTGATGGGTTTACTTGCTGGAAGAACTTAGATTGCTGAAAATACCTAAATGAGGTACATACTTGGAATAAGAACTTTATAGTGGTACCTTCAGTGGAACCTCAGATATAATCTGTTGTCTCATTTTTCACACAATGAAACTCTGAAACCCAAAGATATTCAGTGATTCAGATATTCTATGTGACTTACATAGATCACACAACCACTCTGATGCTGCACCCAGCTGGGACCCAGATTTCTTTATTCCCAGATCCATGCTCTTTAAAATAGATCATGTTCCCTCTTAGCTATTGAAATTATAGTAGCATTCCTTATATAAAACATTAAAAATTTACTGAACTTTAAAATATATTTAATTTCACTTAACGAAATTTCACTTAGTGCTTCATTAAAGTCAGTCAAAATGAAAGGAAATAGTGCATCTGTTTCATAGTGATCTTTATTTCCTGTGGACAAATTTATTAAATTTACAAGTATTAAATTTTGAAAATAATACTGAAAACATTGAGGATGTCTTTCACTGAGCATCAGTGAATATCAGATGATGAACACCTTTGGTGAACTAGTGTGTTTCTTCCCTGAGTTTAATTTTATGACTAAAAATATAAAGATTTAGAAAAAGAAAGCAAGAAAAATACCAAAAATCAATATTACTACTTTCATTAATGAGGAATATATTTTTAGCTAAGTTGAATTTTTTTAAATTTTTAAACATCTGCACACATCCCCTCAACTCCACTGTCAAAGAACTTTCTTATCTGTTTTATTCTATAGTTTTGCACAAATTCTTAAAAGTAAATAGAAGAGGATGATTTTTCCCCAGTGTGGTATAAAATAGTATGAAAAAAGGAAATGATCTAATCTGCATAAATTAGACACTTAATATTCATTGGAGGTTTTATCATACTACTTAACATTCACTGGAAGTTTTATCATACTTGAAACATTTAGTTGGTCTAAAGATTTAATTAGATTATGTCGTCAAATCAGAAGTCACATGTATCTGTGGGGATTTACTGAAACTTCTTGGGTTTTTGTGGGAAGAAAATATTTTCACGAGGAGTAGAACTCCTCACTGGCCCTTCTCCTCCTTTCTATTCTCAGGCTTTTACTTCCCTGACACATATTAGCATCATGAGAGCAACAAATGGAAGCTTTTATTGACACAGGTTATAAGAGCATGTTACTATGATATAGAGAGCATAAAGGGAAAATCAGGTAACCTAATTGCTGTCCTAATTAGGCTCAGACCATTAAAGATTCTACAACATCCATATTATTGTTGTTGTTCTTAATATCACCTGAATATTGTCTCACAGATTACAGAGTGCTGTCTCATCTATTAGCTTCATATCACAGATTATGAAGTGTTAGCATTATGAATCATAATATTAAAGAATATTATTTTTTATTATATGAATCCTTGATTTTCAGTGGTGCCATCTTGTTTCCATAGTGACTGTGAGGAACTAATTGCTATAGATTCTCAAACAGCATTTCCTTTTGAGAGTTGACAACAGGTGCTGGCATTTTAACAAAGGGTAAATTAAATAATCCATGGCATGCTCAAAAAATTGAAATGATTAACTAGGAATTTTTTAAAAGAATCATAATGAAGCTCTGGTGATGCCTAAAATTTTCTGGTACCTGTAAGTTTTGAAAAGGGCCAAACAGACCTCCTTTCTAGTTCTTTACTTGGCAATCATACTGATCACTTCCAGCTATTAGGTACTTATGCCTGTGACCTAACAGCACTCTTTAAAAAAAAAGCATAAAGGTTCCAACAGGCAAGAAAATAGCAATTCATTGAGACATTTTCTTTACAATTCTCATTTTGTTGTCACTGGTTTAATTTTGCTTTGGTCCAAAGTATTAGCCAAAGTTAGTCCATGGAAAATAGGCATCTTCTTAATTGGAAAAGAGGATGGTGCTGCAGAAAAGTGATGAGTGCCTGGGTGCAAAAAGGGGAACATCAAGGTGTGTCAAGAAATGGAAAGGTAAAAAAAAAAAGGAAGAAAGAAATGGAAGGGTAGCCCCCAAACCAGATTGTGTGGGCCTCCCCTTCCTTTATGCCTGAATAAAACCCATAATTCTTGATAAAGTATAATATTACAGTTGAACAGTGGTAACATTTTCGTGTGTAGAATCTTGAACTTCTGAAGTTATTATGCCACTTGTCAAATGTACTTTAAAATGAAATAGTTGGGGGCACCTGGATGGCTCAGTCAGTTAAGCGGCTGCCTTTGACTCAGGTCATGATCTCGGGGTTCTGGGATCGAGCCCTATGTTGCCTCTCCCCTCATGTTAGGTCTCCGTACTCAGTGGGGAGTCTGTTTCTCCTTCTCCCCCTGCTCCTTCCCACCCCTGCTCCTGTGTGCTCACCCTCTCTCTCTCAAATAAATAAATAAATAAAAGCTTTTTAAAAAATTACGTTTCATGTCTTATAGGTAAGAGAGTAGAAAGAAAAGAAGACAGACATATATAGCTCTTGGATCTCCTAGTGGTTTTAAATGTGTACATATTACATGTTGAAGTGAAGAGTCATTTGAGAATCTACTCTGTGCCAGAAGTACAGAACTCCTCTTCTAATTCATGCTAGGGATATAAACAGGACATGTTCCCTCGTCCTCTATCCATTGCTGAGTCTGGTGGATACAGAATAAAAATATAGCAATAATTAAAATCAAATGTGATTAGGGCTATAGTACAGGCAGGTACACACTATATGGAAGAATTGGGCAGAAGTAATTCTGCCTGAGATGATCTATGACGATTCCACAGAAGCAATAATTGAGTTGATTCTTAGAAAATAAGTATGGTTTCATCTGGCAGTCGAAATAGGAAAGGACACTCTAAGGAGGGAAGATGCAAAAGCAGAGACCTAGACATGTGAAAGTTGATTTTATATCTATAAAGCTTCTGACAGTTGGAAATGGGAGATAGTGAAGAAAGTATGGAAGATAGATGGGTTGATAGTGACATTTGAAAAGGCTTTTTTTTTTTAAGAGGGAGAAGGAGAGAGCACATGCTTGCAAGTAGTGACCAAGGAACAGAAGAAAAGAGAATCTTAAGCAGGCTCCACACCAGGACAGAGCCCAATGTGGGGCTCAATCTCACGACCCTGAGATCATGCTATGAGCCAAAATCAGATGCTTAACTGACTGAGCTACCCAGGCATCCCCAGTAAAGGCCTTTTATTCCTTCTTGAAGAGTAGGAGCTTTTTATGACAGACAACAGGAAATGGTGATGTTTTTAGAGGAGGATCTGTGTGATTAGAAAGGCAACTCTGAAGGCAGTGTGGAGTTGAGATTAGCCGTGGGAACAAAGCAGTGGGAACAGACAAGTCAAGGAGTTCCTTAGGAAACTTTAGGGATTGGCCAAGGAGAGGGGCTGTGAGCAAGAACTGAAGCAACTGGCAGTAGGGAGGCATCTGAGGTGAAATAACTGAAAGCTATCTTTGAAGAAATCTTTCCAATTGGCAAGATGAGTTGGAGGTATGTAGCTTGAGCAATAGTAAAGAATTCATACCAAAAGCAAAATCACGGTCACTAGAAGGGGACACTAAGAAGGGAAGTATTTTCACCAGCACGAATAACAGTTCCTGAGAAATGTAGAAACTCTGTCATAAGATTCTGTTCCTCACAAATATTAATTGGGTATTTAAACCAAATATTATTTGGTGTTCAGTGTTGTTGTCATTGTTAGAAGTAATATTTTGAAAGTGTGAGTGACCTTATGCTGTCATGCACACTAGGAATAACGCTGAAGTAAAAACACCAACCTTGATTTAATGCAAGAAAAATGCACATTTATTTAGGCCTGCTCGTTCTGAGTTATTCTAAGGAATCGTGAACCAGGGACGCCTAGGTGGCTCAGTTGGTTAAGCGGCCAACTCTTGATTTTGGCTCAGGTCATGATGTCAAGGCCGTGGAACCAAGCGGTGATATGCTTCAGGATTCTCCCTCTCCCTCTGCCCCTCCTCCCTACTTGCTCATATACTCTCTCACTAAAATAAATCAATAAATCTTAAAAAAAAAAAAGAATCATAAACCAGTATTTGTTTTAAAATTCTAAGCTGTTGCCATCCTGGTACGCATATTAAGTCTACAGTTACCCTGTGCAGAATATAGTTGAAGTCTGCAAGGGCTTGGGACTGTAACAGCCTATTTCTTTTAAGTGCTGCCTGAGGCCCTTCCAAAGTGTATATATGACATGTGTTGTATTTTAAGTCATACCATCCCAAATGTACCAGCCAAATTTTGTTAAAATCTATGTAGCCATTTCACATAACATAGAAACTGGATTTTATTTATATAGGTTCTTTTTCTCTTACCACACTATTATCAGTTGTCTTCCTGGTTCGTGATTTTAGTTTTTCTGTAATTCTACTTTTACATAGATAAATACTCCAAGTGTCTAATCTCACAAGATATCCCATCCTTAAAATGGAAGCATACCTTGGACTCTTTTGGTTCTTTGGTTCCCCACTACACTTCCCATTATGTAAGTTCCTAATGCAGTATACTGAGTATAGTATAGTTTGATGCATACCCACCTTGCATTGGCTACTCAGACACAGGCATATATCTTGTATTCAAAGTACGATAGCATTTTTGGGGTGTTAAAAACCTGCAGATCCAGGTGTCTTTTCATTGTAGGATGAGCAAACACTCAGATTGTACTTTTGAAGACCATATGCGGGTATGAAGTATTATGAGTAGCTGTTCTACTTTATCAAATTCAGAATTAAAATAGGATTTAAGTGATTAAAAATAGAGGCATTTTCAGTTTATGGACTTTCTTATTATCTTTAAAAAAAAAAAAGTGATAGTGGGGTTTCCAGCTGAGAGGAATGGTTGTGAAAAACATTTTGTTCCAGTTAGTTAATTTTTCCCTACATGTGCTATATTCATCGTATCCATTTTAAAAGCAAATGAGCCATCTCTATCTCCTCTCGCATTTGTGGCAAACTCTTGCTGTGCCAATTTCAAATTACATGTATCTTAGGGAGAATAAAATGTTCTAATCTTGATTATAATTTTAAATTAAAAGAATGAAAATAGTTCAATATGAGGATATTGATGGGTCATGCTAGTCAGACTGCCTTTGTTCCTTTCAAAAAAAAAACCTGAAAAAAAGCCTATAAACAGGATAAAATGTGCAATAGAATGCATTATACTATGAATGCTACTAGATTTCAATTCAATCAAGTAATCAGTTCATCAAAGCTAAAATTTGTTGATAAATATGCTGTATACTTGAGAGTTCAGCCATTTTGCAGATAATTGCAGCAAAGTTTCAATGAAATTATTTTCATTATAAAAACATATATTTCCCAAATGAAGATACAAGAATGGATAATAAGCACATGAAAAGATAGTCAGTATCATTAGTCATCAGGGAATTGTAAATTAAAACCACAGTGAGATACCCATACACACCCATTAGAATGGCTAAAGTCTAAAAGACTGATTATACAAAGTGTTGTAAGAATGTGGAGCAAAAGGAATACTTAAACAGAGCTGTTGGAAATAGAAAATATAAAAAACATAGAACATTTTGATAGTTCCTTATAAAGCTAAACCTCATCTATGTGCCCATGACTGCACATTCTTCTCCTAAGTGTTTACCCAAGAGAAATGAAAATGGGTATCGACACAAAAGACTTATTCACAAATTTTCATTCATAGTGTCCCCAAACTGGACACAGACCTAATGCCTATCAACAGGTGAATGAACAAACACACAGTGATACAACCATGCAGTGGAAAACAGCTCAGCAATAAAGAACAAACTACTGATACACATAAGAACGCAGATGAATCTCAAACCATTATGCTAAGCAAAGAGGCCAGACACCAAAGAGTGCATGGGCCTTTTTATGAAAACTAATCTGTGGTGATAGAAATTAGCCCAGTGATTGCCTGATCATGGGGAGGAATCAGCTGAGGTAATGAAGATACTCTATCCTTTGTGTCCTAGAACAAATGTCATCAACCCCAACTGAGCATGGTGAAGTTCTCTAATTTTGAATTGCTTTAAGATGATCTAAGTATTCAGGCCACAGAGCTAGAGAAGAAAGGCACAGTGGGAATATTGTATACTTAGAAGTAGAAGTCCCTTGTGGAAATGGAACCAGAATTGAATGATGAGGCATTCATTCAGTCAGTCAGTCATGAACCAAATAGTTATTGATGTGTGGATGATGAGCCAGACCATTCTAGGCACTGGGGATAGAGATGAAGTCTCTGGCTTCATCTAATTTACACTTAAGCGGGCTGAGACCTACCATAAATATGCAACAAATAAAAAGAATGATCACAGATTAGTGCTATAAGGGAAATAAGAGCACCCCAGACCAGACACGAAGCTGGCACAGATCTGTTTTGGAGAATCCCTGGAGAAGAGTGTATCAGGTAGGAGCAAAGTCCCCAAGGTGAGAAAGAGCTCAGTTTGTTTGAGGAGCAGGAAGGAGGACAGTGTATCTATAGGGTGGGCAGACTTGGGTGATTTGCGTGGATAGCCAGGCAGAGGGCTGTTTCTGTTGGGCCTTGCAGGCCACAGTAAAGCATTCGCATTTTAACCAAAGTAAAATGGGACACCATTGTGGAGTTTTGAGTTAGACTTACATTACCTATTTGTGTTTCTAAAAGATGATTTTGTTTAATATTAATATGTGGATTGAAGTAGGAGGAAAGCAAGAAGTAGGGAATAAGCTCATAAAGGCCTATTGCCATAAAAAGAAAGCAGGGAGACCAATTAGGAGCTTAATGCAATACCCTAGAGAGGAAATGAGAGGAGCCTGAATTGGGGGGTGAGAACAGAGATAACAAGGAGAGGACAATTTTATAATATATTTTAGAGGTTGACCTGACAGGACTCACTAAGGAATAGGAGGTGGAAGAATGAGTGAATTGGAGAAACCAAGGTGATTCATCAGTCTTTGCTTGAGCTCCATGCCATTTACAGAGTCTAGATGCATAAGACAGGGTGTCAGTGGGAGAAAGTGTGAGAGATATATGTGCATCTAATCAGAGGTTCAGCAGGAAAGAGATGGTACTCCCAAACCAGTTAAGAGAAAGAGACAAGTTACAAAGTTGTGGAAAGTGTGTTAAGAACAGTAAGGATGGTATCGAACCTTAGGGGCCAGTACCATTAGGGAGTCATTACTATCCCTAGAGTACAAGGGACAAGGGGAACAAGCAGTTAGGATGGCTTTATGGGGAGCCTCCCAACAGGAGATAGAGTCCTCAGTAGAGGAATCCAGCAAACCCACAGAAAGCTGGCAGGAGGGCCCTTTGTTATTCTGGTGGCTGGAGAACATTCTCACCCACCAAACCCAACCTGGACCTGAAGGAGTGGGAAAGTGGGAGGTGGGGAGTGGGGGTGGCAATCACCTAGTACTCAGAGCATGGAGAGTGAATCTGGAAGGACACAGTAAGATATGCCCATATACTGAATTCCATATAATTTAAAAGTACACTAAACTTTCCCACAGTTAATTAGATTTCCCAAATCTAAACTACAGCTAACATATTTTGCAGCAACATGGAAATTTTTGTTACTAAGAATGTTAACTGGGGGGCACCTGGGTGGCTCAGTGGGTTAAGCCTCTGCGTTCGGCTCAGGTCATGATCCTAGGGTCCTGGGATCAAGCCCCGCATCAGGCTCTCTGCTCAGCGGAGAGCCTGTTTCCCCCTCTGTCTCTGCCTGCCTCTCTGCCTACTTGTGATCTCTCTCTGTCAAATAAATGAATAAAATCTTAAAAAAACTGATAAATTTCTACTTCATCAAAATTAAAAAATTCTATAAAAAAAAAAGAATGTTAACTGGGAAGGCTTTTTTAGTTCTGTATTAGCCATGTATTGTTGTTTTAATACTGATTAAAGGAAGCTATTCCCTTACTCATTTTAAAAGTAGTTATTACTTAGTTAAGAAAGAACAAAGTGTATTAGGAATTATGGGGTGCTCAAACCTGAGGACAACTTTAGCATTATACAGGATCTTGAGTGTACTAGACAGATGGAAGTGAAGAATGCATCCGTTTCTTTACCATTAAGACCTTGCATAGGTGTTTGTGACATTAGGAGCTAGGATAAGAAAATCAGGTTTTATTCCATATGCTCAGAGAGTTTATTATGTTTGTCAATATAAGTTAATCTTTTTAGTTATCACATGTAATTCTGTTTCTGCATTTTGCTGGAATTGTCTACAAAGACAGCATCTTTATGTTTTATAATACAAGTTATCCAAGGGTCACATTGACTGCTATAAACCATTTTGAAAGTCTATTTAGTCAGAAGGCATGATTGACAAAGCATTGATATCAATTTTTAATGAATCCTTCACTTAAAACAGATAAGTAAAGCTTTCCCAATATTTGTTGCTCTGTGATATTTTCTTAAGTGTATCATCATGTACTGATTGATCACCAAGAGGCAATAAAGACTTTGGAAATAAAGAGGATTTAAATTTTATATGTGTGTATGCATATGCGTATACAAATTATTCAGTGAGGCAATGGTTTTGGATTTATTCAGAACTGAAGAACATTTATTTATTCCACAAATATTTATTGAGTGCCTATTATATGCCACTCTTCTAAGCACTTGGGCTACATCAGTTAACAAAACAGATGCAGATTCCTATTTCTGTAGATGTGATATACTAATGAGGGAACGTAGAAACAAAATAATACATATAATAAAAAATAAACTACGTAGTATATTAGAAGGGGATACATTCTATGAGGAAAAATAGAGCATGTACAAAATAAAGCAACATTTAACCAAACCAAAGGAGAGTTCATCTGCCTAATGAGCAGCAAGCCAATAAAAACTAACAGTGAGCTTTTGCTGTGAAGAAAGAAAGGCTGTTTACTGGTGTGGCACCTTCTAGGAGAAAGGAGAGCTAATGCTCAAAAGTCCTGAACTCCCAGGTGGCTTGCAAGTAAGGATCTTAAAGGCAAACCTTGGGGCAGGCCTCTCCTGAGAAGGTGGACAGCACTGATTGGATACCCATGAGGTCATGTTAGCAGGTTTTCTGGTGCTGCTTTGTCTGGTCCTCTGGAGGCCTTTTCCACCTCAAGAGACTTAGAATCTGGAAAAAAAATCTTTATTTGTAAGCTTGTAAGCTAGTGGGGTTGCATTTCTACCAGTTGCTTGGCCTGGCCAGCCATGCCTGGGGTTGATAAAGCCTCTAGTGTTCATTCTTTCATCTGGACTGACAAGATGAATGCCTGGATGCTGGCTTCAGTATTCATCAGGGTCATAAAACAACCTAAGCCCTACTCTAATCCAATCTCCTGATCTCCTTAAATTCAGAATTGAAGCTTTTGTAGATGTCAATTCTTAAATGGTTAAGCCAAATTCTTTATCAGAAGTCCCTGATACATTCATGCTTAGTATGTTATCATTTTGAATCCCTAAATTAACTTAAATAATGCACTAGTCTTTAAATTTTCATTCATCAACTTGCTATAACTGACTGTTTATGGTGTTGGGGAGGAGGAGTTTTCTCTACCCTTCAAGATCCTTCTGGCTGTACTAAGAATCAAATTGACATGAGTCAGACTCACAGGAGAAAATCAAATTTAGTTTTATGCTTACGAGAAATCCATACAGACAGGAAATTCCAAAAACAGGCAGGCAGCATGAGGTTTATTGACCTCTTGAGCTAAGGGTAGGTGGAGGGGTCTGAGGATACACAGAGGAGGAAGACCATTAGCAGGAAGGTGAGAGATCTTTAGAAAATAAAGGTTGCCTTGTTAAGGAAATAAATTTCTTAGGTAAAGAGGAATCTCTTTTAATAGCTCTCTTTGGTACAGGCAGGCTGTTAAGGGGGAGGTAAAGACCTTCTCCTGAATCTGCTGGGTTTGGATTGTTTTTAACTCAAAATAATGTTCTTGCCAAAGTGGCCTATCTTGGGGCAGCTTGCCTTTGGCTCCTACAATGACAAAGAAAACAAAACAGGAAATAATCTAGATAATTTCATTTTGAAATCAATCAATTCAGGATATGTTTATTGTAGCTTTTTATTGGTGTATCATTTGTCTTTTTATGCATGTGCTTAGAGCAGTGAATCTGGAATGTAAAGGTGTTATGCTTTGTTTTTAAAGGAATTCTATTCACAAGAGTTTTGATCTAATTGATGTCTCTTTCTAGTATTGAATGCAAAGGAAAAATTATCTTGTGTGTATCTGTGGGTGCTGGTTTTAAAGAAATCATACTCCCATGAGGTTTAATCCACTTTAAAGTTTCCTTTTTATTAAAGCTTATGGGAAATTGCTGAAGTAAAGTTTCATAAAGCTAAGTCACTTAGCAAAATTCCCCAAAACAACAAGAGTTAGAAAGTGAGCTGAGGGCAATCATCACTTTAGGCAATGGGCAAACTGCCCAGTTATGAACCATGAATTCCTTCAAGTAAGAAATCTATATATGATACTAGTGTCTATTAGACTTGACTGCCTTTTAATCAGCTTTATCTTATGTTTGGACTCCCTCTTTTTATTTCAAGCTACACTGGAAAATAGAAGAAAAAGATAATCTCATTTTGGGTGATTGGTAACTTTGGAATAATTCAATTTCTTTGGTACCTTTCTGGCAATAGTTTGAGGTGCAACAAACTTCTTTTTCAACAACTTGAAACAACTTATTTCCTCCAGAGTAATAGAGTTTGCATTTGACATCAGATAAGTGATTCTTCTAATTTGTCTAGGCTTTCAGCAAACTATTGAAAAAAATTCCCTTTCATTTATTTTCCATCTCCCTTCATGAGATTTTTTTAATATCTCAAGGTGTTCTTAGAGATTGGGGGTTGGCTATCTAGCTCCTAGTAAGAATCTAAAAGAAAACATACCATTAAGCATTTGAGCTTCTCAGATCAAAATCAGTATTGAAGACCAAAATAACATTATGCAGGGTTCTCTGATCATAAAAAGACAGATAGTTAGTGACTTGAGGGGAGTGATTGTATCTGTCAGCCATTGAATTAACATTTGTAAGTCTAATACTCCTGATGAATTTCCCTCTGTCTGGTATTTTTCTATCTGGTATATAGCTCATGAGGCTAAAGCAGTATCCAATCAGCATAAGCATTTTATTACTGCCATATATTTGATGCCTTTCTGTTTCTTTAAAGGAAATAAAGTTGTTCTTTAATGTTTTGGTGAATTTATATGACTTCTTTGGAAATCCTACCACTAGGATTCACCATGAATTACAGTAGTGTACTTAGTGCTATTCAGAAAACATTTCATCCCTTTCCCTGTTTCTTTTTTTTTTTTTTTTTGGTTTATTTCCTTTTAATGTCTCTTTGATTCTCCCTATTTAAAGCCTAGGCCTCAAACATCCATGGTTCTTATTACAAACTATAAAATATGTGCTTAATGCCATTATCCTTTCTAAAAATTGTCTGGAATCTTTATAGTTTAATCACACATCTTGCCTGTAACTAAATTTAACAATATATGTAAATTGCCAGAACTCTGGTAAAACAAAATGACTAAAAATATAATGTAATGATACAGCTTTTTAGCAATGGCTACATCAGTTTTATAAAATTACTTTATGTAGTTTTTTAAGTTCTATTTGTCCATTATGTGTATCTAATAACATCAAACCCAGAATTTAGATAGTGAGTATGTTTAAAACCAATAACCTTGGTGTCATCCTTCATTTTTCGTTTTCTCTCACCTATGACATCTAATCCATCAAGTTCTAAGATACTGGTTATATCTCAGAAGTAGTGCTGTACCTGTCCATGGTCTTTTGTCATCCTCCAATTTCAATTTCAACCTTCTTCCCTGGCCTCTCAATAATCTATTCCTGACACAGCAGTGAAAGCCACTTCTTAAAGGTAAAACAGATTGAACCACTCTTGTACTTAGAAGTGCTCACTGACTTCCTGGAATCAAATGCCAAATCCTTATCATGGTCACCTAGTCCCTACACCAACTGGCTCCTGCCTCCTACTCTGATCTTGTCTCCTGTCATGTCCCTTTCTGGTCACATACCAAGCTCATTTCGACCTTAGAGCCTTGGCTCTTGCTGTTTCTTCAATTGCCCCAAAACACCTTTGCCTCATGGTTTCTCCCTTCTCGTCCCTCAGGTCTAAGTTCAGATATCACCTCTCCAAAGGAGCCTCTAGTCACCGTGCCCAAAGTAGCTCCAAGGTGTTCTCTATCATATCTCTCTGTGTGGTTATTTCATTGGAGTTAACACCATCCAAATTTACTTGTTAATGTATTTGGTTGCTTCTTTGTCGTCTAAATCTCAATCTTCCCCAACCCCCTTGTAAGTTTAAAGAGAGGAAGACCCTTATCTTACTCAGTGCAATAGCCTAGATCCTAGGTCAGAATCTGGCATTATAGTTCATGCTCCCTAGAGATGTGCTGAATTTATTGTGTATCAATGTGTCAAAATCCAGTGCATGTATTGAACAATGATTTTTTGGAAGCATTGATTCTCATACATTGTCATCTGGTATAACTGCTAAGTTACCTCAATCTACATGAATTGCCTCCCCTAAAACTGACTCTGTATTCTCAGGTTTTTCTGCTTGTTAGAAACACTTGTCCTACCAGTAGAATTTAATTTTGGTAAAATGTTCAACAGATCTTGAGTTACATAAATCATGCTGGGACTGCCTTTCAAATAAGGAGACCAGCCAACTGAGTGATCATGTACTATGATATCAAGGGTTTTGGAAAACACTGAATCACTTCCTTCTACCTCTATCTCCCTTATGCCTGAAATCTTATGTGTAGAATTTTATTTCTTTAGTTTACATTTGACCCATGTTAAGATAGAAATGCTCCTGGAGAGATTAATATTAAATTCATTCAGCTGCTTAAGTTCTAAGGATCTAAAAGGATGTTTTGAGAAGGAAAAAGGGCAAATATTAAAATACCAGGAAGCTAAGATAGAGTCAGAAAGAAGCACGCAGAGGGTGAGAACTATTCAGAATCTTGATCTGGTTATAAGGCAGGTAGGAGTGTAATGGAGTGTTATGGTCCTTTTCCTGGGTCTGCCACTAACTGTAAATTTGGACACATTCTTTGATCTTTATGTAAATAATTAAGATATTGAGCTGGATGATCTCTGAACAATTCCAGGTTTGACAACTCTATACTCAATAATTTTATCTATAATTATGGGCCCCTGGGTGGCGCAGTTGGTTGAGCGACTGCCTTTGGCTCAGGTCATGATCCCGGAGTCCCGGGATCGAGTCCCACATCGGGCTCCCAGCTCCATGGAGAGTCCGCTTCTCACTCTGACCTGCTCTCTCTCACTCTCTCTCTTTCCTAATAAATAAATAAATAAAATCTTTAAAAAAAAATAATTTTATCCATAATTAACCCTCTCCACTTCTCATGGTAATGGAAAATGTGAGAGAGCTGATTTAATTAAAAGGTAATATGGTTTCTATAAATATATTAACACGGGACAAAACAGTACCTTGAATTCAATTTGTATTATATGTATTTCATTCCACTTATGTTTACAGTGTTTCGTTACACATATATTCAGAGACATGAAAGTGTGTACATATGCACACTCACATGCACATTGCCTCCTTCACTGAGAAATTACACACCATCGTCCATTCAGAGGCACTGGCACAAAGAAGTGAAACAGAAGGTATTTCTCTCTTACACAGTGTCCAATAAGCCATTTCATGTTCTGATTTTCTTCATTATATTGGAGTTTATTTATCAATATTAGGTTGAGCCAGAATGCACAAAGGCATAGCAGGTTGAGAAGGTTAGCAGGAGATCGTCTATTTCTTTCTTCAACTCAGCCTCTTTTCAGAGAATTCATTCTTGGTGGTTCTCTTTTTGATTTAATTTCTTTCCTTTCACCTACTCCCCTGATTAATTTGTTAATATGGAGCCAATTATAGGGATCCTGGCAACACGATAACAATTAACAATTGCTTTGGCCCTAACAAAAGACTTAGTATTTTGTTAATATTTTTAAATTCTCAGTCAGGGTCACAATTATACTTATTACATTCTTACACTTAATATACTTATCATTTATTATATTTATTACAATAGTCATGACCAAAAGAATAATCCACAGATTCTGACTCTCAGGAGGTACTCAATAAATATTTGGTGAGTGAATGAATAAATGCAATGTTGGAATTAAAATACACCCTCAACATTTCAACAAAACACTTCATTAAGAAGCATAGGGGGTGGAGCAGGGGGGTCAGAGGCTGTGCCCTGGACCGGTTATATATTTTCCCATAGCATGAAATCCTGTCCTCATTAAAATGCATATAACGTGAAACTACTGCTCCAGGAAGACCTGCTGTGTCCTATTGAAATTCTCCTCACCAATCCGTGGATTAGCTAGCAGTAGGGGAGGATAGGGCTAATGTTTGTCTGTGCCTGTGTATTTAAATGACTGAAGAAAAGAAGTAATAGGGATTAACATTCTGCTTTTACAAATGTAATTATAAGTTTAGCACCAAGACTTTATTTTTAGTGCATTCATCTGTGCATTATGAATGATATCTTCAGGTCATATGATTTTTGAACAGCATTTTTGAATGCTTTTTCATATTCGTTTTCCTTTTTTGTGGAATTGGAGTAACTTCACCCAATTTATACATGAAATTCAAAACGTCACATGAAACTAAAAGATATTATTTTTTCAAGGTGAGTATATAAGTAAATCATCAAAACTTTAATATGGGGCCCCTGGGTGGCGCAGTTGGTTGGGCGACTGCCTTCGGCTCAGGTCATGGTCCCGGAGTCCCGGGATCGAGTCCCACATCGGGCTCCCACCTCCATGGGGAGTCTGCTTCTCACTCTGACCTGCTCTCTCTCACTCTCTCTCTTTCCAAATAAATAAATAAATCTTTAAAAAAAAAAAACTTTAATATGAAGTGTTCAAAAATAGTTTAAATGCTTTAAATGTTTTAAACTACTCATGTAAAAACTAACCTAGGCTAATTTGGCCATTTAGAGTTTTCAGATTCTTAGAGAAAACTTAGAGTACTATAGTTAGAGACAGGTAGAATGATCCATGACAACCTACCAGGTGCTATGCTAAAATTAAAACAATTCTTAGACCAAATAGACCAAATTCTGTCAAATGTACCAAAATTTAGTAGCATATAGGCACAAAAAAACAGTTATCAAGCTTAGGCATTTAAATTCTCACTCTCAATCCACAGTAACTTCCACTAAGTCTCTTTGCAAGATAGGTTCATTCTGAGGAACATTAGCCAGACTTCTGGTCAGATCAGAGGACAAAATCTTCCATAGAATAGAGGACAGACCAAAGGGAGTTTAGACCTAGATCCAAGGCACTGCCTCCTAGATCCAATGCACTACCTACTGGCTTTTCTCAGCGCATATGCTTCATTCATGGTAAGGCCCATAAAATCTATCTGGCCAACTGAATATCTTGAGCCCCACTCATCTCATCAATGAATGATTATTTTGAGCCTTCCTTTTTTGAATTCATAAAACCTCTACTATAGATTTTGGTAATGATACTTGAAATTCTTACATCACCATTTTTGAATTGTGGATTTTTAATTTGGGAACTTAAAATGCTAACCACCTTAGGTATGAATCAAAGTAAATTTACGGATAAATAATTCCTAGTGAAGTACTTTAAGGTATTCCACCACAGCTATAATAGCTTTTTAAATAGATTTTTAAATATTATAACATAACTTTTTAATTAGATTTACCCTGTAATGTTACATCTACCCTAAGAAGATGCTGGTTTAAATATGTAACATTTTATATACTTCCTACATATATTATTGCATATATATTTCTATTCATATCTATCATTGTAGGAGTAGTAATCACAGAAAATGAGGTTATTTGAGCCAATGCCCTTGTCTTTTTTAAATGATATTAAACTTCAACCATGTAAATTCTTTGATACTCAAGTAATGTAAATCCTATAGGTATCTGGAATGATCTCTTCCAAATATTAACTCTATTGACTGAACATAATTTTCTCATATTTAAGAAGTCTTGGCTGGTGAAGGAGACCAAGTCTGAACTCAACTGAGTTCTTAAAAAGCTTTGAAAGTTAAATGTCTGCCTTTCCTACAGAGCAACTCCCTGTATGAGACAGAGAGCTCTCATATTTCTTTCCCAAAGAAAAGTTCAAAGACAAAGAACAGTGCCCTAGGGAAAATTCTGGCACTTGCCTAAAAGCTAGGTCTAGAAGGAGACTAAGAAGTAAAGTTTTAGGGAACCTTGTCTATCCTGCTGAAGAGATAACCTTAATGATAATAGTTTCCTTTCCATCTTTCAGTTAACCCTTTGTTGAATGAGTCAAGTGGTTTGCTTTTCATGGGTACATCAGCTCCTTTACAACCTTGAAAAGAGGATTTCCATTCATATTCCTGTATCTCCTGTTTTCCTATAATCAGTTTTATACAAAAGCTTTGGAAATCAACAGAACTTTCCATTATATCTCTTTACAGGTAGAAGGTTCAAAATAAATCTGAGACTGAGTGCTTCCCAGGTAGAATCACTGAATCTCCTACTACCTACACACATATGACTAGCAAATTTTTATTTCTTACTCAGACTCTGCTAAACAAAGACTCATGAAAGTGAGACTCATATGAGCAAAGACTCATATGAAACAAAGACTACTAGAAAACTCCTCCTGAAAATCTGGCAGGCAACTCAACCATAATATTCAAAGCAAAAATAATGGTTTCTTGCTCAGCACCCCAAATGGCTTCCCATTCATCCCTCCCTATCACAATTAATGTTTACAACACATC
>CM052801.1:21976618-21996405 GCA_028533885.1 Nasua narica
GAGAATGTGGGAAACATGCTACATACAGAGCATTGTGTTGCAAGCGGTCCAACTTTCTAATTTTGAAATTAGACTGGGAGCATAATACATTTAGAAAAGGTGGCTAGTTAAATTTACATTTTAGAGAACCAAAATTAAATAATATTAGTTCCTCAGTCACACTAGCTACAATTCCAATGCTCAATAGCCATATGTGGCTAGTCACTACTATATTGAACATTGAAGATATAGAACATTTCCATCATCACTGAAGCTTCTCTTGGGCAATGCTGCATAGGCTAGTTTATGAGGAAACATTTTTTAGAACACATTGTTTTCTGGGATATTAGAGGAACATTTTAAGAATTCTTAAATAGAATTAAATTAATTATTAAATAAGGAAAAATAAGGCCTCACATAGGATATTTCTTAAAATAATTTACCTTCTAGAAGAGAGACCTAAGTACACAATACGTACCTTTTCCATCAGAATTGGTTGCCTAGAGTTGTTGTATATCTCAACTTCATAACCAGATCATAAGGGTTTTAAAGGTCATATCCTAAGTTCCATCCAGTATCCTTGAAGAACCAAGAGGGACTGATATGCAGAAAGAGGGCACTTACTGAATTTTTATCAAAAGCATCAAAGCAATCTGAAGCTAGGAATAAATTCCATAAATATCGGCTTTGAACCTGAACAATAGTTTGTGATTCGGGCCCAGTCAGCACTTCACTGTAGCGTCATTCTGAACAACAGTAGGTCATGACTTCCATCTAAGTCAAATACTTCATGGTGGAATCACAAGATCAAGTGTCCTCTCAACCAGTCCCTAAACTAGATGCTACCTGCACTAACACAGAGCTCCTATTCCTCATCAGACCCTCTTTATACCTGATCCAGGACCAGTCAGCATGAACATAGACTACCTCTCCAGGATTTTCATAATTTAATTATTCAGCTTGAATTATCATATGACTTCTTCCATTGAAGTTTACCCATCTTTGACTTTGTTTCTTTCCTTATTGTAGGAGATTGATACTCCAAATACATGTACACACAGACAAATACACATAAAAGTCACACATATATGCAAAAGCAGCAGTGAAATTCCTCCTGCCAAATCAATGATATAGTTTTGTTTCTAAGTATTTGTGATGCTTAAATGTCATAAGATACTCCAACCTTTAATTTAAAATATAATTCAAAAAAGATTAATTGGGAAAAAATCTCTGAATATTAGTTTAAAACTTAGAGAAGCGCACATAAACAGCTTCATCCCTAGATTCAAGCAAGGCAAATATTTCCAAGTATTTTCTAATCTCTCCATGATTCTTTAGCACAAAATGCTGTATCTCCTTTCCCACTAGACTGTATATATCTGAAAGGTACATATTATTGAAAAAGAAGGCAGGGTAGGAAATATTGACACAACTTTGGTCTGAAAATCTTCCCTTAATACATTTCATGTGTTTTTGAGACAGATGTTTGGAGGACATGTTTTTCAGGGCAGAACCAGCACAAGTGTAAAGCTATGCCTGGATACCTGTTAAGCCCTTCTGTGCCATCTGCTTACAGGAATGTACATATGACCTTAAAATAGTTGCTGCTTTTGGAGGTCATTTCACCAGGGTTGAGAATATAACTCACAACCATAAGACTTAAAAAGAGATTTATCTCAGAAGGCAGTGTTGTCTCCAAGCATGAGCTTCATTTTTATGAACTAAGCTTGAAGTCCCTGACATTTAGAAATGACAGTGTGTCAGCGTGAGGTTCTTTCGAATAATCCTTCTAAGTTTTATCAGCTTTGCAAAATGTTACTAAGTGCCAGTATTCATTTATGAAATGTTTTAACTGTTGAGAGTGTGATGTTGGCCGGAAATGGTAGAGTCCTTAGCTAAAATTGATCAAAGATAGTTCAGTGACTGACTATTATTATAAGTAGGATAGTGGTGATGTTCACTGGCTTGGGAGAGAAGTCAAAGGATTTCCTAGTTATTGTTTTAAGATGTATGATCAGGGGGTGCCTGGGTGGCTCAGTGGTTGAGCCTCTGCCTTCAGCTCAGGTCATGATCTCAGGGTCCTGGATCAGGCTCTCTGCTCAGCAGGGAGCCTGCTTCCCCCTCTCTCTTTGCCTGCCTCTCTACCTACTTGTGATCTCTCTCTCTCTGTCAAATAAATAAATAAAATATTTTAAAAAAAAAAAAGAAAGAAAAGAAACCAAGCTTGATGATGTCCCAGCTTGATTTTTAGATAACAATGAAAAAATATTTTGATTTACCTTTTAAAATTTTAGTAACATTAATAGCAATAAAATACATGAATGCTTCTGAAACTACCTGAGTTTAAGTACCAGGTGTTTTATTCTGTTTTGCTTTAATTTCCAGTCCCTTGGGGACTAAAACTTTGTTAAAATATCATAAAAATTAATAACTGCAAATTATATTTTTAAAAACAAAAGCATACAAAAATACAAGCCAAGTTTTTTTTATTGTTTCCTTCAAATAACATTATCAAATTGCTGTAAAAGTTACTAAATATTTACCCTCACTTTATGTACTTGTTATATTGAACAACAATAAAAACAATTTGAAGACTGGCTCTGCTCTTTGGGCCACATTTTTTTTAAAGATTTGGTTATTTATTTTAGAAATTGAGAGTGAGTAAGGGGGGAGCAGAGGGAGAGGGAGAGAGAGAATCTCAAGCAGACTCCCCACTGAGTGCAGAGACTGACACAGGATTTGATCCCAGGACCCTGAGATAAGGACCTGAGCCAAAACCAAAAGTAGATTGCTAAACCAACTGAGCCACCCAGGTGCCCCAGCACCACATTTTAAATAGATTTGCTCTATGTCACTGTGTTTTAAACTTGGTACACAGGTGTATTCTAAGGGAATTATGACATATCTACAGAAAAGATAATATGCATCTGTATACATACACGTACATGTATACAAATTTAGTTTTTATTTTGTGTTAATTTTTGAAATAATTTAAATGTTTTCTGTATTATCTGGCTGACCAAAAAGTACAAACACAAACACATGATATAAGTTCCCATGTCTGTGTTTATGTTTACAATCAAGTCAGCAATAAGAATTACTCTAAATGTCAAGATCTGATGAATAAAGGCAAGAGGAAGCTAAAGAATTTAATACTTTGAATAGTCACCTCTATTCAATGGGAAAGCTTGGCCTTGAATCCAAGTCTTTTAATTCCTACTTTAAAGTGCTTTATTTTAGTTTTAGGACAAATGGACACCAGAAATGAATTGGTTTATATAAATCTTTCATTTGAAGTATATTTTATTACTTAAAATGTATGAGAGAATAATAAAACCTGACTTTCATTTCCACTGTTTTTTCAGTCACAACTTATATAACATTTTCCCCATAGTATACTACTTTTATTTGTATCATTACACATTTTAATGCAAAGTTGGAAACCAATAACAGAACCTTTGTGAAATATACCTTGGACTCACTATTTGTTTTGTTTTGTTTTGTTTTGTTTTGTTTTGTTTTGTCTTGAACTCGCTGGTTTTTAGAACCCTGAGATGAGCCTTCAGGGGAATACATTATTTAATGCATTTAAATGCATTAAAGGGCCGATTTATATTCTCAAGGTTTTAAGTGTGCATTCTGGGGTTTTTTTGCAGGAAAGGAGAAGAGTTACAAACATATAAAGTACAAAATAAGATCATATAAGTCAATGGGCCAACTTGTGTGTCATAATTAAATGTATTAGGAGTGGGGCGCCTGGGTGGCTCAGTCATTAAGCATCTGCCTTCTGCTCAGGTCATGATCTCAGTGTCCTGGGATCGAGCCCCATAACAGGCTCTCTGCTCAGCCAGGAGCCTACTTCTCCCTCTCCAGCTCCCCTGTGCTTGTGTTCCCTTTCTCGCTATCTCTATCATAAATAAATTTAAAAATCTTTAAAAATAAAAAATAAATAAACGTATTAGGGGTTCACCAAAGAGGAAGCTCAAGCTCAGCATGAACTGCCTTCATCAATGGTAACTTCACCAAAGAGCTTGACCAAACTTCAGTGTGAATTGTGTCTTTCTATTCTCAAAATAAAAATAAAATAATATATAGTATTATTGTTTGAATAACTCTTATACTGACTTTCTAAGCATTAATTGTGCTGTAAAAGATTAAACAGAAATTTTTTATGTCTCACTAATTTAGTAAGATTCTGGCAATTATTTTCCTTAACCATTATAGTAAACTGAACATTAGTTAAATAGCTGATCTTTTATTTGGAGATTTGAGTTTTGAATATTCCTACTTTTATATATTGTCATTCTCCAAATGACAAAATATTACTTAGTGAAGGGTTTGAGAACAGATTAAATTATTTAACATTCATTGCATTATTATACAATGAAACATGCACTTCCATTTGTGTAATATGTCAATCACCATTCTGCTTTGACAAAGGGAATATGTTAAAACAATTTATCAGTGGAGAATTCCCAAGGTCACATTCTAGGAGGTGAGTTGGGACTGGTATAAATCTTACAGGCTTCCCATTAAAATAGTTACACACAAATATATGCATGGGCACACACATACACATACATACATGCACACACTAGCTTGGAAATTGTCAAGCCAAGAGTCCAGTGCATGGTACTAAAAAACACTCTACTAACTTTGGCACGTGTCAAGCCTGCATAAATCTCTTCCCATTGGAAAGAGAGTCTATATATAAATTTTCTAAATGATATCTCTTTAATAAAAACCATATAAAAAAAATAAAAACCATATGATCCTCTTGATCTATACAGAAAAAGCATTTGACAAAATACAGCATCCTTTCATAATAAAAACCCTCAAGAAAGTAGGCATAGAAGGAACATACTTCAACATCAAAAAGGCCATATACAAAAGACCCATAGCTAATATCATCCTCAATGGGGAAAAACTGAGAGTTTTCCCTGTAAGGTCAGGAACTCAACAACGATGTCCACTTTCGCCACTGTTGTTCAACACAGTGTTGGAAGACCTCCCCTCAGTGATCAGAAAACAAAAAGAAAGAAATGCATCCAAATCAGCAAGGAAAAAGTCAAACTTTAACTCTTCACAGATGACATGATACTCTATGTAGAAAATCTGAAGGACTCCACCAAAAAATTGCTAGAACTTATCCATGAACTCAGCAGTCACAGGATATGAAATCAGTGTACAGAAGGCTGTTGCATTTCTATATACCAATAATGAAGCAGCAGAAAGAGAAATCAAGGAATCAATCCCATTTACATTTGCACCAAAACCCATAAGATACCTACAAATAAACCTAACCAAAGAGGTAAATGATCTGTACACTGAAGACTATAGAACACTTATGAAAGAAATTGAAGAAGACACAAAAGAATGGAAAAACATTCCATGCTTATGAATTAGAAGAACAAATATTGTTAAAATGTGTATACTATCTAAAGCAATCAATCCATTCCCTATCAAAATGACAGCAACATTTTTCACAGAACTAAAACAAACAATCCTAAAGTTTGTGTGGAACCAGAAAAGACCCCAAATAGCCAAAGTAATGTTTGAAAAAGAAAAGCATCACAATCCCAGACTTCAAGTGTATTACAAATCTGTAATCATCAAGACAGTATGTTACTGGCACAAAAACAGACACATAGATCAATGGAACAGAATAGAGAACCCAGAAATAGACCCACAGCTGTAGGGTCAACTAATCTTTAACAAAGCAGGCAAGAATGTCCAATAGAAAAAAGACATTCTCTTCAACAATTGGTGTTGGAAAAACACCACAGAAGAATGAAACTGGACCACTTTCTCATACCATACACAAAAATAAATTCAAAATGGATGAAAGACCTAAATGTGAGACAGGAAACCATCAAAATCCTGGAGGAGAACACAGGCAGCAACCTCTTTGACCTCATTCCCAGTAACTTTTTACTAGATATGTCTCCAGAGGCAAGTGAAACAAAAGCGAAATTGAACTATTGGGACTTCATCAAGATAAAAAGCTTTTACACAGCAAAGGAAACAATTGACAAAACCAAAAGACAGCTGACAGAATTGGAGAAGATGACATATTGGATAAAGGACTAATATCCAGAATCTATAAAGAACACATCAAACTCAACAACCAAAAAATAAATAATCCAGTTAAGAAATGTGCAGAAGACATGAATAGACACTTTTCCAAAGAACACACTAAATGGCTAACAGACATGAAAAATTGCTCAACATCACCCATCATCAGGGAAACACAAATCAAAACCATGAAATGCGACCTCACACCTGTGAGAATGACTAAAATTAACAATGCAGGAGACAACAAATGCTGCCAAGGATGCAAAGAAAGGGAACCTTTGTGCACTGTTGGTGGGAATGCAAACTGGTGTAGCCACTCTGAAAAATAGTATGGAGGTTCCTCAAAAGTTAAAAATAGAGCTACTCTACAACCCTGCAATTGCACTACTATGTATTTATCCAAAGGATACAAACATACTGATTTGAAGAGACATACGCGCCACACTGCAACGTTTATAGAAGTTATTATCAACAATAGCCAAACTATGGAAAGAACCCAAATGTCCATTGACTGATAAATGGATAAAGATGCAGTGTGTGTGTATACACACACACATACATACACACATACACTATCGAATAGTACTCCGCCATCAAAAAGAATGAAATCTTGCCATTTGCAGCAACATGGATAGAACTAGAGTGTATTATCCTAAGCGAAATAAATCAGTCAGTGAAAGACAAATACCATATGATTTCACTCATGTGGAGTTTTTTTAAAAGATTTTATTTATTTGACAGAGAGAGAGATAGAGCACAAGCAGGGGGGGTGGCAGGCAGAGGGAGAGGAAAAAGCAGGCAAACGCTTAACCAATTGAGCCACCCAGGTGCCCTACTCATGTGGAATTTAAGAAACAAAACAGAACACAGAGGAAGAGAAGGAAAGATAAAATAAGATAAAAACAGAGAGGCAGGCAAACCATAAGAGACTTTTAACTATAGAGAACAAACTGAGGGTTGCTGGAGAGGAGGAGGGTGGGGGGGATACGCTAAATGGGTGATGAGCATTAAGGAGGGCTCGTGTTGGGATGAGAACTGGATGTTATATGTTAGTGGTACATCACTAAATTCTACTCCTGAAACCAATATAACACCATATGTTAACTAAGTTTAATTTAAATAAATAAATAAACAAACAAAAAATAAATGGTATCTATTAAAATTATTCTGCATTGTAAGAGAAAAGGAAGATTTTTTTTTGACGGTTCAAAGTAGCAATGTATTTCTGAAAGTATGTTTCCACTAAAAGAGGTGAAAAGTTTAGAAGACATTTTGGTGTTCTCAGAAAGAAGCAAGAATACATGATCGCTATGAATTAAAAAGCTCAGAACCCTAGAGAGAAACATTAGAGAAGGGCAGAGATAAAAAGAACTTGTCAAAATGAAAAAAGAATGCAAAGAAAACTAAATGCAACCAAGAATCTAAAAGCTGCATTTAAAGGTATTATAATATGAAACAAGTGAAAGCTGGCCAAATTGTATAGGAGTAAATGAAAAAATGTGTCTCCAGAATGCAAAAGAAAACTATATAGCAGTAGAAGAGTTATAGGGGGTAGAGTTCTAACCTTGTAAATACCTCTAGTTCAAATGAAGGAACAAGAAAATGGAAAGGGGGTCAATGTATCTGCAATAAACAGTCACAAAACTGGGGTAATAGTAGTAATGTCCTCATTCTCATTCTTGCTCTACACATACACAAACACATGGATACACACACACACACACACACACACACACACACACACACTTGAATAGAGAAGTTGAAAGCATATGAAGGAAATTACAACCTTGACACAGGGTGATAGGTACACTTTAATAAATGGAGATGTGTGTGTATTCTTCAAAGGGAGGACAAGTAAAAATATAAGAAAGGCATGAAATTCCTCTAAAGGTTTCCAACCAAACCCAATTCTAATTAAATACAGTTTTTTCTTAAACTTGACAAAGTTATTCTAAAGTGCATTTGAAAGAAATAGTTAAGAATATATTTAAGAAGATTTGCTATTTCTTGGGTTCAAGATTCATGATTCAAACATGGTAACTTGTGTGTTTTTAAGAATTATCTGAGTTTTTTTCTAAATTATCTGATTTGTTAGCATATAATTGTTTAGAGTAGTAATCTGTTGTCACACTATGCATTTCTGTGGTTATCTATTGTATTGTTTTCCAGTCCTCATTTTGGTTTTTTAATCTCCTTTTTTTCTCAGTTAATGTAGTTAAAGTATTGCCAATTTTGTTTTGTTTTGTTTTGTTTTTGGAAACACAGGTCATTACTTTCAGTGTTACATTATTGTTTTTCTGGTCTCTATTTATTTCTTATTTTTCCTTGTTATTTCCTTCCTCTACTAAATTTCAGCTAAGTTTCTTCTTTCCCTTGTTCCTTTTGGTATAATGTTATGTCATTTATTTGAATTTTTTCTTAATGCAAGCATTTATAGCATAAATTTCACTCTAACATCTGCTTTTGCTGCCTTCCATAGGCTTCGGAATATTGTGTTTTCTTTTTCTTTTGTTTTGAGACATATTTTGATTTGTCATTGATTTCTCTGGCCCGTTGCTTATACAGTAGTGTTTTATTTAATATTTACATAGTAAATATTTAATGTTTTTCAAAAGAATAGAGATATAGTCAAATATTCATATCAAAAACTCTACTCTCTATACCATCACTTTAGATAGTAGTATGGTTTCCCATTAAACAAAGAATATGTTTAAAATTTTAAACTACTACGGGAGGACTTGCCATACTAAATGACAGTGTCACAGATTATAATCATTAAAACAATATGGTAGAGTGATAAGAGCAAGATGAAGGTATATGAGATCCATAGCCCACATCTCCCATAGAAAAAAAAATATCTGGCAGCCATTTATGGACAAAAATGCCTTTGTGGAAGTTTTGGTATCCAGGGAGGAGGTTGCAAATCCTCGGTGCAGCACAGGATCAAGAAGGATCACTTTAAGAAAACTAAGAAGGCAGGCCTGTGCTCTATCCTCCTGTAGACTGGCCTCCAGCTTCACTTATCTGTGGTCTTTCCACTAGCTCCTTCCACCAAGGGACCTGAGAGGAGTCACAGCTATCCATGCTACCGGTAAAGGCCTGCTGACCTTGGGTCCTACTGTAATCCCTGAAACATTCTCATGACTCAGCTCCAGCCCTGCTCTACCACTGGTCCAAGATAGTCTTGCCCAGCTGGAGATCCATCCCAGGGATGCAGCAAAAGCAATGCTTATAGGTGCCCCTTGTAACAGGCCCACCAACCTCAAACCTGACTGCAGTCCTTGAAGCAGTCTTAGGACCCAGTTTCAGCCCCACCCTACCATAGTCTAAGACAGTCTTGACCATCCAGGCACTCATCAAAGAGACTAGGCAGAAGCTATGTCCATAGACACCCCCAGTAATAGGCCTAATAACCTCAGACACTATTGTGGTCACTGAAGCAGTCCCATGACCCAGCTTTACTTACTCTCTACTGCAGTAGAGAGTTCTGCTTCCTTACCCCTCTCTCTCTGCCTGCGTCTCTGACAACTTGTGTTTTTTTTTTTTAATTTTTTTTTTTTTTTTGACACAGAGAGAGATCACAAGTAAGCAGAGAGGCTGCAGAGAGAGAAGAGGAAGCAGGCTCCCCGCTGAGCAGAGAGCCCGATGCGGGGCTCGATCCCAGGACCCTGAGTCATGACCCGAGCTGAAGGCAGAGGCTTTAACCCACCAAGCCACCCAGGCGCCCCTCTGACAACTTGTGATCTCTCTCTCTGTCAAATAAATGACATCTTTAAAATATATATATATATATATATATATATATATATATATATATATATATATATATATATATATTTGACCAATGGGGAAATGGTTAGATAAATGGTTAGATAGATAGAATAGATAGATTTATATATATGTATTATATAATGATTTAGAGAATTCATATTAAAAAGTGAAACCAAAAGACACATGGAAAAATTACCATTTAATAAAGCTCTAGATAGAGAACAATTTTCCAAGAATTTTTATTAAAAAAGAGTGAGTCTTAACAAAAGAAAAGGTGATTTTGACTACATTAAAAAGGACAACATTTTTTAACAAAAATTACCAGAAGATAATAAAGTTAGTAACTAACTGGGTTAAATCCCTGCGTAGGTACAAAGAGATTTAATTTCTTTTTTTTTTAAAGATTTATTTATTTATTTATTTGTTTGTTTGTTTGTTTGTTTGTTTATTTGAGAGAGAGACACAGCAAACAACGAGAGAGGGAATACAGCAGGGGGAGTTGGGGAGGGAGAAGCAGGCTCCCCGATGAGCAAGGAGACCGATGCAGGGCTTGATCCCATGACCCTGGGACCATGACCCAAGCCCAAGGCAGCCACTCAAGGGCTGAGCCACCCAGGCGCCCCAAGATTTAATTTCTAATATAAAAATTGTTTTTCAAATTCATTTTTTAAAGCAGCAAAGCACATGATTGAATGATTAAAGAAATAATAACTAAAATTGCTAAGATATGGAAACATATTCAACATCACAAATAATTGGTAATCAAAGAAATGCCAATTAAGATGATGAGATTATAATTTTTCTCCTGATAGACACCTTCATACCCTACTGGTCAGAATAAAATTAGTAAAACGTTTTTTTTTTTTAAGATTTTCTTTATTTATTTGACAGAGAGAGAGAGATCACAAGTTGGCAGAGAGGCGAGGGGGGGAAGCAGACTCCCTGCTGAGCAGAGAGTCCGATGGGGTGCTCTATCCCAGGACCCTGAGATCATGACCTGAGATGAAGGCAGAGGCTTTAACCCACTGAGCCACCCAGGCGCCCCAAAATTAGATAAACTTTTTTACAGGACAGGTTAGCAATAGCTATGAGACATTTTAGGTCTAATAATGTATAAGATTGATCTAACAATTCAAATTCTGGGAATATATCCTCAAGAAAATAATTAGGCTCTTAACAAAGACTCATGTGATAGCTTTGAAACAATGATATTTATAGTAGCAAAAAATGTAAAGTACCCAAATCATAAACAATAGTTATGCCATGACCACTGAATGAGAAATTCAGACACCTTAACAGTATACAGCATGGCAATTTACTCTTTTCCAGTGAACAAGCTATCCCTTTTTTGGATTAGGATTTTTTAAGAAAATGATACCTCACATACATTATTAGTATAACACATAAAGGCAACATTATATTAGGATAAAAAGATAATATTTTCATATTTATGAAGTTGAAATAAGGCACAGTATGTTATTAATTTCCATTAATGCTCCATGTGTGTTTAAAAAGGTTTTGTATTGTGAAATTATTCAGTGCATTAGCTCAAACATGTTCATTGTATATCTCAAATTTTATATATTATATTGATTTTTCTTTTCTTTTTGTTGTTTTGACCTGCTTTATCAGCTGGTAAGAGGAATTCACTGAGGTGCTCTGTGTATTTCTCTTCACAATCTGTCAAATTTTACTTTATACATTTTGACACTATGTTTTTAGATACATACTTATATAGTTGCAGTATTTATCTTAGGTATATCTTCCTGATAAAGTGAAACTGACCAAAATTATATGTTGGCCTTCTCTATCTCTAATAATATCTGTTCTTTAAAGTCTATTTCATATATTATCAGTAGAGTTAAGCCAACTTGATTTTGTTTGTATTTGCTGTTTGTAAATATTTTTTATCCCATTCTATATACTTTTAATTTAAGTGTGCCTATTATGAACACATTTAGTTGCATTTGATTTTTCCATGTCGGGCAATCTTTATTAACTAGGATTTTAGTTCATTTTTAATTGTAGTAAGTGGTATTTGGAATCATCTCTACAGTATTTGGTGCTTTCTGTTTGCCTGACTTTTTTATGCATCATGTTCTCTGATTTTTTTTCCTTCTTTCACATTGATTGAGTTTAGAAGGTTTTTTTTGTTTTTTTTTTTTCCTAAGATTTTATTTATTTATTTATTAGGAAAGAGAGAGAGTGAGAGAGAGAAGGTCAGAGTGAGAAGCGGACTCCCCATGGAGCTGGGAGCCCGATGCGGGACTGGATCCCAGGACTCCGGGATCATGACCTGAGCCGAAGGCAGCCGCTCAACCAACTGCGCCACCCAGGGGCCCGAGTTTAGAAGTTTTATACTTGCTGTCCATTCTTTTCATTATATCCTAGAAAATTCACATATGTGCTTAATTTATCACTTTTATAGCTAAAAGTGTTTAGCTATATTTTTATTTTCCTTCAGAACAAAGGAAAAACCGTAGAAGACTTTATTTCTGCTGTTCCTGTCAATTTATATCATTGCTGCCCCGTATTTTAGTCGTCTTTTTTTTTTAATTCACAATAGGGGCATTGTTCAGTGCTGTATGTCAAGCACTTAAACAGGGCCTTCCAAATCGTCATTGTTCATAAATAATTATTGAATCTGTTAGTTATTTATACTGAAGTACTTAAAACTTTTTGTCTCCCATCTTACCTTCTGGTATTCATCTGCCTTCATTTTCTTTCTGCCTGAAGATTAAATCTTTATAGTTTCCTTCAGTGAGGTCTATTGGTGCCAAACACAATCTGTTTGTTGACTGAAATATTTGTATTTTGCTTTCACTCATTAATGGTACTGTGATGGTTCTTTAATTCTGAATTCTTTTCAACACAGTGAAATGCTATTCCACAGGCTTTTGACTTCTACTGCTGCCTCTAAAAATTCGGTAGTCAGTCAGGGCACCTAGATGGCTCAGTCAGTTAAGTGTCCTACTCTTGATTTCAGCTCAGGTCACAATCTCAGGGTAAGATGGAGCCCTGCATCCAGCTCCATGCTCAGCGGGGAGTCTGCTGGAGATTCTCTCCCTCTCCTTCTGCCCCTGCCCTTCCTTGAGTGTAATGGTGCACTCTCTTTCTCTCTCTAAGATAATAAATAAATCTTTAAAAAAGATAAATAAAAAATCTTAAAAAAGAAATATTTATGTTGGTTATCAGTGTAATTGTTATTCTCCTGAAGGTACTCTTTTATTTTAAAAGTTTTCTCTTTGTGTTTAATATCATATATTTTCATTATGCATACCCCACAGTGGATTTCCTTTTGTTTATCCTTTTTGAGAATCATTAGTGTTCATAAATGTGGGAATTGGTGTCTTTCACCAATTATGGAAAATTCTCAGATATTATCACTTTCAAGATACATCAGCCCCATTCTTTTATTCTTCTTCCCCTTTGAAACTCATTCACTTAAAATAAGATATACCTTTTTTACTCTATTCTCCCTATCTCAAACCCTATTTTATACTTTCCATCTCTTTGGTTTTCTCCCGCATTGTAGATAAGATCTTCAGATCTAATTTCAAATCACTAATTTTTTAGGTGTATCTAATTAACCATCAATCTAAATGTTTAATTATAACCACTATTATGTTCACTTATTATATTTTATTTCTAAAAGTTATCGTTTTTAAAGTTTTGAGTCTACTTAGTCATTTTCTATAGTCTCTTGTTTCTTATTCATATATTACCCCTTCTTTTTCTTTTTAAAACATATTAAATATACTTTATGTTTAATTCTTAATGATCAAAATATCCCAAGAGTTTTTAGAATCTGCTGTCTATATTTTCTGCTGATTCTCACTTATGGTATCTACTGCCTGTCTTTTTCTACATGAGTGTGCTGTGCTTCTCGGAAATATAGTCTAACATACAGTGAGTGACAAGAGCTCCGTCAGTGATTTTCTCAGTACATGGGATATGGGAATGTGAGGAAAGAAGAATGGGAAGGAGGGTGACATTACTGAGGGACGCAAGAAAACTTTTGGAAGTGATGTATATGTTCCCTATCTTGACTGTGGTGCTGGTCACAGAGGTGTATACATATATTAAAACTTGTCAAAATTGTTTGCTTTATGTAGTTTCTTGTATGTTAATTACACTTTACTAAAGTGCTTTTTAAAAAGTTGCATACATAGATACCAGAATCTTAGTGGCCAGTCCTCTATATGGTAAATTCACTGATCATTTTAGTTGTACTTTTCTCATTTTTTTTTATGTTGAAAAAAATACGCTTTGACATAAGGATTTCATGTTTCTGAATCTGTTCTAAGCAAGTTTCCAGATGAACAAAAGATTACATATGGTCTTGTGAATTACAATGTCATTGATAAGAAGAAAAGTTTAGAAGCACCTTAAATACTGAACAGTAGAAGTTAAGTAAATAGACTGTGAAATAGATGTGAGGGAATATAATAAAGACACATTCATTTGGGGAGGGCTCCATGATATAATGTTGAGTAAACAAAATAGCATGAAATCAAACTGTTTACACTATGATAATTTTATAAAGATTCCAAGAGAGAAGTTGAACCAAAAGATTAAAAATTGTTATGTTGGAGAATGGAATTGTGGGTAATTTCTCTTTTTCTTTTTATGCTTTTCTTCATATTCTAAATTCTCTACCATGAATATGCATAAGTTCTCTCAGAAAAAACATATTTTAGAAAATGAATAAAAGGAGCTTTCCCAAATAATTGTTCTTTTATCTTTCAATGAGAAGGTTTTTAAAAGAATCCTCTCAGAGGATTTCAAGCACGTCAAGAAAATTGTTCAGAACCGCTGAGAGTCTTATGGTGAAAGTGACAAGGTTATATTCCAACTTTTGACATGTTCATCATTAATGTTTTGCTGGTCCCTAGTCTGTCTGAACAGAGAGATGAATACATTAGAGATAGGTAAATAAAAAAGTGATTTTCTTTCTAAATTAATATAATGACACACTTTCATTATGAATTTTCTAAATCATTCTAGATTATACCTTCCTCTTTGTGAATTCAATTATCTTTATCATAAAAAGCTTTTTTTCTATAAACAACCTTTACCCATTTTTCATTACCTAATTTAACTATAAAGCTGTTAACATCCCATTTTAAAGCTGATGATAAATTGCCTTTTAACCTAATAGAAATTTTTGAAATGAGGTGATATAATATTCACAGATATAGCCTTACCAATTATAAGGAGAAAAAAAAAACCAAAAACAAATATGGCTTTAACCTTGAAACCTGACAGGTGTTTGAGTAAGAAAGAGATGAACCATTTCATGTATTTAAATTCCTCTAGACTCCTAGCTGTCTGTGTGTCATTGTTATGATTAGTCCTTCTTAACACTTACCTTCCACTGAATGTGTGAAAAACATGTTCCCTATTGTTAATGACTCAATAATGTTTTACTCAAGAACTGCATAATCAGAGAAAGTTTCAATAAAAAAGGAAATTCACAGTAGCATTAACTGGTTATTTATAGGTATATGTGTTTCACACCTTCTCTTTGTAGGTAATCAAAATAGTGTGAAAATTCAGACTGAGACTTGGAATGACAATATCTTTTACTCTAAATCTCTTAGAAAAAGTCCCTCAAATTAATTATAAGTGGACAATATACCTTACATTTTAAACAAATTCCTACTAACACCTTTTTTGTTTTACCCTGCCACCTACTAACCAAATGCTAAGATTCTGACATGGGATAGTAAATAATTCCTAAAAGCAAAATACGAAAATCTTTAAAAATCAATTTGTTTTGAAAAAAATCTATTTGTTTGGAATTCTATTTATGTGAGCTATTATTTTCTAGCATTTTGCCAACTTATCTGTATTCCAGTTATTAATGATGCATTTTTCTTAAACTGACCATTTTTAAATGGCATTTAATTTGCCCCATTTTCCTCCTGACATTTGCTTCTTCTCCATGATTTTTGCTATATCTAACACTAAGCAGGTGTCTTAGGAAACAATCAAATATCATTTTGTAAAAGCTCTGCAGTAGCCTTATGTTAATATCATTTATTCTTCTTGTTACCATGATAATGTGAAGTTTAATTCTCAAAGTTATATTCTCTCAATTTAGATATCTAGCAACACTATATAGAGAGATAACATGTATAGAGATATCTATTTATCTATATCTATCTATATATCTATATCTATCTGCCTGTCTTTCCATGTATCTGTCTATCTATACACAGAGATAGAGAATATGTAGAGAGGAGAATCTCAGAAGAGGCAAATTTTAGTTGGAGAAAATTAAAGCCCTGATCAAGCATTTCAATTCCTACATGCTACCTCAAGTATAGTTTGGGAAGTGTGGGAGTGTAGTAACGTGTTGTCTATTTCTTCCTCTTTGCCTTTGCACAGTAGCTTTTGACTTGGAGGGAGGTTTTTTGTTTGTTTGTTTGTTTGTTATTGTGCTTACTGCACAATTGGCCTAACATCCAGTTGAGTTCCAAGAGTCATTTTGGCTGCTTCGGTGGTATGTTTTGACAGCCTGTTAGCCTTGGAGATTCCAGTGCATTTCACATTACTTATCTCTTAGTTGTCCCACTATAATGTGGCTGGTGAATTTCTGCTCGTTCACTAGTTTTGTAGACATGTTTCCCAGTTGATCTACATAGCACCTGTGGCTTATTTCCCCATGTCGGCAAAACCCAGAACTGGAAGGAGCAGGAAGTACAATGCTATTTCTTACCTTACTCTTGGTAGTAAGTTGGCGCTAAATGCACTGATGCATGTAGTGTTTTTCTGCAATGATAGGTCTCTGGGAAATCTCATTTAACTTGAATTACAAGCAGCAAAGATAACAGCAATAACATAAGCCCAAATTTCTCAGAACATTTGAGGACTAACAACTCAAACAATTCATAAAAATTAAGATGTTTTTCACTACAAGTAACAGAAGTCCAGACTCCAACTGATTCAAACAGTAAAGAATGAATGGTCTCACTTGACTGGAAGTTCAAAGATGGGGTGCGCTTCATGGCAGGTGGATTCAGCAATGTTATCAAGGGGTCAGGTGTTTTTTCTCTATGTCCTATAATCCTAAGTGTGACTTCCTCCTCAGCATAGTCGCAAGAGACCACAGGAGTCCCATGCATCATACCTATACCCAGTACTGCCCAGGGGACAAAGAGCATCTATCTCTTCCTATGGCTGTCTCATAGGAGCAAGGAAGGAAATGTTCCCTTAGACTCGGGCAGAGTTGTTATTACGTTTTAGGTCAAAATGGGATCATTTGCTCGTTCCATAACCAATCCTAGACAAGATTACTCTTGAAGCAGTTTCTTCCTGAAATTGGGATGACTTCAGTTTCCCCTGAGACCTATGACTACTTGGATTTGGGGAGATATCTGATCACAATTTGGGTTTGAATAGTACAAAAAGGGGAGAAATGTTATGTTGAGTGAAATAAGTCAAGCAGAGAGAGAGTCAATTATCATATGGTTTCACTTACTTGTGGAGCATAAGGAAAAATATGGGGGACATTGGGAGAAGGAAAGGAAGGGTGAATTGGGAGAAATCGGAGGGGGAGACAAAACATGAGAGACTTCGGACTCTGAGACACAAACTGAGAGTTTTGGAGGGGAGGGAGTAGGGGATTGGGTGAGCCTGGTGGTGGGTATTGAGGAGGGCACATATTGCATGGAGCACTGGGTGTGGTACATGAACAATCAATCTTGTAACACTGAAAAAATAAAATTACATTAAAAAAAGAAATTCATATTATAAATATTAAAGGCTAAAGTGTTATTTTTAAAAAGTGGGAAATGAATTCTATGTAGGTAACAAATAATATCTACTACCTGGTTGTATCATCATAATTGGACCCTGAAAAAATATAAAGCGAAATGAGAACCCCTCTAGCCTACACACTATGACCAATGTGTGTTTCTTTTCTTTTTTTAGATTGTATTTATTTATTTGCCAGGGGTGGGGGCGGAGAAAGAGAGAGAGAGAGAGCATGCACAAGCAGGGTGAGTGGAAGGCAGAGGGAGAAGCAGGCTCCATGCCAAGCAAGAAGCTCGATGTGGAATTCGATCCCAGGACCCTGGTATCACGATATGAGCTGAAGACAGCCTCTTAACCAACTGAGCCACCCAGGCATCCCCCAACATGTGTTTCTAAAGCATAGCTTGAGGAAAAAAGAAGAAAACAATGAAATTGCCCATCTTTTGGCTTGAGGCTAAAATAATTAATATAATTCCTTAGTAAGCAGATAGTATAGTTTGGTTCACTAAACATCCTTTCCAACCCTTTTTTCCTATTCTATAGAGATTGGAAAGTGAAGTCCTTGATTTCACAGTCCCTGTAGCAGCTTGGATTGGCCATGAGAAGAGTTCTGGCCAATGAGACTTGGGAAGCAGTCACTGGAGCAGGCTTCCTTTCCTGAATAAATGTCAAATTTGGATATGATGTTTGAAAGCTGTGTATCTGCCTTGAAACCAGGAAAATAAAAGTCTCCTGTCAAGGATGGTGGAGCAAGGAGGCTAGGCTCTCAATGGCATCATTCGAGCTCTGAACTATCTACCCCCAAAACTTTGATTATGTGAAAAAAACGTAAGCCACAGTAGTAGCTGAACGCAGCACAGTAAAATATATAGAATATCAAAATTCATTATATAAATTTACTCATATTTTATCCACTTAGCCTTTGGTTGTTTCCCAAAGACCAAATTAGAGAAATCTTCAAATTGTATGTATCACAAACATTTGAACTAATATTATCCCTGGAAACCAACGAATCACACTTTGGGTGTTTAAGCAGAGACAGCCGTGGCTGAATCTGCACAGAATCATTTATAGAAATCAAATGTTGGATATACAACTAGCACCTGAACCACTCCAAGTTTCACAGATCAGCAGTCCATTTTGAGCCCACCTGTCAGTCTCATTAAAACGTTGTATGCAGCTTAACGGAACAAAGAACAGTTAATTATGGCTTATGTAAACTGATCCTGAAATCAGTCTGAAAATATTAACATGCATGAATAGGATTGTATTACAGCAAAGAAGTGAAAATTTAAATTAAGGATACTTTGTTTAGAAATAATATTTGAACTGCTAATGGTCAAATAGTAAGCAGACAGCACTTTCTTCTTTTATTTGATGTTTTTAAAGAAAACACAGATTGCTTAGAAAACATAACTTCTGACTACATGCAACCAGATGACAAAAGAGGTTAGCTGGAGGGAAATTTGTTCTCTCCCAATAAATAAAAAATGCCTTTAAAATACACCATTATGTGGATAAACTATTTTTAGTTTAGAATTACTCCTCAACTCCTTTAATACCATAGCTTTATTCCATTTGCTTCTCATCTACTCCTGCTGGGGTTTCTGCTGCAGTCTGTTGACATATATAAGAGTTTCCATTACTTTTAAAAAGCAAAACCAGCAACCATTTTTCAAAAGACACTTATGTTGTCTGTATGTAATTATTGCTAATATTAAGTATCCAATAACATTGTATGTCAACTATACTTCAATTAAAAAAAGGTACTAAGCGGGATGCCTGGGTGGCTCAGTCAGTTAAGCAGCTGATTTCAGCTCAGGTCATGATCCCAGAGTCCTCGGATGGATCTCGAAATCCGGCTCCCTGCTCAGTGAGGAGTCTGCTTCTCCCCTCTTTCTCTGCCCCTCCTCCCACTCATGTACTGGCTTGCTCTTAAATAAGCAAACAAACAAATAAATAAAATTTAAAAAGGTATTAAGGGGCGTCTGGGTGGCTCAGCTCAGTTGGTTAAGCCAACGACTCTTTTTATTTTCATTTATTTATTTTTTATTATGTTATGTTAGTCGCCATACATCATTAGCTTTTTTTTATGTTATGTTAGTCACCATACAGTACATCATTAGTTTTTGCTGTAGTGTTCCATGATTCATTGTTTGTGTTTAACACCCAGTTCTCCCTGAGATACGTGCCTCCTTATT
>CM052801.1:21996505-22013163 GCA_028533885.1 Nasua narica
CCCCCCCCCCCCGCTTCATTTTTCCATTCCTTCTCCTAATGTCCTCAAGGCTATTCTTTATGTTCCACAAAGAAGTTAAACCATATGATAATTGACATTCTCTGCTTGATTTGTTTCACTTAGCCTAATCTCCAGTCCCATCCATGGTGATGCAAAAGCTGGGTATTCATCCTTTCTGATGGTTGAGTAATATTCCATTGTATATATGGACCACATCTTCTTTATCCATTTGTCTGTTGAAGGGCATCTCAGCTCTTTCCACAGTTTGGCTATTGTAAGCCAACCACTCTTGATTTCAGCTCAGGTCATGATCTCAGGGTCGTGACATTAAGCCCCACATTAGGTTCTGCACTCAGAAGGGAGATTCTTTCCCTTTCTCTTTCCCTCTACCCCTCCCCTGCTTGTTTACTTGCACCTAATCTCTCTCTCTCTCAAATAAATAAATAAAACATTTTTTAAAATTAAAAGGTATTAAAATTAAAACTTTAAAAAATATTCTCCAGCACACATGTGATCGATTTTTTGGTTAATTAATATTTTTTTACAAATGCAATCTTAATCAAAATTGGGCCAGAGATCCCTATAAAATACTTTACCAAAATATTTATTAAAGATATGCTTCTGTTATATTTTGGGTATGGTTTCTATCAAAATGCCTCATCATCATTTAATTGCCTTCAGGTAAAACAGGAAAATGAGAACTATCTAGACAAGTATGAAGGGGCTTTTATACATACCCACTCATACAGTTAAAAGTATTAATACAAGCTGCTACATGGTATGTGGATAGTTTATTCTTTTAGGTAACACTAACTATTAATGTGTGTCATAAGAAAGAGGTGAAATGTTTAGGATTTGGTAATATACTGGAACATTTGCCTCTAATGCATGCAAAGCCAGAGACGGTGACTTTGAAAATTTTTTTTGTTACTATTTTTAACAGTGTAATCCTTTCTTTAAACCAGAGCTTACAAGGAAGCCCCGTGCAGAGTCACAGATAAATACAGAGCTCTTGAATGAAGCAAAGTTGACATGTTTAAAAACTGGTCTTTTTTAATTTATTTTATTTTATTTTTTCAGTTTTCCAAGATTCATTGTTCATGCACCACACCCAGTGCTCCATGCAATACGTGCCCTCCTCAATACCTACCACCAGGCTCGCCCAACCCCCCCATCCCCTCCCCTCCAAAACCCTGTTTGTTTCTCAGAGTCCGAAGTCTCTCATGCTTCATCTCCCCCTCCAATTTCCCCCCAATTCACTTTTCCTTTCCTTCTTCTAATGTCCTCCATGTTATTCCTTATGTTCCACAAGTCAGTGAAACCATATGATAATTGACATTCTCTGCTTGACTTATGTCACCCAGCATAATCTCCATTAGTCCCATCCATGTTGATACAAAAGTTGGGTATTCATCCTTTCTGATGGAGGCATAATATTCCACTGTATATATGGACCATATCTTCTTTATCCATTCGTCTGTTGAAGGGCATCTTGGCTCTTCCCACAATTTGGCGGTTGTGGCCATTGCAGCTATGAACATTGGGGTACATGTGGCCCTTCTTTGTACTGCATCTGCATCTTTGGAGTAAATACCCAGTAGTGCAATTGCAGGATCATAGGGTAGCTCTATTTTTAATTCCTTCAGGAATCTCCACACTGTTTTCCAAAGTGGCTGCACCAACTTGCATTCCCACCAACAGGGGAGGAGGGTTCCCCTTTCTCCACATCCTCTCCAACATTTGTTGTTTCTTGTCTTGTCAATTTTTGCCATTCTAACTGGCAACGCTTTCCTTTAAACTATAACTTTGAACCTGAACCTATAGAGCTCCATACTGTCACGTAATTGTGACAACATTGCTGAGAAGACCACAAAGCTTTTATTTGTCTTTGGTGGGAAGATGATATAGCATATAGAAGTTTGGGGAGAGGACTAAAAAAGTCTAATAATACCTGCAGATCTAAGCATTTAGCAGTTAAAATGATGAATGGGTGACCATCCAGAAACTGAAAAAAAAATCTTAATTCTTATTCATGCAGGCAAATAATGTGACCAAACTGATATTGCCCTATTAGTAACCAATCATTTCTCTCTGACTCGGGTACCATAGAAAATGGATTTTGAAGTTACATCCTTACTTTGAACATTAGTTTACTTTCCCCGGGTCACTCGCAAAACACCATTTATTTATGACAGATTTCTATCATGACATGACCCATGTCATTAGGCTCACATTTAAGAGTTTTGATTCAGGCTTTTCCTATTCAAATGGCCAGGACTAGTCCTATTTAGAAAATTAATTGTGGTTTTAAACATTTGTAACTGTTTTGACACAGCTATGAAGAATTTCTATTTCAAAAGGGAAAGTTCTGTTATCTGAAGATATTCATTTTTCCACACTAGAACAGACATAATCCTAAACCTTAAGCATTTTATTCTTAGTGCTCCAGCTTTCTTTTGAATTATAATGAAAGATAGGATGGGTCTGGGCAGGACTTCATTTTCTGGAGAGAATATGTTGACACTGATCTGAAATATTTTGTGGGCTTGATGAATATGTCATCCAATCTTCTAGCAATGTGTGTGTGCAACATATAAGTATCCAAGTGAAACAAAGTTATCTTAGTTAGCTCCTAACTCTTGCCTTATAATCACTCACCTGGAAGCCAGAAAATACAATCTAGCATATCAATTTTCTTGTATTGATTGGTCTTATATTTGGCATCATTTAGAATAACAATCTGGATACTCAATCTAGTGTTCTACTTCTCAGTGAATTTATTTGAAATCGTGTGCACATGATTGTCAAAAAAATACATTTAATTATAAATGCCTCTAAAAAATTCAGATTAAAATATGATAAATATTTATGGAAAAGTATTGCATGTAGCAAGCATGTGAATATTTTAATGTCAAAGAATTAATAGAACTAACTGACAGTGGAGGTTTACCAGATGTGAATCATAGAGGAGACCATGAAATTATTAACATTAAAACAATATATATCTGCAATTTATATACAATAGACTAAAAGTTTTCAAATTTCTTTTGTCTTTGGGTTTAAAATATTTTGTTTTCATTTTTATAAGTGCATATGTAACATTCAGATATTCTAAAGTTAATTTGGTAGTCTTCTTTATGAATAGAATTTCCTATTAATTTAATTTATCATGTTGCAAACCAGAATTTATGTTATCATAAGTGAGATGGGGTACTCACTTAGGTATTCCACATATATTTTTTCAGTACTGACGACATACTTGTCATTGTATCAGACAGTGGGAAGGCAAAGATTGGATTTTATTCAACTTGGCAGCTTCCATAATGTCCAAAACATTGCTTTAATAGCTACTGGGGTTCTGTAAATATTTGTTGAAAGAATGAAGACAAGGTCCTTGACTTTGGGGAATTACGCATGCTGGTAATGACAATGTTCTACTACAGGAGGACGATGGTTCTGATATCTCTAAAGCTCAGAACTTTGGGTGGAAGAAACTGGAAGATCTATGGCAGGGCAGATATTATTACTTGGTGACCCACTTTAAAAGGTGGGTGAGAATTTGATAAGTGAAGATAATAAGAAGTGGTGGGCCGAAGGCACAGCCTAGGAAAGAATAAAGTATCCATTCTGAAGAATGAACTATAGACCAATTTGACTGGACATAGTCTCTGTGTAAAGGAAACAAACTCAGGAAGGTTCTGCATGTTCTCGAATGCAGGCTGAAAAGTTTGAACTTTATTTGGGAGTCACTGGAGGCTTCTGAGCATAAACATGGTGAGACTGAAGCGTCCTTCATGAAGATTAATCTAGCTGCAATGTACAGAATGGGTTATCCCAATGGAAGATGAAAATGGGGAAATCCCCTGAGAGATTAATGTTCACATGGAAGGTAATAATAGCCTGAATAGCCAAATGGCATCCCTCTGTCTGAGACTACTACTACAAAATGCTTCAAACTGTTATATGAGATTTCAAGAAGTTTCAAGTTTGCAGCAATCATTCTTACTCTAAAATAGCAACTTTTATGTTAAGCTACCTCACTCCCCCACTTCTTGAGGATATTAGGCTTCCAAAAATATGCAACACACTGGAATACAGTTGTAAATCTGAACTTCTGCTAGTCTCCAATGGAGACCATCTTGGGCCCTCACTGAAAGTCTATTTAAATTTTTAAACACAATTTAATGAAACATAATGTATTGATTTCTATACCATATAGGATTAGAGAAAGCTCCTCAGAAGGTGACAACAAGCTCAAAATGTATAGGCCATTCTTGTAGGCATAGCAACACCTGAATAAATTTTGACACTTGTAGTGTACTTTGGCAAATAATATTCAGAATGATGGTAGTTATCGTAAGAAGTTGAAGCTGTCTCTATTTCTGTTAAAGGAAGCTAGACACTTGATCTTAGCCAAAAGGCCAAGAAGCAATTTAAAGGAAGTTAAAATATTCACTTTGGGGAAACAGAAACCATTTACCTTATTTTCACTTCATAGCCTGCACCAGTGCCTGAAAGAGTGAAAATTGGAATGGGAGAGACAAAGACTTTCTCTGAAATCATCACTTTCTTAAAGGTCCACATCTTAAAAGTACATTCCAGCTTCCTAGGAAACATATTTCCACAGTTGAATTTAATATCAAATAATGATAAAAAACGTTGTGTCTCCAAAGCCTTAACATAAAATTTGAGATTTAAAATTTAAAGGACTTGATTTCATTCATTGTCATTTAAGCTCCCTGTGTGTGCTTGCATTTTTCTCCGAAGAGCACTTGCTCTGAAGTACAGCCAATATTTCTTCCATTGTGATAACTAGTTCCACTCGCACTTTTCATGTCAGCAAAATTTGTTGCATACGTATGCATGTGTGTGCCCAGCCTTCCTTCTCTTCCTCACTTCCCCAGGTGCCTGTTGTCCTTATTCCTCCCACTGGTTCTTAAACTTTCAAGGTCCGAAGTATCACCACACAGGAGCCTTGCAAGTATGTGTTCCTGCTCCTACACTCCCTGGAGATTCTGATTCCATAGTGTGGGAAGCCTGAGACTCTGCATTTTGATGAGCCCCATTAAGTGCTCCTAAGGCAAGGACTCCAGGGATCCTACTTTGAGTGGCTGGAATTTAAGCCCTCACTCTTTACTTGTGTTAGAGGTCAAGGTCCTGACTCTAAATAGGTGCTATTAATTGTTTCATCCTATTGATGAGTAAAGCCAAGCAGTATGGATGGCCAGGAAATGTTTCCCAAAAGTCAGAGAAACGGCATGCCCAACTAGAGACTTAGTAGCCTCATCCTACATTGAGAAGTACATTTTATTTTATACTGTCAGTCTTGAACTGGTGTATTGTAAGTTAAATGACCTAATTTATACTGTGTGCTGAGATATTTCCAAAGACAGATCACTTCCAAGGGTAGTACCTTTTATGCACTTAATTACACTTGGGTTCCAATCCAATTCAAAACCATGTCTACAAAGGTTGGCATTTAGTCAGCTAAACATTTGAATACTTCTTTGTTCCAATAGAGGAAAGCACAAGACTAATTTCTGTACAAGTAATTGCAGGTGCAGGTTATGTTTGCAATCTTAAAAAAGGAAGTGTCTCAGTGAATGGGGAAATTAAATGAGAGGGTTAAGTGCATGACCTAGAAAGGCTATTTGAATCACTTGTGATTTTCCATCCTGTTTTAGAATTCATCTTTCTTACAGGGTGGGGCCATATTGCCAGCTGTATTCTTCTTAATAGGAGGAAGTGAGGGAATGGAGGGGGGAGAAAAATAGATAGAAAAATGAGCCAAACACAATCACCAGAACATAGAAATTTAAAATTTTAAAATGTAAAAGCTAGCAGGAAATAGGTGGAGATCTATACAATAAAGGGATAAATAAAAACATATTAGGAAAAAAGAACTTGAGTCCTTTCCCATCCACGAAAGACAATCACATTTTGTCTTTAGATCTCTTTGCTCAGTTCACTTGGGAAAGAGCTTTCCCAGCTAAAATTACAGCTATCAGTTTTGTTGGCAGAAAATATTTCCAAAAAAAAAATATTTCCAAGTTCTACAATGTGATAAAGAAGTGTGTTTCTGAGGACTATCAACATTAGAAAGACAGGTAACTTTAGGCCCTTTTTCCTCCAGTGTGGATTCCTTGGCCACCTTTGTACTTCTAACAAGCTCTCAGGAGATGCTGACGCTGCCTGTCTGTGACCACACTTTGAGACCACCGATCTAAAATGTACTGTTTACTCCTAGTAAATGTTGTCTGCTGTGTGTAATTCATTTTTCATACTCATAGTCATTGAGCTGTACTTTAGACACCGAATACAAAGGAAGAATTTATTCCACAAAATTTTGTTGAGAACCTGCTGAGTGTTAGCACTGTTCTAGACATGGTCAAATCTGTCTCTTAACAACAGAGACAAAGTAGAGTTTACATTCAAATGGGAGAAGATAGACAGTAGAAAATAAATAAGCATCTGACATAGCAGGTGGTGATATATGCTATGAACAAAAACAAGAGAGGGAACATAGCTTAGAGAGGGGATAGTAGGGAAGGATAAAGTGGCCAGAGAAGGCCTCTCTGAAGAGGTGATGTTCCATAAGGCCTTTGGATTCAATGAGATAGCAGGAAATGCAGATTTAAATGCTCTTTGTGGTAAAAAGCATGGAGTCAAGCCAGAATTCAAAGTTTACCACTGGCACTCTTCTACTTATTTGACATGGGACAAATTACTTAACCATTCTGTGCCTCAGATTCCCTGGACGTATCCATGGGGATAATAACATCTCCCCCAGAGTATTATTATGACAATTAAATTAGGTAGTATATTAGGGGTACCTGGTTGACTCAGTCAGGTAAACATCTTCCTAGGGCTCAGGTCATGATGTCAGGGTCCTGGGATCGAGTCCCACATTGGGCTCCTTGTTCAGTGGGGAGTCTGCTTCTCTCTCTCACACACTCTTTCTCTCTCTCAAATAAATAAATGAAATCTTTTAAAAAATAAATTAGGTAGTATATTAAAGCATTTAGAGCAGTGCATGGCATATAGTGTCATATAAGAAGTGGATTTATTATGAGGATGATGAAGCTAAAAGTTCAGTCCCTTATATATATGGACCTTTCTGCGGCCCTCTACTGAATTTTGTATACCAAGTGCCATATCCTCAAATTGTATAAATCTCTGGCCATATATACCCTGGACCTGGACCTGAACCTGCCCCTAATCTTAGCTACCGTTTATTAGTCTCTGGGATAAATGATGCCAAACAAAGGCAATAAGAAATGCAAAGGCCCAGAGGCTGGGAGAACATCATGGAGGATACTGTGACAAGAGGAAAGTGAACGAGAGACAGACTGAGGAGCAGGAGTGAGATCGGGGGAACCAGGGGGAAGATCGTAGGCCTAGAGCAGGCTTTGTCAAGTACTTTGTTTTTTTGAGTGAGATAGGGAGACACTGAAGAATTTGAGAAGAAGAGAGACATGACTTGGTTCACATATTGATAGAGTCACTCTGATATTTAGAGAATAGACTGTTGGGGAGGAAATATTAGAAGCTGGAAGACCCTTGAAGAAGCAACAAAACAGGGAGGAGATAATGGTGCCCAGGACTAAAGTAGAGGTGATAGATGTTGATAGTTTCTGAACATACTTCGGTGATAGGACAAACATGATTTGCTGACAGATGGGATGCGTGAGGGAACGAGCTGATCCAGATGATTGGAAGTTCCAGGTCTGAGTAACTGACTAATGAGGATCAGGATTGGATGTGCATGTGAAGTGGAAATCAAGAATTTCACTTTGGACATGTTAGTTTGAAATATCTGTTTGACACATAGAATTCTTTGGTTTTTGGTGTTTTTTTAATCCCAGGATATATAGCCTCAGTGAACACTTTCCAGGTTTGCTACAATTAAATTGCTTTATGGTCATATGCCTATTATCAAATTCTATACAGAATGTACCATATAGACTCTTTGGAATTATAACACAGATGACTTTTATGGCAAATTTGTTTTCGAAATAGGATGGAAGTAGCTTTCCCCTGATAAAGACTTTAGTACGTTCATCATTATCCCTTGCTCACCTAACACAATATTCGAAGTCTATTATCTTGTGAGCTTTAACACATCCTATTTCATTTGGATGTAGTTTTCCTACCTTTCACAGGCTTTAAGGTTCACCATGGGAATGGGACCTTTAAGGATGCTATGATACTTGAAAGTTTGCTACATCTGAAAAAGCTATGTTTATCATTAGTATTTATGAAAATTTTTATTAAATGGTACCATTATTAATTCCAGAGTTTCAACTGTTAGCTGTTCTGTTCTCAGAGAAATATCCATTGAGTTTCTTTTTTTTGTTTTTTTAATTTAAAAAATATTAAATATGTCAAAAAAGGTTAAATATGTCAAATTTGTAAAAGGTGAAAAGAATGGTTTAAAGAATATGCCTGTATTTTCTCGTTTCTCTGGCCTTTGTCAGTTTACCTTCCATGGCACTGTCATGAGTCTGTCCCTTTTATGTCATATAATGTGCAAGGTTTCAATTTAAACTCTCTCATCTAACTAGATAACACATTCCATAATATTAAAAATATTTTATTCTCTTAGACTATATGGGCCTGGGGAGAAGGGCCATGTTTATCTATCTCTGTAACCTACTGCCTACCCCTGTGCTTGACCACAGGAAATGCTAAACATGCTACCTGAATAAGAGTTACAGTAATGTATAGGACAATGAAGTCTTTTGTGTATTTTCTTTTTGTCAAGAAAAGACTTAATATCCATAAGGCACCATCGATAACAGCTTAAGAATGGATAGTGTGGTAAAGCCATGTGACTTCAAATTCTAAGTCCATCAATTTGGGGGTTCATTAATTTGGCAAGTCACTAATTTATGTGAGTATATTTATAAAATGGAATTAGTAGTATTTGTCCTGTTTCATAGGGTCAGGTCATAGTTAGAACTGAATAAAACAATAATGGATATGTCAAAATTAAGTGCCCCTGGATGAAACCCAGAGGCATTGACAGTAGGGTACACAGAAGTCAAGAGCCAGATCTTGATGCCCAACATAGGTTACGGGGGCAACAAGAAAACAAAGCACATACTGCCCAGTGGCTTCCAGATGTTCCTAATCCACAACGTCAAGAAGCTTGAAGTGCTGCTGATGTGCAGCAAACCTTACTGTGCAAAGATTCCTCGTAATGGCTCCTCCAAGAACCTCAAAGCCATTGTGGTATAAGCAGCCCAGCTGGCTGTCAGAGTCATCAAACACAATGCCAGGCTGCACAGTGAAGAAAATGAATAGACCACTTCTGTGCCCATTATATTTGTGTTAATAAAACCATAAAACTACCAAAAATAAAAATGGAAAAACATGATCTGGAAAGTACCAAAAATTGTATTTGGATCTATCTAATCTGGAAGAATTTTTATTGACCGTGTCTAATCCTTATTCTGAGAATAGTGTACTTTGCTACAGTTTCCAAACATGTTGCATAGAATTAGTGAAATGGACTTTCAAAAACTTTATTTCCCTCAATATAAATTACAAAGGTTTAGTCATTTAACTTCAACTCCCATTAAAAGGTGAAGTTCTTTTTAAGCTAAATTGGCTCTCTTTTGAGATTCATGCATGGAAAATAATCTGGCACAGGAAGGCTTACCGCAGAAGTCCTCTGACATTTCATTTTGAATTTGACATTTCAATTCAATTATTCTGAATTTAAAGTTTGTTAAATCATTGAATAAATTTTGGGGATTAAATGTCCCTGTACCTTTGCATATCTTTCATAACCTCTTACACATTAGCCAGAATTAGAAAAAGAAATAATCATCTTTCCTGCTTTAAGCTAAAATAGAATAGTTGACACATTTAAACAATAAATGAGAATAAATGACAATGGTAAAGTTTCACTAAGTCATTATGAAGCCCATCATAGCTCCATTAGATGATCATATGCAAATTTCCATAAAATTCAACACTTTATCCCAATTGTACTAATATTTCAAATAATATTTTTCTTTGACTATATTTCTATATTTTCCCATCATTCAATGAACACTGACTCACCATGTACCATGTTGCAGACCCTTTGAAGGGATAGTTGAATGGGGTTGACCCAATCAACACAGGTCCCAAAGGGCAGGAGTTGGGAGTACATTTTGCCCATATCTCTAGTCCCATGGTGGCAGAGAGAAAAAATCATATTTAAAAGCGTTTTAGGCCACAAGGCTAGAAGAGCTGGTTTTACCCAAATGGATCCTCAAAGCAAGGACAATGTGAAGCAAGACTTACAAGATGTGTCTTGGAAATGGGCCTGAGAGCCATGGAAGAATAAAATATAATGGTTCTAAATTAGAAATCAAGAGGACAATTAGAGACAATATCCCTAGAGACCAATGACCCTGTTTGTCCTCTTCACTACTATATTCTCCGTGCATGATGCTTGGAACACAAATATCTGTTGGCTGGAAAAATGCTATTCATCATTTGTGTGTGGTCTTTGCCTTCCAACACTAGGCAATTACATCTCCCATGGAACTCTGCTTACAGGAAGCAATACGTATATTATTTGGGAGAGAAGAGTCTCAAAGGATGATTAGAAACTGACCAGCAAAAAAAGGAAAGAAAAGAAAAGAGGAAGCAAGGAAAGGAGGAAGGAAGGAAGGAAAGAAAGAAAGAGAGAGAGGGAGAAAGAAAGAGAGAGAAAGAGAGAAAGATTCTGGGTACATTTGGTGTGAATGATTTCATGAATCGGTGCCATCGAGAAGGATATGATCAACAGGGGATGAAATGAAAGCCAGGCTCTATCTGGCATGGCCTATATTACACATGTCTATATTATCTCTTCCAAAATACCTGGCATCTTTATATAAAGAAAAAGAATTCCCACATAATTATTTTTTTCCTACCCATCACATCCAAACCGTCAAATACAAGCTCTGTTTTTAGTCTGAAGAAAAAAGGAATAGTCACCAGCAAAATTTGGGGTGTCTGTAGGGGATCAGAGGCAGAAGGAGCAAGAAATGGAAAGAGAAATCTTTATGAACATCCCTGACTTGTAGTACAAAGGAGATTGAACATTTCATGCATAAAACAAAATATCACTTGTTAGGCAGCATACAATCATATCAAAGGAGTTGCAAATGTCACCTGCCACTTACTGACTGGTAAAAGGGAAATGTGCTCAAGTGGGCCAAGACTCACTTTTCAATGTCCCACAAGCTTTGTCCTCCCTTATTTCTTCACTAAAAACTCAGTCATTTTTTTGGCATGCAAATGCACATGCACACAAACACACTCACTCACACACACACACACACACACACACACTGTTCTGTAGAGTTTCCTCCTAGATCCATTCATTGTTTAAAGTCCTCCCTTGCTCCTCCTGTAATGAGTATCTGTTGGCTTTGATGTTCACTGTCGGGGATAAAGAAATCTCACAAATGTTTGCCACATGCTGCTCAAACCTGTGACATTGAACAAGATGTTACTCATTAATAAATGGCAGGGGAGAAACTCAAAGATTAATAAATGCTGTCATGGTTGCTGATGGAATAGGATACAAAAAGAAAAATACCCACAATTTCCCCATTACTAGTTTAAAGTACAGATATTGAAAAATAATGTACATTTAAGGTATTTGGCCTATTAAAATTCTCTTCAGATATAAAATAACCATTATACTTTTACCGTTTAAAATATTTCAACCCCATAAATTCTTCCAGAATTACCTTTTATGATAAGATAAAATATAATCTTCAGATTATATAGATGTGTGGATATACACATATATATGTGGTAGATCTAAATCAGAAATAGGTGATGAGTGGATGGATGGACACATGATAGAGTGGTATAGGTAGATATGCTCTCTTGCTATGTTTAAAGAGGCAGGAAATGAAAGCTAATTCAATTTAAGTGGTTGTCATATTTTAATCATATTTACAATGGGTTCCGTTTTTTACTTTTGTTTTTAGGTTCTGTATATTTTGGCCCACACTAGTGCTCTCAGCCATCGAGTTGCTAGCCATCTAGGTGGCCTTACAGTTCCATACCTTCTTACCTGAATCCCTTCCTAGAGCACTTTCTCAAAGTGTCTCTGAATACTTCCCAGAGACTTTTAGGGAGAACATACTACTCTGAACATATTTAAAACTTGGAAATTTATTTATATGAGTCTAAAATCTGCCTCTAAGACACTTGAGTTTATTCTACTTAGAACCCACCTCAGAAATCATACATATTGAGACCCCTGCATGACTCAGTGGGTTAAGCCTCTGCCTTCGGCTCGGGTCGTGATCTCAGGGTCCTGGGATCAAGCCCCACATCGGGCTCTCTACTTAGCGGGGAGCCTGCTTCTCCCTCTCTCTCTGCCTGCCTCTCTGCCTTTTTGTGATCTCTCTACATCAAATAAACAAATAAAATATTTTTAAAAAAAAAAGAAAGAAAAAAGAAATTTGACATATTTCTGAGATGACAAATAGGTTTCATCTCTTGAGAAAATTCTGGTTAGTATAGCTGGCTGGAGTGTTAGAAATGGTTCTAAGGTGTTTTCAGTCTCATCAGGAAAGAGCACAGTGCTTTATTAGAGATGCCTGCCATGGACAGCATATAAGACTGGCCAATTGGGATTGAATCTAATTCTTCCTCATGAAATTCCCTCAAATACGTGAATATAGCAGTTATGTCCCTTTTAAGGAATATCTTCTGCCTAAATCCTCTCCAGCCTCCCAGCACAGTGTAGCTTGGTCTATGACTATCATTCTAGCCATCACCTTAACCATAAAGCACAGAGAGAGATGTTCTGTGCTTGCAGAAATTCCATGGGAAAATCTTTCTTTCGGGGTCACAAATGAAGCTTAAACACTTCATAAAAGTTTCTCTGAATTCATATCTATATGCAATTCCATGTACTAAAAGCAAATCATCTTGTCATTTGACTACTAAGATTGTTTGCCATAACGATCAAAAATTTGCTTAAAATTGCACTTTTATTTCTTACTCTGCTTTTAAAGGACATTGCTGATCAACCACATATTGTCTCTACCTTGAAGATTTTGTGTTCTTATGTACATAAGAACAGACATAGCTATGTCTGGATAGACATAGCTTAGGGCATCTTAACGCCTCTGATAGTGAGTGCAACTGTGCAGTGGACACAAAAACTGTTTACATTTGTTAAAAGGATGTCCACTTCTGGAAATATCACAGCACAGCCCCTCACCCCTACCCCTGCCAAGAGGCTGTGAAACAAGCATGAATTTGTTTCTTTGCATTTCTTTAGGTGATGTTCTTTTAAGAGCTAGTGAGACAAAGTGGAATGTTATCACTTTTAGTTCTACTCAAGTCAAGATTCCATATGCCCTCGCATGATGGAATTCCAGAATAGCCCTGCACCAGTCAATAGAACATTGTATAATATTCCTTGAGTTACAGACCTATCGGTGTGAAATTATTTCAGTTGTGAATATCCACCCTTCAGGCTATATAACTGGTTAAGTAAAACTGTGTTGACATTATGATGAACAATTTCACTCCTATTTTATTTTTGATGTACCAGTGTATTTAGCATTTTATCTTTCCATTTTATATGCTGGGTTATCTTGTGTCAACAATGTATATAAAGCTATTCACATTTTCTATTATGACAGCTGCACAAAGTCCATGTCTCAGAGCTGTATATCAAAGTGGCAAACATAATAACACAACACAGATCTATTTTGACAGTAATATGGATTTCGTGCTTGTTTCACAGCCCCTTGGCCAAACATTCAAAAACATTGTAGTACCCAGTAAATAATTGGCCAGAAGCAAAATCCAGAGGCTATATCTATTATTTCAGAGCAAAAATTATAAAATACAAGAATGCACAATCCTTTTCCATCTTTTAAATTTTATTTTGTGTCCTGTGTTTTTAGGATTAAAGTAGTTCAGTCCCCAAACTATAACTGCAGGTGAAATAAGGGGCTTCTGGAGAGATTTCTCTTACTTTTAAAATAAAAATATCACTGTTTTACTATTGATTGTCTTGATTTCTTTTCGACTTACTATGCCAGGCACCTAGTTCTGCGTTTTTATAAGAATTAGGTTGTTGAGGTCTTAAAATGACCCTAGTTAGGCAGATTCTATTATTACTACATGTCACAGGTGAGGAAACTGAGGCCCAGAGTGATTAAGTGACATGCCCAAGATTCCAAAAACGGTAATAGTATGGTTAGGATTTGGACTCAGAAGTCTGGCTCCAGAGCCCACATTTTTATCACCATATCTTGCCATCCAGTCTGTAAGAATTATAATGAAGGTGAAGGTTTGAGTAAAGTACTTAAGTTTGTTGAGCCCCTGCTATATGTCAGGAATTATGACAGACAGTCAGCATCGACAACTGTCCTTAATCCTCCTCACAAAAGTCCTGTTAGTTAACAACTGACATTACTCCATGCTGTACGTACAACTGGAAAGGTTAAGCAAATGGGCAATAAAATCAGAGAAACTAAGATGACCTTAGACCTTAGACCTCACAGAGGGTAAGGGAGAAAAGCTGGATGTGAACTCACATTTGCCAACATCTGGACTAGACATTCTTTCTACTTTTATATCATCTCTATCCTAAAACAAAATCTAACCTCAATACAGTGGTTGACTAAACTTTTTAAACTATTTCTTACCTCATTTCCTTGATCCTTCTATATTGGAATTCCAAGAAAGTAAAAGACTTTGGGCGAAACACAACGTACTACTGTGTTTCAACATCTTCAAGCCAATTGAAATCCTATTAGTGTCATCTTGTGTTAATTTTTTCTTGGAAATTGAGTGGCACTGTTAGTGTTCCAAAAGGCAGCAAATCTAACTGCATATTATATCATAAGAATAGGCAATTATAAAAAGAGTATAAGATGAAGTACCTTTACACGGGCTCTAATTGCAGCTGGTGATTAAACTGAAGTATTTCGTTTTCCCAATCAGCTCATCAGTGACACCAGAAAATAAACAACATGAAAGTGAAATCCTTATGGGCAAACAATTGTAATTAATTGCATTTTCCAAGGGAAAAAGCATTCCTAAAGCCTGTTTGGGGCGACTTCTTGAGTAACATACACAGTGATTTACACTGTGAGCAGAAGTGTGAGGTTCAGAACCAGACCTGATTTAATTTGAATATTCATGAAGTCTCTAGGATGATTTATACTGCAAATCCATCTCCATTGTTAAATATATTGTCTCTTAGGTGAAAAAAGAAAGCAGATTGATATTCTGAATAATTCACATTGCACAATGACATGATCAGCATGGAAAAACTTCACCATGGTAGAAATATATAAAGTGGGAATGCTGCTAATTTCTTCCAACTTGGATTCTCCTCAAGTATCAAGAGTATATTTTAGAGATGCTTGGGAGCCAAAATGAAAATATTTATGCATATAAATTTGGGTCCCTATTTCATAAGCCCATTGGATTGGAATCATAAAATTTTTGCCATTGTTCATTTGCACAGAGCTGCATTTGGGATTTGTGCACATCTTTTTGGCAATTCAAATCACATGGAACAGACAGCTGTGACTTTAACTCTGATTTGTGCCACTTGCTCTGGGACCTGACCTGAAGTGGGCTAACTTCACATAATTTAATCAAGAACTCTAATACTAATTTCTCTTCTCTTCTTTCTTTTTATTTAGGAAATGAACACAGCCTTTGAATTCAGATAGGCATGGCAACAGAGTCTGGCCCCACAGTTACTAATACCCTGTATCAGTTAGCTTTTACTGTGTCATAAAGAACCCCAGAACAGTGGCTTAAAACAGTAACTATTTATTTAGCTCATAATGATGCAGGAAGGCAATTTGGCCTGGCCTCACCTAGGTGGTTTTTCTGGTCTAGGCCAGGCTCACCTGATCTAAGCTGGGGTTCACATATGCATCTGCAAGGAACTGCCAGGTTGGGTGGGGTAGGGTGGTCGAGGGAGGTTACAGTTGACATGGCTTGTCTCTGCATCATGTGATCTTCCATTTCTAGCAGGCTTACCGACACTTTGTTGAATGATGGTGCTACAGGGATTCCTAGGTTGGTATGAGAGGGTGACTCAAAACATGCAAGCATTTTCAAGTCTCTGCTATTGTTCCACTGGTCTAATGACCAGGCACAGGCGGAGTGAAGGGTACTACAAAAAACTGAGGACACTGAGGGGCGTGAACAAATTGGGTGCCATTACTGTAGAAATTCAGCACAAATACATATAAGAAACTATGGGCTAGCTTCTTAATCCCTCAGTCCCAGTTTCAGCATCATCTCATAGGGTTTGGGAGGGATTCACATTAACTAATATATGTAAATTAATGGGTAAACTGCATGCCATATGGAAGGCACTTAATAAATATGAGCTCCTTTTCTCTTTTAGATGTCTATGTAGACTCATTTATTGGTTGTACAAAACAGGTATTTTATTTTTTTTTCTCCCCAAATATGTTTATTTTCTTTTTTCAGTGTTACAAGATTGATTGTTCATGCACCACACCCAGTGCTCCATGCAATACGTGCCCTTCTCAATACCCACCACCAGGCTCACCCACCTCCCCATCCCCTCCCCTCCAAAACCCTCAGTTTGTTGCTCAGAGTCCACAGTCTCTCCTGATTCATTGCCCCCTCCGATTTTCCCC
>CM052801.1:22013663-22029465 GCA_028533885.1 Nasua narica
TGTGGATTTTGGCCATTCTAACTGGTGTAAGGTGATATCTCAGTGTGGTTTTGATTTGAATCTCTCTGATGGCTAAAGATGATGAACATTTTTTCATGTGTCTGTTAGCCATTTGTAGGTCTTCTTTGGAGAAGTGTCTGTTCATGTCTTCTGCCCACTTTTTGATGTGATTATCTGTTTTGTGTGTTGAGTTTGAGGGGTTCTTTATAGATCTTAGATATCAGACCTTTGTCTGTAGTGTCATTTGCGAATATCTTCTCCCATTCTGTGGGTTGCCTGTTTGTTTTGTTGACTGTTTCCTTCGCTGTGCAGAAGCCTTTTATCTTGATGAAGTCCCAAGAGTTTATTTTCGCTTTTAAAACAGGTATTTTAAATAGGAAAGCAAACTGTTAGCGACACGTCATCCCGCTGACCTCTAGAACGGTTCAGTGTTCAGCTAGCAAGGCTACTGTTTCCTTCTTCTTAACAAATTCATGTTAATCTCTGCTGAAGCTATGTGTTAACTTGGAGGATAAACTTCTGCAAAGAAGTATATTCCTAAAATTGTGTATGAAAGAATGCATGTATGTAAATGCTTTTCCATAAAAATTAAACATTTATTGAGCCATTTATTCAGTTCCTCTTATTTCCTTACAGCCTACTAGTCAGAGGCAAAACTAGGCAGTCAGTGCTTTGCATTGAGGGTCATAGGCTAGAAGAGGTCATAAAAGTTCAGAGTTTTTAAAGTATTGATCATGGCCATTGAAGCAGTTAAAGCATTATAAAGTCAGGTTGATGTTATAAGCAGATAGTCAAAAGAGCCCTTAAATTGACCAATGCTTGGGCCTGATTGTCTTTAAAATCTGGCTCCAATATTAATGCATGGATGTTCCCATCTTTAATTTGGAACTAGGCCACTGACACAATAGAGTAGATGAGCTTCCATAATTTTTAAGTGCACCCATGCTCTTTCCTATTGATCTGCGGATAATAGATCATTCTATTGGCTTCCTTCGAGCATTCAAATACAGTCTGCATAATTAAAAACTAGTCAGTAAACATAACACTAAAATACCTTGACCCGAAGATCGTATAAATGAAAATCCATTAAAAAAAATCACAGTAGCCCACTGTACTCATCATCTTTACTCTGTAAAATATGTAACTTGGTTATTTCACCAAAATATACTTATTATACACCTGTTGTTTTATAGGCCATTAAAATAATGCACAGCATATCAAGTTAATTATAATCTTCAAAGAGATCTTGTATGTACATCTCTTGGGTCTTTCAGTACTGTTAAAAACTCTCTGATCTTAGGTGACTTTTTAGCCAAAAAGATAAAGAACATTTTATTTGTTCAGCATGTACTGAAACAAAGGACTATGGTTACACTTGACAGTCCTTTGATATTGATTGTTTTGAGGATAGGGGAGGAAAAGAATTCGAAGGCTTTATTGGAATCATGTTTATAGGGGACAAAACTACTTTTTAAAGTGTTATAGTACATGTGTCAAAATATTCTCTTTTTATTATTCCAATGATAATCTACATTTTTTTAAATTTTTTATCAATCTATTTTAGTAATTCGGTCTGTTGGAAACCAAAGTGATTGGCTCTCTCATCTTAGAGCTTTCTGAGACTAAAAGATTATAATTTTATTTTTGTGTTAAATTAATCACAGATACAGGATTCCAGATGTTAATCACCTTTGTTGATATATCTAGATTTCTTACTCCAGCCTGATTAACTCAAATGGGTGAAAAGTCTGTGAAAAATGAGCATCAGTTGTAAAATCTTTTCAAGAGGACCAACAGAAACACTACCAGGGCAATCATTGATTTGTGAGCATTTATTAAGAAACAGAGTCTTAGGACACCTGGGTAGCTCAGTTGGTTAAGTGTCTACCTTTGGCTAGTCATGATCCCAAGGTCCTGGGATTGAGCCCTACGATGGGCTCTCTGCTCATCAGGGAGCCTGCTTCTCCCTCTATTGCTCCCCCTGCTTGTGCTCTCTCTCTCTCTCTGTCAAATAAATAAAATCTCTAAAAAAAAAGAAGAAGCAGCAGCAGCAGCAGCAGCATCTTAAAACATGAAACTGTCAGCTTCCTAAGATCATCTCTTAAAAAACTATGTAAACACCATAAGACTTTTTTGAGGTATATACTATATTAATTTTATTTTTGAAAAGTTTACTCACTGTCTTTATCCCAGGACAGTCTTTCTCCAAAAACTAATCAATTTAAGGGATGTAGAAGGATGATGCTTTATAATGTGCATACATTTCATCATAGAAGCTTAAGCATAGAGGAAATAAAATGGCAGTTACTCTTATTTGCTAATTATAAATCATGACCAGGACCATCTGGGAGCAAAATTCAAAATTTCAATCTACTTGCATGGACAGAATATGATCTTTATTATATTGTCATGTTTTGCTTGATAGTCGAAAGTCTGTGTATATGCTAAATAACTGCTTAAGCAAAAATATTATCTTTAGTTATTAAAATAGCTAAGAATGGGGGGCTCTGTAGGTAAAGTTTCCAACTCTTCATTTCAGCTCAGGTCATGATCTCAGAGTCTGTTTGAGATTCTCTCTATCCCTTTCCCTCCTCCTCTGCCCCTACCAACCCCCTGCCCCACCTTGTGCACTTGTGATCTCTCTCTCTCAAATAAATAAATAAATAAAGTCTTTTTTTTTTAAAGTTTTTTTTAAACCAAGAATGTAAGGATGCCAAAATTCCAGCTTTTATCTATATTCTAATAGATTGTATTTGATTCTGGTTTTACAAGTTGCGCCTCTCATGACAGTTCAGCTGAACTAGTATTTACTGAGCGATTATTTAGTTGATCATCACTCCTAGAATATAGTGCTACAAAGATGAACAAAGCATGACCTCTATCCCTAGAGGAAATCGACGTATACACAGAAACTGTAATACATCCTATTTGAGCTTAACAAGTGGTATCAATTGGATTGCTTAAAAGAATCGAGGGAATGAGTCTTCTGGGGTGAGAGAAATGAAAGAGGCTTCACAGAAAAGGTGAAGTTGGAGCTGAGAATGCAGAGAGATATATCTGGGGTCCCTGAGGCCACCCTCAGTTTCAATGATTTACCAGAAGAACTCCTAGGACCCAGCATATAGTTGTGCCCATGGCTATACTTTATTATAGCGAGGGACTACAATACAAAATCAGCAAAAAGAGAAGGAGCAGGAGGTGAATTCCAGATGAAACAAGACACAAGTTTCCAAGAATCCCCTCCCAGACAATTGACACAGGATGCACTTAATACTTTCCACAAAGAGTTGTGATAGCACATGTGAAATGTCCACCAGAGAAGTGCTTTTGAGACTCTGTACCCAGGGATTTTACTGGGCGCTGGCCACATAATACCCTCTGCATAGCACAAACCAAAATCTCAGACTCCCAGAAGGAAAGTAGATGTTCAGCATTACCATATTGCTTGCACAAGGCATTTAGGTGCCCAGCGAGCCGCTCTTTTCATAGGAAATCTAAGTTCCCAGAGGCCAGCTAAGAGCTAACCTTGTCATCAGACCTTTCTAAGGAGAGCAGTGTCAAGTTTGGTAGGTTAAGTCTTCTCTGCACAGGTGAACAGGGTCTATCCAGATAGAGTTGGTGGAGAAATGAATTCAGGGTGAGGAAATATCAAGAAAGGGCCCAGAAGTATGAAAAATGACTCAAAACATTTCATTCCATGAGATATGAAAGCCCAAATGTTACTGGAACTACTCAGGATGTCAAATCCACATTCCTGAGGCCTTGAGATGATTCTGGCATCCCTAAACAGGCATCATCTTTTAAAGAGGATTAAAGCAAGGGTTGCGTTAATTCAGAACATTTTGCATCAATTATCTACTTCATTTATGTTAAGCTGTAGTTCTAGCTTGAAATATACAGACATTTTTCTCAGTTCAGTGTTTTATTTTCACAGTTTCTGACCATGACACATTTGAAATCATATAGTTCAAAGTTCTCTGTTACAGTATAATGGAGAGTTTAATGTTGTCCTGGGGGGAGTATGTACCTTCAGAGATGACATTTCAGAATATAGTACATATATAAAAGTGATTGACACAAGACGTCATTTCTATCACTAGTACTTACTGCATTAACTATAAACTGTGGGATTATACTCTTTCTTTTTCCCAAACAGATTAAGACATGCTTCAGTGCCTATCAGATCTTATACCTGTACAATCTAAAGCAGAACCATCCCTCTATTTCACTAAGAGAGAAATGAAAACTGTTAAGCTTATAAATATTTCACCACAGATTGCCATGTATTAGCTACTCACTGTTGAATTCAGCTGCCATGAAATGCTGATAATTCTCTACTGAGGCCTTGAGGACAGCCTCTATTTCAATAAATATTATGGCTTGTACTGATTTATGAGTTCCGTCCATTCACTGACAGACAAGATGGAATATGTTAGCCTTATTAATACTATTGGTGCAATATTCTCCAAGCACCAGGCCTCAATTTGAGAGATTTAGCTGCTCGGGTGTACTCCCACTATAACCTGTGTGGGCCTCAGTGGTGTAGAAATCCACTTCTTATAAAATATCGTACAGATGATATTTCTGCTACAGGTTAGAAATACATCAGAAGACAGGCACATTTTGCTGATCTTCTACTGTGTTGGTACTATTAGGACAGTATAAGTGAGTTTCAAAACTGAAAAAAAAACAGCATAAAAAAAGAGGATTATTTTTTATTATTATTTTCTTTATTGAAGATAGAGTAGGACTCTGAAATGAAAAAAAAAACCACACACACACACACATTGCTCCCCTGTATTTGTGTCCTGCTGCTGGTGTAACAAATGACTGCAAACTTAGTGGCTTACAACAACACAAATATAGTATGTTAGAGTTGTGCAGGTTGGAAGTCCAAATGGGCTTTACAGATTTAAAATCAAGGTGTGGGCAAGACTGCTCCTTTCTGGAGGTTCTAGGGGAGAATCCATTTCCTTGCCTTTTCCAGCTTCTGGAAGTTGCCTCCATTCCTTGACTCGTGACCCCTTCCTTATCGTCAGTCTGTAGCAAAGCACCTTCAAATCTCCTTGTGCCCTCTCTCTCCCTCCCTCTAACCTCTGCTGCCATCATCACACCTCTTTCTTTGATCATTTGCTATAGCAGACTTAGGAAACTAATGCAGGTGATGTTTGAGCAGAGACCTGTTTGAAATGAGAGAGCAAGCCATTCGAGTACTGAAGGAAAAGCAGTATAGGGAGAGTATACAGTAAATTGTGGCCACTGGTAGCCAAATAACAAAAAGGGGGGGACAGTGTGACTGGAACCAGAAAGCAAGGAGGAAGTGTGTTTGAATATGATTTCACAACTATCATATGGAACAGATGTGGTAGGGCCATACTAAAGATTTTGGACTTTATTTTGTTCTTTTAAGATTTTACTTATTTATTTGTCAGAGACACAGAGAGAGCACAAGCTGGGAGTAGCAGGCAGAGGGAGATGGAGAAGCAGACTCCCCACTGAGCAGGGAGCCCGATGCGGGGCTCGATCCCAGGACCCCGGGATCATGATCTGAGCTGAAAGCGGATGCTTAACCCACTGAGCCACCCAGGTGTCCCAAGATTTTGGATTTTATTCTGTCTGTACATTAGTATAATTGCAACCTAATAAAATATAGAAATCTGTACTAAATACTTTATCTTTTTCTTGTGCATGACAGTTTTTAACTGCCAGAAGGAATTAATTGTGACATGACTCACTATAGTCACAGAACAAGAGGGTTACATTCTAGTAGGCTCCAGCATATGCCAGTAACTTAACTATCAAATTTCTAAGCGATGTTGGCTGGGGCCTGAACTAAGAAGATATATTGGTCCCTCCACACCCACCAGACATGTATTTATTTCCTTCTTCATCTGCGTATATAAAACCTGTTGTGTTCAGCTCCTGGAGCAGCACTGTTCTGTGTATCAGCAGTATCGCTGCTATAGTCTGAGGCTCACACAAGATAATCCTACCCTGCCCGGCAGTGACAACAGAGGTCACGGACTGCAGAATGGGAATCCTGACCCAAATCTAAAAGCCAAGTAAGCTCTCCAAAGGTGTGAACTAGTAGTAAAATGAGTGAACTTAAGTTTCACCTCCCCGCTGGCCCCTGCTATCTCTGACTCTAGATAGCTATAAAATATTATCAAGGGGGTGGCAGAAGAAATAGACTCAAAAAATAATGAATGGCTTATTAAAACTTGCAATTGGGGGGGGGGGCGCCTGGGTGGCTCTGGTCAGAAGCCTCTGCCTTCGGCTCAGGGCATCATCCCAGGGTCCTGGGATTGAGCCCTGCATCGGGCTCCCTGCTCGGTGGGAAGCCTACTTCTCCCTCTCCCACTCCCTCTGTTTGTGTTCCCTCTCTCACTGTGTTTCTCTCTGTCAAATACATAAATAAAATCTTAAAAAAAAAAAAACTTGCAATGGGGCACCTGGGTGGTGTAGTCAGTTAAGCATCCAACTCTCAGTTTCAACTCAGGTCATGATCTCAGGGTCATGAGATCGAGCCCTGCATTGGGCTCCAGGCTCAGCACAGAGTCTGCTTAAGACTCTTTCTGCCCCTCCTGCCCCCAGTAAATAAAATCTTAAAAAAAAAAAAAGAAAAACTTGCAGTACATGTGCTGATAGTTGCTACAACTATGCTAGAAGTAAGAAAATTGTAATGGAAAGAAAGTTATATTTCTAGGCAGATGTCTCTATGTTAAGAAATAAAGGTCAAATCTTGGAAAATGAAAGAAAATATTTTAATGGCTTTGAAACTATGTAAGTGGTAGGGTGCTATCAAGAAAATCAGTAATGCACAGAAACAACCAATGCAAATTTATTAGGAGATGCTTTATTTCTTTAATATTTATCTCTCCCTCTACTATGTGCAATTTAAATATTTACATTGTATATCCATCGATGAAAGTAAAATTAAGGAGGAAGTGTGTTCTCCTCCATGTATGTGTGTATATACTTTTTATAATTATGTATATAGTGAATCTTAGCTTATATCCCTCTGGGCGGGAAAAAGAACAAAAGACGCATATAGATTTCATCTCTGCTCATTCTCCTGTCCTCCTTCATTTGTTTTTCATCTCACATGCAAATTAAAATGTTTCTAAAGGACCAAGGAAAATTTCAGTTGTGAGAAAATAAACAACAAATGTGAACTGAATCTTGATTTAAGAATCTCAACCATTAACTTAAAAGAGAACACTTCACACCTCTTTCAAGGAAGCACCTGCTAAATTCATTTGACTCCAATGTAGAAATCTCTGTAATACTTTGAGTAGATCACAATAATCTAGAAATAGGAACATAAGCAGAGGAATGATCCAGGTTCCTTGGACTCCGTAAGTTTGAAATATGCTTATAGAAAACATTGCTTTAATAAGGGCTATTGTAATCCAGAAGAAATATGTCCACAGCCCACTAAATTATCCTCGAAGAGGTGGTCACCATAGCATGGTTGCAGTGACAAAGAATGCCAGGGCTGGCATCAGAAGGCCAGGATTCTAGTTCTGCCATTCTTACTGCTGAGATGACTGACTTCACATAGGTCACTTAGCCTCACTATAATTCAGGGTCCTTAAATTTAAACGGAGCTGTGTGAACATAGGCAGTATAACCACATTGTCATTTTAGGCTGTACAAAATGTGGGAAATGTTTAATGTTAACTTTAAAATATCATCAGTGTTATCCAAACTATATATCTAGATACCTACAGGTGATCTAAGCATAACTTATTCATATAGAAGTTCATACATAGAATTCATAATAGACTACACAGACTATACTTATGTTCTTTATTTTGAATATGAAAGGATTAGTCACAGTTGTAAATTCCGTCACTGAAAAAAGTTAAATACCTTGAAAGAAAATATAAGTCAGTCTTTCCACTTATCATTTGATATCCAAATCTGCTTATCTTTGCTTTGAAATAGTTAAGAGTTTTATCCTGTACATAGAAATAAAACCCTTATGATCTACAGACATTTTTTTGTTTCTTCCTCCCTGCTTTTTCATTTTATGGTTTACTATACAAATAAAATGTTTTAGAAAAATTATTGCCAAATTCATATATTTTGAAGTTTTATGATACAAACATGATCCATTCTGCTCATTCTTTTCTCTTTTTTTTAATTTATTTTTTCAGTGTTCCAAGATTCATTGTTCATGCACCATACCCAATGCTCCATGTAGTACGTGCCCTTCTAGATACCCACCACCAGGCTCACCCATCCCCCCACTCCCCTCCCCTCCAAAACCCTGTTTGTTTCTCAGAGTCCACAGTCTCTCATGTTTTGTCTCCCCATCCAGTTTCCCCCAATTTACCCTTCCTTTCCTTCTCCCAGTGTCCTCCATGTTTTTCCTTATTCTTTTCAACTACTACGTATTTGTATTTAAAATAATCTAGGGGTACCTGGATGGCTCAGTCAGGTAAGCATCTGCCTTCGGCTCAGGTCACGATCCCAGCCCCTGGGATCCAGTCCCACATTGGGCTCCTTGTTTAGTAGGAAGCCTGCTTCTCCCTCTCCCTCTGCCCCTCACCCCTGCTTGTGCTCTCTCTTGCTCGCTATCTCTCTCTCTCTGTCAAATAAATAAATAAAATCTCTTAAATAAATAAATAAATAAGACTGGTAAATAAATAAATAAAATCTCTTAAATAAATAAATAAATAAGACTGGTAAAATATTTAAATCTCTTAAATAAATAAATAGATAAGACTGGTAAATAAAGACAGACCTGTACCCCTGAAACAAATAATACATTATATGTTAATAATATAAACAAACAAAATAATCTAATATAATGGAAAAGAAGAGCAGATGCATGTTCTTACCCAGTAAACACAATTCTGCAATGGAAGAATTCAGACTTTCATGGATGTTTCACTGAAAAAAATGTGAAACTAAAATGTCACAATAACAGCAACAGAGACTCTTGTAGGAGAATGTATGCCTCTATGAGGTAGGTTATAGGAGAATGGACACCTATTTTCACACTCATAAATGCAAACTGTGGACTCAGCCTGGTAATTTATAAGATCTATGTAGGCTATTTTTTTCTCCTCTTGGGTTATCTCCAGTTTAATTATTTTCTGTCACGAGTTTTCATTGTGATTGATATATGCTACTGATTCCTTCCTAATCTTCTATGGCTAAACTTGCTATGCACTATGTGAAAAAATACAACAAGTCACCTCATCTGTGAGTTTGAGTTTTTTTTCCTTTTCCAAAACAGAGCAAGAATGTATTTCATTATTTCAATCCAAAAGGAATAACCCTTTTGAGACATGTGCAGACCTACTTCTCTCAGGGGTTTCAAAGAGTGACACATAGGATGTAGGTGATACAGACTTTACATAAAAGGCCAAAGTAACTAGGTCATTCTATTTTTGTTTATATTTAATATCATTTTGTTTTTGATGCTTTGGCCCTATTTTTTCAAAGAGAAGCAATAAAATTTGACAGAAGTTTGGATGGAATGTAGACTGGGCCAATGTGAAGAGAGCTGTGCTCCAGTCTGTACTATGCTACTGACTTATCATGTGCCTGTAGTTTTCCTATCTTAAAAATAAGAAACAATGAAACTTGTTTTTATCAACCTCATGGGGATAAGTGCAAGAAAAAAAATGAGCTAAGCTGCTGGAAAAACTTTTATTTTTAAGAAGAAATGCAATATGAAATTCTCCCTCATGTTTTGACTTAAATTAAACCTTAAAAAATATAAATGAATATTGCTAGTCTGCCTTGAGGCCTGTCTCTGATACCAGAAACTTGAAAGATTGTCTCGATTATACAATCTCTATTTTCTGGGATGTCATATGAGGCAGGAACTCTTTGAGATGCCGGGATGCCCAGTGACGAAGACAAACCAGTCCCCCTCAAAGTTTGTGTTCCATGGAGTAGGTAGACTCTATACAGTTAAATATTTTCTCAGATCTTGATAAATGTTACAAAGAAAAGGAAGCTGGATATTGAATACAAAGTGTGAAGTGAAGGAGACACTTCCATACAGAGTGATTAGAGAAGACCTCGCTGAAGTGGTGACATGTGAATTGAAGACAACCGAGGGATCTAAAACTCTTAGAGATAAACATTCCAGGCAGAGGGGTGGGGGAAAGGGTAGGGGCCTTCTGAGGCCAGAAGGAGCTTGGCAAGATGGAGGAATTCGAGAGTTACTGGACTGGACAGAAGTGAAGTGGGGAGAGAGCATGGGATCAGGTTGAAGAGGCAGCCAGGGGCCAGATCAGACAAGCCTCACAAGCCAGAACAAGGAGTATTTTTATTCTCAGTACAAAGGGAAGCCACTGGGAAAGTAAGCAGACTGTTAAAAAAACATATCCTCAAAATGACAGAATTGGGGCGGGAAGTGTTTACTCAGCATATTACCCAGAAAATTTTGCCCCAATTCCTCTGTAGGTTTCTCTTCATCTCCCCAAAGTTTTCTACTCTTAAGTAGCTAATCTCTCTCTTTCTCTCTCCCAACAAGAGAAAACTGTTCTATTACTTTCCCTTTTAACGCTTTCCACTTTGACATTCAGAGCATCTGTCCTCAACCCCCCTTGCTGAGTATAGAACTTTGGGAATACAGTTTTTCTTCTCTGCTCCTCCTCTTCCAATGAGAACCCTCACACTCTTTAAAGAAATAGAAATTCAGGGGCACCTGGGTGTCTCAGTAAGTTAAGCGTCTGCCTTCCACTCAGGTCATGATCCCAGGGTCCCAGGCTTGAGCCCTGCATCGGGCTCCCTGCTCAGCGGGAGCCTGCTTCTCCCTCTCCCCTCTGCCTGCTGCTTCCCCTGCTTGTATTCTCTTTCTCTCTCTCTCTCTCTCTCTTCTTTTCTCTCTCTCTCAGTCTCCCTCTCTGTCAAATAAATAAATAAATATCTTTAAAAAAAATTCAGGTGAGTAAAATTATTCTGCACACTCTCTACCTAAACATTTATAGTCATCTGCCCAGGGGGGCACAATATTTAACTGTACATCCAGGAGTACTTGTTATTCACAGCCATGTAGCCCTCCCCCTTTGGACTTTTCAAAGGCTTCCAGATTAGTCATGGCCTAATGTTATGCTAGAGATGCTTCCAGATTAGGAATGGCCGTGTACTTCAAAATTTGGTCCATCAGTTCTAGGACCTACTACATATGAAACTATCTGTGCCTAATCTCATTCAGGTTTAATCAGGACCCCTCAAAGGTCTTTTCAAAGACCAAGGAAATGTGATTAATGGATAGAATGATTCATAGTATAAAAGTGCCACAAATAAGGTGATGTGGACCATCTTCTCCCCTGCTGGAGTCTGTACAGTGGCCCGGAATGGATGGCCACTGAGGGGACAGGGCGCGAATACACATACCTTCCAGAGAGAATGCACATGATCACTGCTCACAGAAGCCGTGCTGCTTGGGGTCCTTGAGCTTCATGGTCCCTGGGCTTGATGCCCAGCTGCTTCCCTACAGAGTTGACAGTCAGATCTGCAGCCTCTTTCTCTTTTTCAGTCTTTGCGGGCAATGAGAACGCAGCACTCATTCCTTCATTCAATGAAGTGTAAGCTTGTTTGGTAATACTTAGCTAGTCATTGCTCCCATAATAACTTAATCGGGAACTTCTGGCCTTCCATACTCGGTGGTGTACTGTGCCATCCTGGGTAGCCCTTCATGAGCATTTTCCAATTATTTACAACTAGAGCACAACTTTGCTCTTCTTTTCCTTCTCTCTGAGATGAGGTTGGAAATTTTATATCTGAGTCCCAATATCTGTCCACATCACTATACTTTCCTGCTTTAAGTCAGTAAGAAAATGGGCCACCAAATCTGAATTTTTAATTTCTTATGGAAATGGTAGGGAGATTGCCTAAAGAAAAATCCTGAACACTCTAACCTAATCATTTCTCAGTAGTTCTCCCTTTGAAATACTCTGAACCATATTTCTGTGTCTCTCTGGTTGTGTTTTCAAAACCATCAGGACCCCTGTCTGATTTACTGTGCCCCTTTATCTCTTAAGTCCATGAGTTAAGTCAGCCATGATGAAAATACACAAGTAGCTCAGTTGTTTATCCAAGTGGTGACTGGCTACCTTTGCTACTCCATCCTGCACAAGTAGTCCTAAAGATCACCTATTTAGATAGTACCACCCCTAAAAAGTGTGTTCATGCACCCCCAAAAACAAAAGGCCATAATTGCAATTCCAGAAAGCCAATGAAATATTGTAGACTCTTAAAAAGAGATTTCATGGAGCATTTTAATTAGTGTATCATACCAAAATTCTCTTAAGAATCCTTGTTTAGACCATTTATTACTCTCCCCATAGTTTCCTGTTTAAGGAAGTCATAAGATTCCTTGCCTTCTCTGTCATCCGTACCCCTCCACATTTCCCCCACCTTGTCTCCACCCAGTCAAGCTCAGTCGTGCCTTGATCTGTGCATAGGTCACCTCTGACACACATCTACCCATGGGAACTGGGGATCCTTTTCTCGTTGCTTTTCTTATGAGTTCGGTCTCCTTTTCTTTTGCCCCAACCTACCCTCACAATTCTGGTAAAGAAAAAATAATAATAATATGAAGCCATTGTTGGCTGTGGCTTGTGGCTAGCAAAAGATTCTGTTTAATTCAACAAATATGTATAGACTGCCTACTAGGTATTATAGACTGCAGTAATCAGAATTGCAAGTTATTCTTAAAACACAGCTAGGCTCTTGAAATATTTTAGCATGAGTAGTCTGCCTTGACTCATAAACACATAGGGGCTGCTCTTGAAATTTTTCTCATAGGTTCAGGGGCCACTCCTCAGATTCACAGCAATGAAAACATAAAAGAATCTGCTCACTTAGGGGTGACCAAACTGTGGAGAAGTGAAGAATGCCAAGCCAGCTTGCCAGAAACTGATTTATAAACCAGAATGCTGATTCAATAAATGAAACGGGAGATGAATCTAGTAAGATAACTGACATCAATCATTTGAAGAGGGCACTCCCTCTTAATGAATAAGTTCATCGAGGAGGACAAAATTACAAATCAGAAGGATTCTTGGTACAAGAAATTAGAAGAAAGAGTGTTAAAGGGCATTCCTTCAAACTTGGGTTGCTCCAACAATTTGTTTCTCGCCACTCTGGGGATCTTACAGTCAGAGAACCCAGCAGCTGACACTGCCCGTTGTTATCCGTCAGCGGGCTCTTTTCTCTTCTCCATTCACACCACCACCCTTGTCTTGGGGTAGCAAAGCCCCAATGTTGGGAAAAAGGTTTAGGTCAGAGTATATTTTGCATTCACGCCATTTAACCTCCTGTGGTTTTAGGAGATAAACTAGAGATAATTCAGTAAAGATATTTGGGAAGCACCTTAAACTCATCAGCCCCTTTATAAGTCATTTTTTATAAATGAGTTACTTCAACAGATGAATAACCATGTCAGTTTCAGTCTAATGCTTATTAGCTGTAATTTTCAGGAGGTGATAGTTTTTCCCAATCAATTTTGCAACTACTTTCTGAGTTCTTCAAGAGCAAGAAAATTCTCCAGAGGAAACAGAAAAGAGCATGACAATCCTCTACAGAAGCTTACAGAAAGGTTCAAGCAACAAGAACAAATGGTAAAAATATTGATGATAGAGAATTAGGAAGTCATATAAGAGAGTCAGTTCCAAAACTGAGGCAATCACACACTCAAGTGTAAGAATTAAGTGGCTTTTGGGCTGGACCTGGATCTTCCAGGGCACACGGGATTTTGCCAAGAGAGATGGGAAAGAGTGTGCTCAGCACTGTTGAAGGGGTCTTGGGAAGCTTCAGTGAAAACAGCCCCAGGCGTATTCAGAGAAAAGGATGGCTGGGCCCTACTTGAAGACTGAAAGCACCACACATAAAAGACCTAACAATAAACAAACAAATGAAACAAATGAAAAACACACATGAAACCCTGTCCCTAATTGTAACCACAACTAATCAAGGTAGCTGCTGTATTTGGTTTATTTTTCTGGGTAACACTCTAATTCGAGAAGCCAGGACAATTAAAAGGCAGTAGGCGTCACATTTAATGATTACGTATGTTTGGAGCAACTGGATCATAATCGGTCATCAATTGCTGGTCCACAGTTAACCATATGTTCCTGACAGTGTGTTCTTAGTAAAAGGAACCATGCAGAAATAATATACAATCTTCAATTCCTGAACTTTTGGCAATCCAGTTTTAGCTCCGGAATCCCAGGCTATATGTCCTTTTCTATTATCTGATTTCATTCAGAAGTGCTATCATTTTTGGTATTTTAATTGCTGAGAAGTCAATAGTTAATAAGAAGATAGGTCGAACCAAATGACAAGATTGTTTTTACTCTTCATGTGTCCCATGTAAATACTGGAAAAGAATCTTGCTATATCTAACGTGACTTTTTTTTAAGATTTTATTTATTTATTTGACACAGAGAGAGAGATCACAAGTAGGCAGAGAGGCAGGCAGAGATAGAGGGGGAAGCAGGCTCCCTGCTGAGCAAAGAGCCCGATGTGGTGCTAGATCCCAGGACCCTGAGATCATGACCTGAGCAGAAGGCAAAGACTTAAACCACCGAGTCACCGAGGCATCCCTCGTGACTTTTTTTTTTTAATCTCTCATCCTCCTTCCAAATTTTTGAGGTATAAAAAATGAATTTCTGGCTTCACAGAAATTGCCCTGAAACGTTTCTATAGTTAGTGGCAGCAGTCTTCTACTTACTTCCAGGAGAAGGATTCTATTCACACACTCTTCAGTCTTTCAGTGGCTTGAGCAGCTTACAAGAGGGAGAAGAATGTGGCATTATCAAAGACTTCCTTCTGGCTTTTACTTTATGCTGTCTTTGAATAGCACATACTAGTACCTAAGTGCTGAGGGGCATGGAGATGGAGTGAACAGATGTCAGTGAATTTAACCCTGGAGACAGGGCTTTCTGAAACGAAGTAGGAAAGGTATTGTTGAGTTAAGAGCCACATTAGGAATAAGTGTTTCAGAGGATATATTTTTTTATTTTAATTCAGTCTTGGGTCAGCTAAAAGTACAGAAATATTGGAACAATATTATGCCACCTGGTCATTAGAATTGGCAAGTCACTCAAGGGCAGGCTTGTGGGCTGCTCAAGTTCTGAAATCAGATGGCCTCCTTTGAGCCCCCTCTTCTTTTTACTAACCTTAGCTTTGGGTGAATGACTTACTTCTGTACCATTAGATTAATTTTCTCCCTTATCCAGTGGAAATATACTTTCCTGGTATTACAGTAATGATTAAATTAATGCTGTGTGTAAAATGGTAACACAGTCCCTGGCACAAAATAATCAAGCAATAAATGGCAACTATTAGTTAAAATAAGAGGCCCCATTTCCTTATAGCATCTCCTTATCTGGTGTGGATGTTCATATGCATCTTTTTAAAAATCCATCTACATAGAAACATGGAAGACACTCATAGCTACTACTGAGACACTATTTAAATATACCCTTCACCACGTCTGGTGAAGAAATAGAAGAAATTTGGGACTGGTATATCCAAACCAAAGAATCCTGAAGACAGTATTGGTATAGAGATTTCCATCCAGTGCATTTTTCTCTCTAAGAAGAGTGTCCTTCCATGTCAGTGTTGGAGGATGTTCATTACCTAATAATTGTTTAATGAGACAAGCGGTAAGCATCTGTTGGAATTCACCTATGGAAATCCGGTTAGTATGTTTGTGTACGTGCACACAAATACAGTACCTAAATGTACATTCATACACAAGCAAGATAGAAGAGGGTTTAATTGATTAATTATATCTTTATTTTTTCCCAAATATATTTATTTT
>CM052801.1:22029965-22130954 GCA_028533885.1 Nasua narica
TGGATATTTTTGCCTGTTTTGTCAAAGATGATTTGACCATAGAGTTGTGGGTCCATCTCTGGGCTCTCTATTCTGTTCCACTGGTCTATGTGTCTGTTGTTGTGCCAGTACCATGCTGTCTTGGTGATCACAGCTTTGTAGTAAAGTTTGAAATCAGGCAATGTGATGCCCCCGGCTTTGTTTTTCTTTTTCAACATTTCCTTAGCAATTCGGGGTCTTTTCTGGTTCCATACAAATTTTAGGATTGTTTGTTCCAGCTCTTTGAAAAAAACCGGTGGAATTTTGATCAGGATGGCATTGAAAGTATAGATTGCTCTGGGCAGTATAGACATTTTAACAATGTTTATTCTTCCGATCCATGAGCGTGAAATGCTTTTCCACCTTTTTGTGTCTTCTTCCATTTCTTTCGTGAGCATCCTGTAGTTCCTCGAGTACAGATCCTTTCCCTCTTTGGTTAGGTTTATTCCCAGGTATCTTATGGTTCTTGGTGCTACAGTAAATGGAATCGATTCTCTAATTTCCCTTTCCATATTTTCATTGTTAGTGTATAAGAAAGTAACGGATTTTTGTGCATTGATTTTGTATCCTGACACATTACTGAATTGCTGTATGAGTTCTAGTAATTTGGGTGTGGAGTCCTTTATATCTTTAAATATACTCCTTTTTGGGTGCCTGGGTGGCTCAGTTGGTTGAGCAACTGCCTTTGGCTCGGGTCATGATCCTTGAGTTCCAGGATCGAGTCCCACATTGGGCTCCCAGCTCCACGGGGAGTCTGCTTCTTCCTCTAACCTTCTCTCCACTGATGCTCTCTCTCACTTTCTCTGTCTCTCAAATAAATAAATAAAATCTTTAATATATATATATATATATATGTGTGTGTGTATATATATATATATATATATATACATACTCCTTTTTTCCTCACGTCACACTTTTACAGCGGGCATTTGAGAGTTATTTTAGGGGTTTTTAGAGTCTCTATATTTGGCTAAAGACTGTGTAACAATGCGGGGGCTATAAGCCAACCCAACCTTCTGATACAAATTGGTTATTTATACCAAGATATTAGAGAGAGGGCAAGGTCCTAAGATTTAAGTTTTTAAAGCCCCTTTTCAGAAGGGTAAGTAATTCTGGAACTGTATAGGGCTGGAGGTAGCGCGGGGGATGAGCTCTTAAAGCAGTTATATCTCTTTAGCTCAGATTTCTGTTTTCAGCACACATTTGAATACCCAAATGTTAAAATATTGAATTATTTCCACAGCCACCATATTATTCATTAATGCCCCTTGTGAATTGGAAGATCATAGCACATAATACAATGTCTGCCCCATAGAGTTGCTCAGAAGTGGTAGCTATTATTATTTTAACTGCCTTAGACAGTACCTGGGTCCCTCAGTTTCCAACCTCAGTGTTATTTTCTTCCTGCTACTATCTCATGAGGCAGTTTTCAATCATTTCTGGGTTACTTCTTAAGGAATTCGGTGCAAGTGATGGAACCATTATTCAAGAAGAATATGTAGACCTACATGGGTAAAACAGGCAAGTTTCCATACATGTGTTAACATGCATGGGGAGTTTCAGAACACCAGATTAAGAACTCCAGTGCTGGTTTGGAAACAGCTATTTCCTGTTTTGTTTTGTTTTGTTTTGTTTTGTTTTTAAAGATTTTTTATTTATTTATTTGACAGAGAGGAGAGAGATCACAAGTAGGCAGAGAGGCAGGCAGAGAGAGAGGGGGATGCAGGCTCCCCGCCAAGCAGAGAGCCCGATGCGCGGCTCGATCCCAGGACCCGGAGACCACGACCCGAGCCGAAGGCAGAGGTTTAACCCATTGAGCCACCCAGGTGCCCCGCTATTTCCTGTTTTAAAAAATATATTCTGTTAGCAAACCTGTGGAAAAAAGGGAACCCTTGGTGCTGTTGGTTGGCATGTAAACTAGAATGGCCACTGTGGAAAACAGTATGAAGGTTCCCCAAAAAACTAAAAATAGAACTACAAGATGATCCAGGAATCCTATTTCCAGGTATGTATCTGAAAGAAATGAAGTCACTATCTCAAAGAATTTTCTGCACCCCATGTTCATTGCAGCATTATTCACAATAGCCAAGACAGGAAAGCAACCTAACTGTCCATCCATGGCTGAATGGATAAAGATAATGTGGTCTATACACACAATGGAATATGGTCCAGCCACAAAAATTAAGGAGATCCTACCTTTTGTGACAACATGATGGATCTTGAAGGCATCATGCTAACTAAAATAGGGAAAAAACAAATACTATGTATTCTCACTTATATGTGGAATCAAAAAGGCTGACCTCATATAAACTGATTTCTACTGGATGGTGCAAATGGGGAGATGTTGCTCCAAGGGTGCACACTTGTGGCTATTAGGTGAATACATTCTGGAAATCTAATACCATAGTCTCTAAGATTAACAATACTATATAATATACTTCAAAGTTTTTAAGAGAGTAGAGCTTAAAAGTTATCACCACAAAGATGATAATTATATGAGGGGATGGAGGTGTTAACTACCCTTATTGTGGGAATCACCTCACAATATATATGTGTATCCTATCATCACATGGTATACCTTACATATGTTATATGTCAATAAAATCTCAATAAAGCTGGAAAAAAGATTAACAACAACAATTATATATACTCTTTTTCATGTGCCCTCGATTTGATTTTAGAAAATACTGGTCAACACACTCCAATCTACTCCCTTGAATCCTTTCACTTGGCTTTTGAGATAAAGCCCAGAGTCCTTGAGACAGGGTGAAGTCCATCAGCTCCTCCCGAGTGGCAGGGACATGATGTGTGGTACTGACTTCAGAATTATTCAGAATGTGGTAATATAATATGGTATATCTATATCATGTATGTTACCTGCCGTGTCAAGAGAGTTCAGGGGCAGTAACCCATAATCAGTAATATCTGCAGCAAAACATATGAATACTCACACTAAGCGATAAAGACTATAAACTGCCTGTTACCAGATTCAAGGAAAGTTCTGCTACCAAATGAGTTACATTACCGAAAAACTTCCAGTTTTCAGAGCTTTTAGAAATTTCAAATTATAAATAAGGAATTGTGGATCCAAGGCTGAATTTGGGTGTCCAGGAAATTGGTAAAAGATTCACATTCCTCTTTCTACACTGCACTTAAGGGATTGATTGTAAATTGGTCTTAGAAAGAGCCCTAGATATCCTTTCATTTATCAAGATGCATAATTTGTGAATTCGTGAATTACATAATCACAAAGCACAAATAAATTCATATATATGTACATATATTACATTGCGTTTATTATTCTATATAATTCTTCTTTTAGCAGCATTTAGCAGTGCATCCCAATAGCTCCACTTGAACTAATATAAATTGCTTGCCTGGCCCAATACGAGCATAGAAATCATTGAAAAAAGACTTGAAAACCACAGCTGGAAATTAGAAACCTATCTCTGCAATGAGATATTTTTATGCAAAGAGAAAATGAATTGAGTACTTGAATCCGGAGCCCCTCTCAGCTTCACTTGAAATAATTTTGCCCAAAAATTGCATGGCATGAGTTCACTGATAAGAAAAGCAATGAGTTTTAATAAAATAAGTATGTCTAAATTTAAACTACCTTTCAGATTTCAAATGGCGCAAGGGAAAAACTTCCTCAAAGGTTTAAAACCTACTGAAAACATGAAAGGAAATGCATAATAAAAATAGTGAAAGCAAGCTAAATCTCTGTGTCTGTATCCTCATATTTATCCATCCACCTATCTATTTATCTGTCTGGCTAGCTATCTAGCTATCATACTGTAGTCAAACCATTACTAAAATAAATTATTACCAATGTAAAGATGCTAAAGACTATTGCTCTCTTTCAAGGAAAATCTAGCTTTCATGTATGGAGAATATCTTTTTATGCCTCCTTCATCTTCCATCTATCAAGAATTGATTGTATACCTCCTGGTGCTCCAAATGTGGCTTTTTAAAGCTTTGGATCTAGGAGTGCCAGAAATACCCTTCTACTAGAAGAATTTACAGTCTAGTTAGAAAAAAATGCTACTGGGGTCCTATGGATAAAAATGGCACAAAATATGCCAGAATGTGTTTTGCACATGATAAGGGTCACTTGATTATGATGCATTCACATTCACAGCTGGTACCTCCAAACCCTTATTTTACAATTTGGACCTGATTCAGACCCAGAACCGCACGTGTCTTGGTGGAAAAAAGAAATTATCACACTGAAACATATGAAAGTAACTTTCTGTAGATCTGAAATGGCCAAATGTCAGAAATAATCATGTGGTTCACTGTAATGTAAGATGACTTGATCTAGGATCTACTGCCCTAGGTCAGTGACTCATTTGCTCCCCAGCTAACCTTGACCTTGGACATTTTGTCCTAGAGCAGCAGCCATGTCCCACCATGAATTTGTCTCTAAAGTCTATGTGCCTCCAGACCTCCCAAGGGTAAACTGCTTAACCTGGAGCTTGGACATTGCCTGGGCATTTGGCTAATGGGTTTATATCTGCCTCCTCTCTCCGGACTTGAAGGACCATAAGAATGAGGGCTTCCTTAAATTTTGTTCCCAAAGTACCTTGTTAGCCTCATCCTAGTTCTACTCCTGCATGACATAACACTTGGTCATCAACCCAGAGCTGTCTGAATTCAACCATCAAAATTCAGTTGAAATGTTCTCCCTCCCAAGTAGATATTTTTCACTCTATTCACATTACCCCTCTGCTGCATTTGACACTACGAGTCTCTCTACCCTTCCCCAAAGCTCTTTCCTTTTATAAGCTATCACGAAGTAACTGCCTTGGTTCTCTGTACACCTGTGCTACTCAGAGCAAGCAATGGCCACTCACCTCTTAGAGCTCCACAAGGCTTGGTCTCCTATCTTCTCATTTTCAGTTCTCTCAGGGCAGTCTCATTCCAGAATAGCTCTGACCACCAACTATGTGCTCTTGGCTCTCTAAGTTTCCTCTCCAGCTCAGATTTTATTCTCTACTGCCATCCCAATTGGATGGTGCCACAGGGTCACAGACTCAACTGTTCCTCCTCCTCTGGTATTTTCTTTTTCATTTGGTGACACCATACGGTCACCTAAGTTAGAACTTTAGAATTCACTTCTGATCCCTCCCTGTCTCTTGCTTCCCCATGGTCAATCCACCACCCTGTCCTTTCTTTCTCTTTTATAGCTAGAAGTTTTTTTTTTTAAGAGTTTATTTATTTAAGAAAGCATAATAGAGAGAGATTGGGAGCAGGGCAGAAGGGTAGGGGGAGAAGCAGACTCCCCGCTGAGCATGGAGCCTGACGTGGAGCTCAATCCCAGGACCCTGGGATCGGGACCTAAGCTGAAAGCAGACACTTAATTGACTGAGCCACCCAGGCACCCTAGCTAGAGGCTTCTTAAATCTATTTCTTCCTACCCATCTTTTCTGCACTTGCAGTGGAGATCACCAAGGCTACCCAGAGTCTTCCTTCTATAATACCTCTGGATGCAGGGGCGCCTGGGTGGCTCAGTCAGTTGAGCGTCCAACTCTTGATTTTGGCTCAGGTCATCATCTCAGGGTCATAAGATCCAGCCCCACGTCAGACTCTGTGGAGCCTATGTAAGATTCCCTCTCCTTCTCCCTCTGCCCTCCCCCCCAGCTTATACACAAGATCACACTCTTTCTCATTCTCTCTCTAAAACAAAACAAAACAACACCTCTAAATGTAGTCCTTTCCCCTTCATCTGAGACTGGCAAGAGAAACACCTAGAAACTAATGCTGTGATAGCATGAATGACTTCTGTACAGCTTTTTCATAAATAATTTCCATGTAAGGAAAGATTTCCTGTATTGTTTTTATTATATATGTTAAAAGTTGAGATAAAATATTTGTGCTTAAAAATGTTTGAACAGTGTTTCTATAAGAATTAAAGCTATGCCATACACAATGAGCACAATTGCCATTTGTTTTTACTATAAAACACTACTGATTAAATAAATGCTAATGCTGGGATCAAATGTTTATATAGAAAAGGTCTTCAAAAAGATATTAAAGTGCCATTTAATATCCTCTAAAATTTATATTTAAAAGTGAGATACATTCAAAAAAGTGAGATACATTCGATGCACTTTTAAAATAGGCTTAACTTAAAAAATAAAATAGACTTAACTTTATTTAAAGATTTTGTTTAATTTATGTATGTATGTATGTATTTGACAGAGAGACTTAACTTTTTGATCAGTTTTAGATTTATGGCAAAATTGGGCAGCAAATATAGAGAGTTCACATATGCTCCCAGCACGACCCACAGCCATAGCTTTCCCCCGCATTATTAAGATCACCCACTAGTGTGACAGACTTGTAACAGTTGATGAACTTATATTGACACATAATTACCCAAGTCTATAGTTTACATCACGGTTCATTTTTGGCTTTGTACATTCTGTGGGTTTGGAGAAATGTATAATAATATCTATCAACATTGTATTACCATACAGAATAGTTCCACTGCCCTAAAAATCCTCTATGATCTGCCAATTTATCCCTCCTCCCCCCAGTCCCTGACAACCACTAATCTTGTTACTGTCTACATAGTTTTGCCTTTTCTAGAACGTCATATAGTTAGAGTTGTACAATATATAGCCCTTAAAAATTAGGTTCTTTCACTCAGTAGTACGCGTTTAAGTTCCCTCCAAGTCTTTTTATGGCTTGATAGCACATTTCTTTTTAGTGTTGAATAATATTCCATTGTCTGGATGTACCACTATCTCTATATCTACTCACTCACTGAAAGACATCTTGGTGGCTTCCAAGTTTGAGCAATTGTGAATAAAGCTGTAATAAACATTCAAGTGCAGTTTTTTGGGTGGGCACAAGTTTACAACTCCTTTGTGTAAATGCCAAAGAAAATGACTGCTGGATCATATGGTAAGAGTTATTTAGTTTTGTATGAAACTCCCAAACTGTTTTCCAAAGTGGCTGTACCATTTTGTATTTCCACCATCAGTGAAAAAGAGTTCCTGTATCTCCACATCCTCAACAACATTTGGTGTTGTCACTGCTCTGGAATTTGACCATTCTCACATCTAATTTTTGTTCAATTTGCATTTCCCTGATGACATATGATGTGGGACATATTTTCATACGCTTATTTGCCACCTTTATATCTTCTTTGGTGTGGTGTCTGTTAAGGTCTTTGGCCCATTTTTTAGCTGAGTTTTTTGTTTTCTTATTGTTGAGCTTTAGGAGTTCTTTTCAGATGTATCATCTGTAAATATGTTCTGCCTATCTTTGGCTTATCTTTTCATTCTCTTGAAAGTATCTTTTACAAAACAGAAATTTTTAATTTTAATGAATTCTAGCTCATCAGTTCTTTTTTTCATGGATTGTGTCTCTGATATTGTATCTAAAGAGTCATTACCAGAGCACCTGGGTGGCTCAGTCAGCTAGGCATTGGATTCTTGATTTCAGCTTGGGTCATGATCTCAGGGTCATGAAATTGAGCCCCATGTTGGGCTCGGTGCTCAACACAGAGTCTGCCTGAGATTCTGTCTCCCTCTTCCCCTTCCCCTGGTTGTGCTCTAAATTAATTAATTAATTAATTAAAAAATTAAAAAGTCATTGCCAAGTCCGAATCATCTAAATTTTTTTGTGTATTATCTTTTAGGAGTTTTATAGTTTTGTGTTTTGCATTTAGGTCTATGATCTATTTTGGGTTAATTTTTGAGATGAGTTTAAGGTCTATGTCTAGATTCGATTTTTTTGTATATGGATGTCCAGTTGTTACAGTGCCATTTGTTGCAAAGAATATATTAGCACCATTGTATTACCTTTTCTCCTTTGTCAAAGATCAGTTGACTATGCTTATGTGGATCTCTTTCCAGGTTCTCTGTTCTACTATTTTGATCTATTTGTCTATTATTTTTCCAGTGCTATACTGTCTTGATTACTGTAGCTTTAGAGTAAATCTTGATATCGGGCAGTATTATCCTCCAACTTTGTTCTTCTCCTTCCGTATTTTGTTGGCTAATCTGGGTCTTTTGCATCTACATGTATAAACATTATAAACACCTTGTTGATAGCTACACAATAACTTGCTGAAATTCTCATTGAGATTACATTGAATCTATAGATCAAGTTGTGAAGAACTGACATGTTGACAGTAGTGAGTCTTACAATCCATGAACATGGAATGGAATACCTATTTATTTAGTTCTTTGATTTCTTTCATCAAAGTTTTGTAATTTATTCTATGGTCCTTATACATATTTTGTTAGATTTATACCTAAGCCTTTCATTTTGGGGGATGCTGATATAAATGTTAAATTTCAGATTCCACATATTCACACTGGTATATAGGAAAGAGATTGGCTTCTGTTTACTACCCTTGCATCCTACAACCTTGCTATAATCACTTACTAGTTCCAGGGGTCTGGGGTCAATTCTTTCAGATTTTCTACATAAATAATAATGTTATCTGTGAACAAGAACAGTTTTCTTTCTTTCTTCCAGATATATATCGATATATAGATATATATCGATATATATCTTTTCTTTCCTTTTCTTGACTTACTGCATTAGCTAGGACTTCTAGCTAGGACTACTACGTTGAAAAGCAGTGGCAACAGGAGACATACTTCCCCTGTTTCTGATCTTATTAGGATAGCTTTGAGTTTCATACCATCAAGTGTAATGTTAGCTGTAGGTTTTTGTAGCTGATCTTTATCAAACTGAGGAAGTTCCTTTTAATTCCTAGCTTACTGAGCGTTTTTATCACAAATGAGCGTTAAATTTTGTCAAGCACTTTTTCTGCATCTATTGACATGATCGTGTAGATTTTTTTTTAGGCTATCGAGGTGATGGATTACGTCAATTGATTTTCAGTATTGAACCAGCTTTACATACCTGGTATAAATCCACTTGGTCATGGTATATAATTCTTTCTATGTTTTAGTGCACTTTTAATAGCTTTAGGAGTGAAATAAAAGACCTTTTGTAAAAATGAACAAAAACTGGAGTGCCTGGTTGACTTAGTTGCTTAAGCATCCAACTCTTGATTTTGGCTCAGGTCATGATCTCAAGATCATGAGATTGAGCCCTGTGTGGGGCTCCATACTGGATGGGGAGCCTGCTAAAGATTCTCTCTCCCTCTCCTTCTACTCCTCCCTCTTGCCCTGCACTCACTCTCTCTTTCTCTCTCTCTCTCTATAAAATTAAAAATAAAAATAAAAAATAAAAATGAACAAAAATTATGGGTATGTGAGGGATGAGGACTTAAAAATGGTACAAGATAGGTAGAAATCTCAGTATTGGTGCCATTTTTTGAACCTACTAGAAAGAGTGCTATGTAAAGCAACCCAAGGCACAATGCATTGTTCTTATTCTAAAAGAGTTTATAATTGGCTAGTGTAAATAAAGCATGTAAATAACTATGATACTCTAGCTGCATATTTTATGGGTTGTACAAACCGGTCACATAGAGTTGAGTGACATGACTTGCAGAAAATCAGAGTCTCATTTTAGCACTTCTTTCTTTTACTTGCTTTTGGAAATCTCTTTTGAAAACCCTTTCTAAATTCTTGTCCAAAAAACATATTGTAGTTAAAAGGAGTACAGAGAAGAGGACTAGGAAGAGGAGCAAGTAATGAACTGTGATTAAAGATTAAAGCTTTTTTGTGGGGATGAGAGGTACATGGGAAATCTCTGTACCTTCCTCTCAATTTTCCTGTGAATCTAAAACTGCTCTAAAAACATAAAGTCAAAAAAAGATTAGGGCTTTTTCAGAAGAACACTTTATTAAAGGTTTCTAGAGAGCTCAGGGGTTACTATGGAACCAGTGCCATATTTTTAAGGTGACAATGGATGGAAATGATCCCTAGAAAGTACTCTTTTTTTCCCCTTAAGAATGGAAAAAAATTATTCCTCTAAGTGAATAAAAAAGAGTGTTATACTCAAACATTGAGGATAAAACAAGGACAAGAAATACTGTAGAATTAAGGGACTTTGTTCCCTTTTCCTTTGCTTTTTTTTTTTTTTTAATTCTAGGAAGAGGTTCTCAATATTGAAATCATCTGTGGGAACTTTTTAAAAATCCCGATTCTTGGGTCGCCTTGGTAGCTCAGTGGGTTAAAGCCTCTGCCTTCAGCTCAGGTCATGATCTCAGGGTCCTGAGATTGAGCCCTGCATCAGGCTCTCTGCTCAGCAGGGAGCCTGCTTCCCCTTCTCTCTCTCTACCTACTTGTGATCTCTTTCTCTCTGTCAAATAAGTAAATAAAATCTTTAAAAAAATTAAAAATGAGAGGGTTGGATTTGATGATATTAAAAATTACCATTTGCCATAGCATCTTGAACTAACTAAAGCTAAAGAAGTATACTGAGGGAAGAAGAAAGGTTTCCCTAGCTATTAAATCCCTGATAGGAGATTCTTTCTTCTGGCCTGCATCCAAAATGTTCAGTCTTGGTCCACTAATAAGCATATACTCATGGAAATACACATTAAATGATCTAAGCGTTTGGGAAGATGACAATATGGAAAGTCAGGTGTAAGGTTGGTGTGGGGGTGGATGATTTCAAAAGCTCTTAGCTCTTGATATCAGTAAATGTATTATATTTTCCTCCTTATAAAATTCATGTATTGTTTATTGCCTGCATGGTACTTGTGGGTGTGTAAAGGCACCTCTCGCTTATTCTCATTCTGAAAATGTGCCGATTCCTTGGTGTATAAGAAGGAAAGCTACAGTTGGTTATAAAAATGTGATAGATGACTTAGGTGACTGTATTCAGCTGTAAGCAATAAACGCTGAGCTTGGCAGAAAGTACTATAGGCAAAACACAAGTGATTTACTAGCTATCCAAAGCACATGAGATTTGTAATGCATGAGACCCTCAGGCCCATCACTTCTCTTCAGCAATGGGAAACAATATTTTGGTGAACAATGACATGTTTAATTTCAGCTTTGTGTTGTAAAACAAAAAGGCAGCCTGATTTTCATTTTATTATGTTTTTTCTTTCATAAAGTGTCTTTGCATCTTATTGGAAATACACATGGTTTCTTACAAAGCAGAAGCAGTAGAGCATGTCAGAAACAATATCTATTGGTCGACATTTATTATTGGCTCTGTGTTTGCACATGGATGGTGAGATCAAAATGAGAAACCCAAAGTGCTGGGACGGATGCATTGCATTCTGATAGCCTCTCCAGAGAGCTGATTCTAATAGCTGAGTACTTTTTAGGGCAGATGTGTAGCCAGGTGCTTGCTATGGTTACATATGGATACTAAAAACAGTCTTGGCATCCTCCAAAAAAAAAAAAAAAGGAGAGAGAAAAATAGTAAGAGAAGAAATGTCATCCACAGAACTGAGGGTAAAAAATGTAGTTACCAAAGACCATGAACTCAAATCCTAACTCTATTAATGATATATGGTGTGAATGCCATAAACTTTCTGCATCTCATTGTTTCAGCCTGTGAAATACTGACCTATTTTGCAATCTCAATGTGAGAGATAAATAAAACTTCTTCCAAGACACTTTGAAAATAGATTGTGCATTTCAGAATAAATGTTAAGCAATAATAATGATAATGGAATAGCTGACACAGTGCAAATTTTAAATAGAGCAGAGTAACTTTCTAATTATGGGCTAAGTTTTATTCTTTGTAAGTGTAATTAGAAAGCGACAGTGTTCCTTTAATTAGAAAGTTAATTAGATTGTGACCTCTTTTCCTGTCTTATTGTATTGGACTGCAGGCCAAAAGTAAATTACAAATCCCACTACTAACGTGGTGTTGGCCCCCCAAAATAAGACTAGTGAAACATGAATGTGGTTATAAGGACTAGCAGTCAGATTACAAGTCAGATAGGACCTTCATAAGCTATGGAATGGATCTCCCATTAGAAAAAAGTTTAGCTGGATAAGTGAAGAAGTTCCTCCTCTAGATAAAGCTTATATAGTAAAGTCCTAAATCGTATCCTTCAGAATGCTGGTACTCTTACTTTAGTATGCATGTATGAGAATCGCCTGAAGGACTTGTTAAGACACAGATTGGTGTGATATTCACACACAGACCTTCTAATTCAGCAAATCTGGGGCGATTTAAGAATTTACATTTCAGGGGCATCTCGGAGGCTCAGTCGGTTGGGCATCTGCCTTCGGTGCAGGCCATGATCCCCGAGTCCTGGAATCGAGTCCTGCATCGAGCTCCTTGCTTGGTGGGGAGTCTGTTTCTCACTCTGCTCTTCTGTCTCAAATCTGTCTGCTATCTGTCTCAAATAAATCAAATAATCTTAAAAAAAAAAAACAAAGAATTTTTGTTTCTAATGGGTTTACAGTCGATGCCGATGCTCCTGGTTTAAGGACCACACTTTGAAAACCACTGCCTTAAAATATGAATAGCACTAGACTTAGGAATTGTCTAGTATCAAATATGTTTGAGAGTTCTTAAAGTTGAACAAAATTAAGCTAGTTTCTTTACTGTGTGATATGTCAGAGGCTTTTATATGTTAGTTGGCTTTGTGAATCTTCAAGAAAGATAAAATATGCATTGCTACTCAGATGTGTTTGCTCTGCCCACCTGTTGGAATGCCTATAATTTATTTTCAAGTACTTCAGCATTAATAAAATGACAGGCTTTGTGTACTAATTAGTGTAAGCTGAAGGATAGAGATGGTGAGTTCCCCTCATAGCACTCATTTCCAAAGGTGGACCCCGTGAACACTTTTGCTCTCCTTCCTCAGAGCTACCCCACAGGTTTTACTGTTTCACATACTGCTATTTGAATGGGTTGTTAGAATGGTTCGTTAATTAGAATTAACAGCAGAATGTGAGAGTTTTCATTGGTGTAATTAGTGATTTTCCCATGTGGGTACTGGTTGAAGGATTGTAGAGACAGCCTCTTGTATGAACAGGGTATACAGTTCTAGTAAGTCTTCATCCTTTAATGTGAGAAATGGCATACTAAATTTGATTCCTAATTCTGGAAACTTCTTGATTGCCTGGCTCCTACCAACCTAATTAGCTGCATTCTTCCTCTAATATTATCATATTTGTCTTTGGGTGAAGTTTTCATGCAAAATTATGTTGGATCCATTTAAAAGACGTTTGTGGCTTCATAGAGTTGACTGGCTGTTTTGTGCTTGCTTGTTAATAAATGCCTAAAGAAGATTTTGCTCCTAGGTGGTTCAAATTACAATCAAGGAGCAAAACTCCTAAAGCAAGAGGCTCACCCTTCTCCACATCTAGCCAGTGGTGGCCGTGGATATCTGCAGAAAAGGACATAATAGCTGTGTGCGATGAGATTGCCTTAGGTCAGATCACAATACTACCCCTGTTCCTCCTTCTAGTCTTGAGTCTTTGTGAAGCATTTCATACCACCAGTGCTGTTCAAAAACACACAGGAGAAAGGCTGTGTGATTATTTTCAACCTTTTAGAACAAAGGAGCCCTGTGTCACAGGATACCAAACAGCATTAGTAAACTGGTCTGTAGAGCCTCTATTGTCTTCTACATGAAAATTCCATGCAGAGCGAAACAGAAGCACAAGAATCACAATGAAGCAAACAAACAGAAAAGAGGTAATAATTTCGTGTTTACATTCTTAGTGCCAGTTTCCTAGGGAAATAATAACTGAGGATAAATAGTCAATTTTCCTTACTTGGTGATACAAATTGTATTTTGTCTAGAAAAGGAGCGCTCTGGAGCAGGAGGGTTTTAGCTAAAAAATTGTGTGTATGAACGATATTGGCAAATTCAAAGATGTCCTTTGGTTTGTTCTTACTTTGCTTTACTGAAAACAAGATACTCATATGGACATAATGTCAATATTGAGTGAAATTAAGAAATCTCATGCTCAATATAATGTTACATATAAAATAAATGTTCAGTAGATGTCTCTGTTTGCTTTGAGGTCACTTCTGTTCATGCACTGTTGTCGTTTCAATTTCAAGTAATTATATGGGCTTAGAATATATAGAAACAGCAGGTGTTTTTTAAAGATTTTTATTTAATTATTTGTCAGAGAGAGAGAGAGAAAGAGAGGCTGCACAGAGGAAACAGCAAAGGGAGAGGGAGAAGCAGGCTCCCCACTGAGCAGAGAGCCCAATGTGGGGTTCAATCCCAGGACCCCTGGATCATGACCTGAGCCGAAATGAGCCAAAGGCAAACACTTAACCAACTGAGCTACCTAAGTGCCCCAAAATAGCAGGTATTTTGATATTTGCGCTGGACCTTGTATGAGTGCCATTTTAAGCCAGAATTAATAGAAGGCACTCTACTTTGGAGTTAGATTTGAGTTCATTTGTTGGCCATTTATCACTTACCAGCTTATTTGGGGGGAAGGTACTCTGTCTGGAAAATTCTGATTCGTTCGAGTTGCAATTCAGAATTCCCAAAACGTGGGGCACCTGGGTGGCTCAGTGGGTTGGGGCCTCTGCCTTTGGCTCGGGTCATGATCTCAGGGTCCTGGGATCGAGCCCCACATCGGGCTCTCTGCTCGGCGAGGAGCCTGCTTCTTCCTCTCCCTCTGCCTGCCTCTCTGCCTACTTGTCATCTCTCTCTATCAAATAAATAAATAAAATCTTTAAAAAAAATTCTCAAAATGTGAGTAATAAAACCTTACCTCATTGGATGACTCATTCATTCATTCCACAGACATTTATTGACTGTTTCCATGTGTGGGGCACTGCTGCAAGACCAGGGGGACAGCACTGAACAAGCTTATTCATTACTGTCATGGAGCCCTCAGCTAGTCAGAGAGGACAGCAAGGACCCCCAACAAATATGCAGTATAATATCTGGGGATTATGAGCTTTATGAAAAAAGTAAGTCAGGATAAGAGGGCAAGAGAGAATTACAATAATGCTATTTTGGGGCACCTGAGTGGCCCAGTCAGTTAAGCATCCAACTCTTGATCTCTGTTCACATTATGATCTCAGGGTCATGAGATGGAGCCCAGTGTCAGGCTCCACACTCAGCAGGGCATCTGCTTCTCTCCCTCTGACCTTCCCCCTAGTTTCTCTCTCTCAAAATAAATAAATAAATCTTAAAAAAAGAATGCTATTTTATTATGAATCAAACAGCCTTTATGATAAATAGGCATTTGAGCAGACTTGGAGGAAGTGAATGAGATCTTCTATGCTGCAAGATAAAGCAAGGCAGAGCATATGTAAAGTACATTGTAAAATATCTGGCACAGACTAGGAATGTAGCAAATGGTATATTCTACTCTGTTATGATTACCATTGACAACATTATCACTGATGTTGATGCATTTTCGTAAATACTTAACTCATGCACATGTTTGGCAGACAAACTTGAGGAAATAATGCCTGCTAATAGAAGGCTCTCACAGATGAACAATCACTTAAGGAAGGGACCATACTTCTTGATATCACTGCAACAGAAGTCTGAACTCCGACCAGTGCTTTTGGCAAGAGCCTTATTATAATCAGTGCAATAGTTTGTACTCTTAGGATATTGATAAGGGAAAGTGTATGGGACCGTGGCTATTAAAAATAACATCAGCCACCACTGTCAATTACTGATTATTTTTTATTCATTGTGCAATGTGCTAAGTGTTTCACACTAACTATTGCTTTAAATTCTCTCAACAATCCTGTAAGGTTGTTCTAAAGTTACCTGACTGACTGGTTTCCCAGGATTGGAGCCTGGAATGGTGTGAAAAGAAGGCTGATGCCCTTATTCACCATATTCACAATATAAAATATATTGGCAAAAAAAAGAAAATTATAACACTCCTGAAATTGTAGCTATTTCAGTTAATAATGTGGAATATTCAACTAAACTTTTGCCCCTGACTTTGAAACCCGGACTTCTGTGTGCTTTTTGTTTTTAAATGGAAACTGTATTTTTTTTATTTTATTTATCCATTTATTAGGAAAGGGAGAGTGAGAGAGAGCATGAGAGGGGAGAAGGTCAGAGTGAGAAGCGGACTTCCCATGGAGCTGGGAGCCCGATGTGGGACTCGATCCCGAAACTCCGTGATCATGACCTGAGCTGAAGGCAGTCGCCCAACCAACTGAGCCACCCAGGCACCCCATGGAAACTGTATTTTTAATACCATATAACAAACATGAAAATAAGCTTTTGGAGAACATATTTATGCGTGGAGAACTTTCTAGAAATAACAATTCTTGGAATTTTAATCACTGAGAGAACAAATGGTGCATTTTGACTTTTTAAAATAGTGCACCCTCCCCTCAATTCCAGATGTATCCAGCATCTCTCTACAGTGTTGTAGATCACAATCAAATGCCTGAATAGAATCATTCATGCAATTGTAAATCACTACTAAGGCCTATTTAAGACATGGAGTTTTTATAATTTAGGTGTTATTTGAGAAACCAAATACCTGACTAAGACAGCTTATTAGGTTTTTGAACTTTATTTAGTAGAATGACCTCTGCTGCAACAAATGCTGTGAACTGGTTTTGAATGTGCCTGGCCATGAATAGACAGACAATTAAAGAAGTGAATTTACTACAAAGTAAATCCCTGGTAACCTACTGTTTTTCTTTTCTAGTGAAGTTCCTCAAAGTACAATCCTATCACTTTTGACTTGAATAAACTAGTAACTGTCCCCCAAGTTGAACTATAGCATCACATGAAAGTTTAATTTTCATCTTATTTAATTTTCACCTTATTTAATTTGACCTTGAGGAAGCTGGATCATAAAAAGGCAGTATGATCTCCAGTTCTCCACACTTTAAGTATCTTGCAATTTCTCCACCCAGAATGGGTCCCAAAAGACCTTGTAAAATTTAAAAAAGAAATTGGTCAAATTTGCCACCGCTAATTTGTTCTCTAAGATCTTTTGGCATCTCTTTCTTTTTATCAGTGTCTCTCACACTTCAGTGCTCTCAGGGGACAACCCTGTGCAGGGGGCAGAAACAAGCAATAGTAAATCCCAAACATCATCCTCTCTGACTGGGCCTCCTACTCTGATGCTTGGCTCAGTGCCTGACACATCGTTGGCACACATACGGTGTTTTAGTTGTTTGAACCACTAACTCAGTGAATTGATGAATAGATCACCCATCCAACGAGGTGACAACAGAAAGCTCACCTTCGACTTTCATTTGTTTGGAGTTCAATTCAGGGCCACAGAACCAACTGGAAAGAGTATTGTATATAGATATAATAGCAAATGACTAATGATTTATATTTCCTGGAAACATACTGATATCTTACTTTGACTTTCTGAAAACATCAAACTACAGGAATGCTTAACTGGAAATTTTAAATTCTCATGGGATAAAATCATGAGGGAGACACTAGAGGGATGTGGCTGCATACATTTTTGGTATCTTTCTCAATATCCAACATCCCAGGAGTGCGAAATATGGGCTAGATTTCTACTCAACCTGTTTGAATTTCAAATTACCCAAACCATGTCCCCTTTATTTCCTCTTCAGACTTTCATCTGCAGATACATAATTCATTTGGAAAGTATAGAACGAGCACCACTTTAAGTAAAGGATGGACAGGACTAGGGAAGTTTTTGAAAACCATCTTTTGAAATGATAATTCCTTAATCTATGCACCACCACCCAGGAGTTTATCTGACCTAAAATTTTAAAGCAGTAATTATAGTGTGACAAAACAATATTAAGTACTAAGATACATTGCAAAACTCTAAAGCACACTTCAAATTCATCAAGACACATTATTTGATGACTGTGACATGAATGTGCAACCAGAAATGTCCCTGGCATTTTAGAGTCATGGAATATCAAACACTTACTGCAGATTTGAACATAGACAGCCCCATATTCCCACCTCTTATTGTAGGGAGATGTCGAGAAGAGAAGGCACTGCCCCTAAGCTTCTTGAAAGAATGTCTGGTGATGGTTAATACTGTCCATAAACAGCAAAATAGAAGTCACCATATGCAGCTTCAAAGCTGGTGTGAGACAAGGAACCCTGGGCCAAGACTTGTGAGCTATGAGTCTCCAGCAGAAGCTGTGACTCTCATCACAGAACTCTTATACAGAACTGGACTATCTCAAGCAAGAATCAGGGTAGTAATGGTAGTAATATGAGCTTCTTGTTAGAATCCACTCCCTACTGTAAAATGTGTTTGATGTCAAGGAGGGGTACAATAGCAACTGCTATTCTCTGGATAACCAGGGTGAGAGCTCTACCTTATCTGTCAATTACTATGAACTACTTGAGAATTGTTAAGCTAGTTGAAGTTGGGGGAAAAAATAGAACAGGAGGGTCTCCTTGGCATAGTCTTGAAGAAGCTGCATTGGCAGAAATGGGCTACCCTGAGTATAATTGAGAGTGCTAGCAAAAGAACTGGAGCATTATGAATAGAGTCATAATAGATTAGTGTGGCTTCTTTGGCTTGATTTTGGAAATGTTACAGAAAACTAATGTGGGAATAAAAGACAGTAGTGACATAAAGAAGGAGTGAATGACACGATGACAGCTGCTTGGAGAATCTGCCTTAGAAGTTAGCTAGTCAGGAGTAATTCTGGAAAAGGACTGGTGGAAGATATCTGGCAGGTTGAATGGACATGGCATGGTGGTAGATTGAATAATGAGAGCAAAAGATACAGGGGTGTAAAACATCATTCAAAGTCAAGGAATCTGACTTTTGCCAATGACAGAGAGACTAATGAATAAGAGGAAAAGTATGAGAGGGAGGAAAAGAAGAATTTTTATATGATAACTTTCAATGTCTGCATTATTTTTTCTGCTTTGGAGTCTCCCAGCTCCCTCCAGCTGGGGGGCAGAGATGGTCCCACCTAAGGGACCGTGACTGAGGCCAAGGATACCTAGGCTGCTGTGGCTTCTCCCATTCAGTGAAAAGCTTAACGTTAGTTATGAGATAGAGGGTGCAGATGCTAAACTGATAATCCTACTCTACCTCTCAAGGCTTCCCAAATCCCAGCTCCTGGGGGCTCCATGTTTTCCACCTCCCAGGAAACCTCATCCACCTCCTTTCTGGTTATCCTGACTTGCATTCCTCATAATGCTCTGCAGATGTAATGCTCGTTGGGTTCTGATGGTAGTGCTACTTGCTGGATTGCTCTTCCAATGACAACCTTCTGCTTGCCTGGTTCTCCAGGAATCATACCAAGGATTTTTCCAGCACTCTCTGTCTCGCTCACCTGATCAGAACCCACTACCTCACTTTGGACTCCGCCCATTGATCAGTGCCAAGCCTAGGACTAAGTTGTGGTTTTGTGTAAGTGTGCTTCTTAGAAACTGTGCCTTGCCTTCTGTCTATATGTCTACAATTCTGCCTCAGTCTCCAAGCCATTTTCCCTAGTGTCTGCCTCATCCTAGAGAGCTGCCTTTGTTTAAAAATAGTTACAGACTATTATGTGTAAAACACATGTACAGGATTCCCTGCTATGTGCTTGGCATATGTTACCTCATTTAGTCTTTTTTTTTAAGATTTTTATTTATTTATTTGAGAGAGAGAGAGAGCCATTGGGGGGACAGAGGGAGGGACAATCAGACTCCCCTCTGACTCTGGAGCCTGATGTGGGGGCTCAATCCCAGGACTACAAGCCACATAGGTGCACCTATCTCCGAGTCCTTAGTTATTCATTATGGTTAGAATTTAATCATAAATAAGATCCTAAAAAGAAGATATTACTGATTTTTGCAGATGACAAAACTGAGTTTCACAAATATTGTAACTCATATAACACAGGAGATATGTAACAGAGAGGACTGGAAGTGGGCTGTTTGAATTTAAAACTTGCCTTTTTCCCTTGTTCTACAGCAAAATATGGGTAGGGACACGTGTTAGAGGAGACAGCTTTCTGCCTTTCACCACCTGCCCTGTTTACTATACCATGAGAACTCATAGCTCACACTCAGGATGGTTATATTATCCTTTTTAATTGAGAAGTTACTAAGAGATATCTATAGTGTGATATTCTCTAAGATGAAAGTGAGAAAAGAGCAGGTGCAACCAGAAAACTAGAAATCTGGACTGGAGATTTGTCATCACATGGATTGTATTAGATTCCTCTTGCTGCTGTAACAAATGACCACAAGCTTAGTGGCTTAAAACAATACCCATTTGTCATCTTACAGTTCAGTAGGTCAGAAGGGTAACACAGGATAAAATTGTCAGCAGGGATGAATTCCCTTCCAGAAACTCTAGGGGTTTCCCTGCCTTTTCCATCTTCTGGAGGTTGCCCACATTCCTTAGCTGGTGGCCCACTTTCTCAGTCTTCAAAGCCAGCAAAGTCTTGTTTCTCTAACCCTTAACCCATCATGGCATCTCTCTCTGACTCCAGCAAAAAAAGACTCCCTGCTTTTTAAGGACTCATGTGATTAGAAAGGGCACACTGAGATAATCTCCCATCGCAAGGCCCATGACCTTCACTACATCTGCAAAGTCCCCTTTCTCATGTGAGGTGGCACAAGTATTGGGGGTTAGGAGGTAGGCATCTTTGGGGGCCATTATCTGCTTTCCTCAAAGATGTTTTCTGAACCAGTGAGAACAGATGAGAGTCTCATATTCAGTATCAACTAGAGCCATTTTGATACACAACACAGCCACCCAAATGACAAGGAAATCCTCTGAAGCAGAGTAGACAGTGATACTCTATCTTTAATCCTACAGAGCTATAGATTTTCCCTGTGTTGTGGAGCAATGGTTTCTTGCCTTAAAGTGACAGTGACTCCCACACCTTGCTAGATAATACCACGTATTCCCACATATTCCAGTTCAGCCCACCTAATCACAGAAGGGAAACCTTTTTGCTTAACCAGAGCAAAGGGATTCCTGTCATTTTCTGTTGTCCTTTCCATGACTATCTGATTTAGTGATAATTCGAAATCTAGACCTTTTTTTTAAGCTATTCAAGTTGACATTTTTTCTTCCTTGCCAATTGCTTCCTATCTGAGCAATGAAAGGCTAGAAGAAGGGTATATACTGTGCACTGAATCTTTTACTAGTTGGGTCTCTCAGCAAATGAGTGTCAGTAGTGTCGTCTATCCCCTTCTCAGATCATGGGTTATCCATTTGACCCAGTTATCTATGACATCAATTTACTCATCCTAGGTAGCTTTTTAGCACAAAACCTAGAGATATACTGCATTATATAAGGAACTTTGTAACAAGTGTTGGTTTATCATTCCTCAGCAAGTACCTAGCATGTCTTGCCTGCAAATTATCTTTCACCATTTCTTTTTCTGAATAACTAATTGTCAGATCCCGCTAACAATCTTACCTTTTTGCCTCAATGAGCTGCTATCCCAGGATTGACTTCTATGTGCCTACACAGAGTACAGTCCAGCATTATTTCAGACACTCAAACTAGGTCAGAATAGATTCAGGGCCTTAATCACAGAACACTCATCTCAGATGGGTGTCACTATCAAAATCAGAATTCTAGTTCTCATATTTGCCAGAGAATAGAGTTTCTACTTTAAAGTAAATAGTGGGAGAAGGGATGGAAAAGTAACAACATGGAACATGAGCAGGATGTTTACTTATTTCCACATCCTTTCTTTTTCTCACTAGTTTAGGTAACACCAGAACACCCACAATTGCACATGGTTACTTTTGATGATGCAGCATCACTAGAAGGGATTTGAAAAGTCATGGGCTGGGGGACTAGGAAGACAAAAGGAACCCAATCCATATGACTGAAACTTAGTAGCTCCCCTGATCTGTGCTACTAACTGACATAAAGTACCAAAGAGTGCCCTTCAGATAGGCTGTGTCTTTTTTTTTTTTTTTTTTTGCAGTATGTAGATAAATACCAGGTAATTCTACTTCAGCATATGTGGTTACCAATGAGTATGTACTGTCTTTTCACTGGTATGGTTCAATTTGGTCCTCAGGCGATCAGCCTGAAAATCTATCACTGGGGGTGATGTTTCTAGAGCCTGTGTTGTTTATTGTCAATTTAGCATTGATCGGGATAGCTACCTTTCCTGTTATACAGATCTCCTTTTCACAAGTCAATATGGATATAGGTAGATGTAGATAGTGAGAACTTACCTAAGAGTGCCTGTCCAGTCTGCCCTTCACTAGTCTTTTATGTTAAGGCCATCTTCCTGTATACTATGACTCAAACATCTCGTAAAAGTAAAGCACAAATTCCAGCCCTAAAAGGCCATTGCTCTGAACCACTATTTCCTTCTACCCATTAATTTGCTCCCAGTTGAGTGTGTTTGCTCTCATCTCCGTGTTGGAGGTTTCTAGCACTCATATTCCCCTTTGGATTTCCTCATTTGAGTGTATTCTTTAGAATTACCCCTTGGCTGGTAAACCCTTGGTAACTCCTGTCTTGGTCTTCTACTGCCTAGATGACGGTTCCCTATTCTAAATCCTTAGCCAGGTGGAATTCCACTGCCACCCAGGCCCCCTGCAGACCTTCCCCCTCTCTGCCATTTTCAACAGGCAATGAAGTGTTTCATCAGTGTTTGTTTTTTTATGGAAAATGGTATGTTTTAAAATGGTTTAAATCTCTTCTTCAAAATAAGAAAAGCATTCTTTATGGTATATATAGTCTAAGGCTTTCCCCATCTCGCCCCTCTTCTCCAGCTGCCTAACATGAATAATGTGGAATTTCCAAATTTTCTTCCGAAGTTCATGCTTTATTTATTCCATTATCAAGAGCAAATCAAACTACATTATCATTCTTGGGATCCTTGAAGTAAGATCTTGGTAAAATCACAGTGCCAACAGAAGTTTTAAAATGAAGGTACTTAGGTAAAAGGAATGATCCCTTGCCAAGCATTTTTAGATTCAGTTAGCAAACTGATGATCACACATTTCACCTCTAGCTTCTATTTAACAGTAGGTTCTGTTGCTTCATTCACAATATGCTATTGATATGCTTTGACAAAAGTATTTACAAAGACTCTTCCAGCAACATGAACAGTGAAAGAGATCCTGAGATAGGTGCTATAAGTATCTTGTGGATACAAATTTTCACCCTCTAAAAAATCTCACTTTAGCATTTATCCTTGATGTAAGGTGGTGAATTTTTAATATAACAGGCTCTCCTGATAAAATACATTCCTTTCAGTTTTTTCATTCTCTTGAGGAGAATGCAATTTTAAGAGTTTTTGGTTTGTTCTCATCAGCCGATGTAATGGCTACAACACTCACCACCCCCTACTTCCCTAACACACACATACTCACAGTTCTTAAATTCCCAATTCTTAAAAAACTTACCTGGTCAAATGCTTGTTTGCATGATATGAATGCCTTGGACATACTGCCTTCTGGTGGTATGAATCAGTTCTTTTCTATCATTGTTCCTCTCAGTGATTTCTAGGAACCCATTTATGATAGAATCATTATTTCACAATGGTTAAATATTCAGAAAACTGGTGATTTCAGAAATGTGGGCAAAGTGCCTTATAAAAGCATGCATATAAGGAAACCATACAGATTTTAAGATAGCACAACCTCAAGTATCGAGTGATCTGAGGACCTTCTTCATCAGCCTCTCTGAGGTGCTTGTTACCAAAATTCATTCCCTAGCATGCTACAGATTTATCAAGCCAGAGTCTCTGAGGATAAAGCTGGGAAAGGGAATCTGTCCTGGTGATTTACATGCACACTAAAACTGGAGAATCATTGTCCCTCAGAGCCATTAGGAATCCAGTTTGGTGTCTACAAGAGGCAATCACAACGTGCCATCTAAAAATCCCTATATTTCCATTCATGACCTCAAATCTGTACATTTCATTTGTTTAGCTCCCCTAAATCCCTTCTCCCTGGAAAAGGGCCAGAAGGAGTAGTTGTGAAAGCACTGAAGGAAATGTGGTCAGATAGTATGAATATATGAGTATGATCTGACACTTTTATTAGCTCAAGGAGGGGAGTGATAGAGGAAGCAGACACTGACCAACTCCAGTTCAGAGCTGTTCTTCCTGCTTTGGCTATACAACTCTGTGACTTGGACAAGTTACATAACTGTACACAACTTTGCTGGTCAAAATGTCAATGACTATATATAGTCACTGACATTTATACACACACACACACACACACACACACACACACATAGTGCATTGTGGGCTATTATACATATATATCATGGAGCTTTTGTGAAGACTGAGTGACTGATGTAATTCCAGCACAGGAATAGACAGGGAGTGGACCCCCCACATATTACTTTTACATTTCTTCTTGTTTTCTATCACTACTACTCAAAAGGGAGACTTGAAACTTTAAGGGATGTCTCTTGGCAGTCTAAAGTTTCTTTAGGCCATGTCTCTAGGTCATGTGGGTATACAGTGTGTTTGCCAAAAAATGTTGTCTTTTGCACAATTCAAGAAATGAACACCAAGATGCTTTATCAAATAGCAACAATGATGGTCTAATATTTGCAGACCTTGGGATGGGGGTCCTCTTAAAGTTTCTCAAGGGTCCTTCTTCACATACATGAAGAAGTGTGTGCTCTGCACCTGAGAGGATTGCATGTAAGGAGCTAGCTCCACAGAGAAGACTCTCTGAGCAGGAGAAATAGGGTTGTGGTCTCATAGAGTCCCCAGTGTAGGAGAAAAGAGTAAGAGAGAGAGGAGCGAACAGTCCTGGAAACTGGCAGTAAAGGAGAGAAAATAGGGCAAAAGAGACATAAAATAAATAGAGCACAGAGAAGCCGAGTAGGCTGACAAATCATTATAAATGGTCCTTCTATTTTGACTCCTGATTCCTGAGTCAGAATCCTGCACTAACAAACTACTAAACAGATCATCCCAGATATGTTTTAGCATCTTCTAGGAACAGCACAGTATACCAGACAGAATAACCCAGAAGTAAATAAGGCCCAACTCTGCCTTCCAGTATTTTGCAGAATAATAGCAGGAAACCTCAATACATTTGGCACAGGGAATGGGTAGCTAATCAGAAAAAATGAAGCTTATTTCAATGTAGCTAGGCTAAGAAGAAAAAGCCCCATACTTGCTGTTAAAAAATAAATGGGGTTTAATTGCTCAAAGTGATCCCAGTCCACAGATTATCACAGTAAATAATTGCACACCCATCTCTTCTGCAAATCACAAAGCAACCTGCTCCATGCACCTCAGATGCCTTTCCAAATCACCACAGAGGGAGATTTTTAATCATTTCAACAACTGGAGCACCAGCTTTGTTCTCATATAATGCCGGAAGGTTTCTAACATCTGTGCTATCCATAGCACTATACTTCTCTCACTTAATAGAGACAGGGGTTTGGTTTTGTTTGTTTGTTGCTCAGTTGCTGTTGTCATATTCCAGAAACAGAACAGGCTGGCAGATCAATGCCACAGGTATAGCTATGTATCTATTCTCCTCCTCAGATTCCTTTTGCTTGATTGGGACTGCATGGGTGCTGGAGGTATGGCCTGCGTCTGCCTTGCATTCTTAATTTGGGTGAAATGAGTGGAGACTGACTCTAACACATGCTTTTTAAAATCAAGGATCTAAAAATGAGTCCCAGCTGTACCACTAACAGCATGGAACCACTTGGTAAGCATCATCCTGAAGGGTCAGAATCCCATCTTGTTTATCCCTGGGAGAGATGACAAATTATGAACAAATTAGCATCAAGATGCACTATTCTATAAAATGGTCAAAATAGAAATACAAAACACAAGAACCACAGAAGTGCATCTTTTTAATCACTGCATTTTCAACAATAGTCTAGTGAAAATAATTAAATTATTACATTAACCCAGAAAAGAACATAATCACTATATCATCACTAAGAAGACATTAGATACAAGTAAACAAGCAGGTGTTTGCCTGTTGACACGCACATACTCTTATCTCAGGAATCTGATTCATTAACCCATAAAGTGAGTAAGACATAAGCTAATTGGAGAGTTCTTGCAGTGATAAGTGTCTACTGCAAGTCCAAGTTAGCTCTGATTTTTTAAATTATTTACACAGATGGCAAAACTGTTTTTAATAACTCGTGAATAAATTTCTATACCTTAGAGTCTTGGTTTAAGACTTAGACCAGACTGGCATGGAAAACACACAAATGCCGAGCACTGAATCACTTTCACTTATATGGGAATGTCAGATCCAAGAGGACAGGCATTTTTGTCTATTTTTGATCACCGGTGTAGCCACAGTGCCTAGAAGAATGCCTAGCGTGCACTGTGGACTATTAGCAAATTTTCACAAAACAAAGAAACCAGTAATACTTAACCATTTCATTACAGTTTTTCTGTCAGAATTACCATCATTGGCCAAGCCTGGTAATAGGCATCGACATCTTTCTTGGGGAATAATATCCAAAGGAAGATATGGAACTGAGTACTAGCTCATAGAAGGTATAGAGCAAGGTGTCTCATGGATACCCTAATAATGGGCTCTACACGGCCTGAAGCTCAAACTAACTAGCAAATCCAGACAGTCATTTCTCTCTCTCTCTCTCTCTCTCTCTCTCTCTCTCTCTAGCATCTTTCATCCTCTGTTGCCTTCCAGGCAAAACTCAAGGAGCTGTCCTTCTTATTTTTCCTGCCCTGTACTTTCTGTGTTAGTGAACTATTTGCCCTTCAGTTCTTCCCCACTGTGTTTATATGCATTTAGGAGGATTATTTTTGTTGTACTTGTGAACTCATTTTGCCATTGATGTAAGACTAGAATTTGAGGCATTGGCATGAAGAAAAATGTGACCAATTGTCTGAATTCATCTTCTCTGTACCAGTTCATTCTTTGGCTTTTCACATTGCTAATGAGGACATAGAAGATTCCAGATGTCTTTCTAACCATGAGGAAAACTCTGAAATAACTATCCATGGTTTTGTGTTACCTACGATTAATCATAATCCTTTTTATTAGCTAAATAATGAGGGGGGAAATTTTTCTCTTCTCTCTGGATGAAAGGCAACTATGTTGTTCTCTGTCAGTTTCTAGAATTCCACTTCTAAGAAATGGCTTTAAGATGTATCAGTTACAGAAGAGAACTTTTTATTGTCCTTTCGGTATTTTACCAGTTCTTTGATTTAATATTTAAAATATCATATTGTGTCTCTTGTAAACAGTTAAACATACACTTACCAGTTGATCCAGCAGTCCTGCTCTGGAGTATTTACCACAGAAAAGTGAAAACTTGTGTTCACACAAAAGCCTGTACACAAATATTTATAGCAGCATTATTTATAATAGCCCCAAACTGGAAGCAGCCTAAATGACCTTCCTTGAGTGATTGGATAAATCAACTGTGGTACATCCATACCATAGAATACTATACAACAGTAAAAAGGAATAAACTACTAATATACAAAATAACTTGGATGGTTGTGAAAGACCTTATACTGCGGTGCCTGGGTGGCTCAGTCAGTTAAGCCTTTGGCTTGGGCTATAATCCCTGGTCCTAGGAATGAGCCCCACATTGGGATCCCTGGTCAGCGGGGAGCCTGCTTCTCCCTCTCCTCCCCACTGTGCTCTGTCTCCCTATCTCTGTCACTATCTCTCTCTTAAATAAATAAATAAAATCGTTTAAAAAAATTTTTTTAAAGAAATTATACTGAGTGAAAGAATCCAGCCCCAAAAGGCCTCATACCATTTAATTCCATTTATATGATATTCTGGAAAAGCTAAAACTTTAGTGATGATGACAGAACAGAGGTTCCCTGGAATTAGGAAAAGAGAAAGAATGACACTCCAAAAGAATAATACAAGGGAGATTGGGGGGTAAGGGAATTGTTGTGCCATTCTGTGACCTAAGTGTGTTGGTGGCTATGTGTGTCTCTATCTGTGTTAATACCAAAAGAAAACAGATCAGTTTCACTGTGTGAGAACTTAAAAAGTAAAATTGTAAAAAAAACAAAAACCAAAAAAACCTCATAATATTTTGCATGAACCTATACCATAGAGAGAAGTGTGGAAGGGTATTCTCTGAAATGGTATCATCTGTATGGAGGGAGTTCAGAGTGAAAAGACATTTATTTGAAAAGTAGCTATTTCCTTTTTTGAAATATTGTGAAGTAGGTTTATTTTTATTTAGAAATGATCAAGTTACTGCTTTCGTTTAATTCATTCTCTTATAGCTTTTAGTTACTACAAAGACCCAAGTCATAAATGACTATTTTTTTGCAGTATTTTTCTGGCAAGATTAACACTATTTGTGTCTGATGAGTGTTATTATATTCCTTTGTGCCAAGCTTGGAATCCAAGATGACAAGTTCCATAAGCGTTAAAAAATATGTAAAATTAATAGTTTCGTGCCTAAGAGCTTCTCTTCGCACATGAGATTAGTACACCATTCTTAGTTTCATTTTGTAGTGTAATTTGCCTCTTCAAAAAGCTCACTTTATACCTTTCAATTGCAAAGCTGGAATGGTCGATATGCCTATAATAAGTTTAGAGAATTAAGCTATTACTACAAGGAAGTTTTCAAAACTCCATCAACTCACCAATATTTTACCCATACTCTTCATAATAGAGCAGATGGAAAAACAGGTATTCTCCCTATTTCTCTTCCTTCCCTGAACTCATCCTCTAAGGCCTTAAAAAGGAAACTGGTATGTTATCGCATATGCACACAGATGAGCGTGTGAAAGAAAAGTGAACAATTGCATACCTTTGTAGCCATATCTTTTTGTTCTGCACTTTCATTTCAGAATATAGCTACCTTTTCCTATGGTAGCATTTCAGCAAAAGAAAAATTAAATAGCCTGTATGATTAACGCTTCCCTTTTATCCCAGGATAGGTTCCTTTCTGTGTTTTGCATATAATGTAACACAAGGTCATTGGGGGTTTGAGATATTTGAAAAGAAATCCCTGAAATGGCCATAAAGCATGATCTCTAGAAGAACTATGTGCAATATGCCACTCAAACTAAACAAGAATGATAAAATGAGATATTCAAGTAGATAGCGAGAGGTGAATGAATTGTTCATTTTATGACAACATCTAAATATTTCATGTTTCCATTTTATGTCAAAGGTTAAGCTTTAACTAGAACAAAAAATTTCCTTTCTTGGTAAAATCAGTTGATTTAGCAGTTTTATGCATGAATTGAAGCTTTCAATCAACATTTTTTTTTCTGTCAAATTTCCCTTTTTATGGGAAATTATGTGCCTGATTCTTTTTTTTAAACTTCACTGAAAAGAATCATAAAAGAGCACCAAATGTCTCTTTTTGTTGAGTTTTTTTTAAAGAGACACCACACACACACACACACACACACACACACACACACACAAACCCTTTATTGTTTTGTTTAGAAACTATAAAAAGGCTAATTTTGTCCTGGAAACTACTATTAACACTGTGTGACTAACATTTCAGTACGAATCATGGTCATGAACAGGGTCATTGTGAATGGCAGAGCCGAGAGCTGCTTGTCAACAACCATTCAAAATCAGATATTTGCATGAGTTCTGTTTTAATTTCCTCAACTTTCCTGTGAAAGATAACCTTCTTTCTTTCTTCTCCAAGCATTCCCTTGCATCTTCTTTTGGCTCTTCTCACATCTGAGCTCCTCCTCTTCTCACAGACTGTAACATTCCCCAGGGTCAATGACCTGTGAATCTGGAGGGTTTCTTTAGGCGCTGCCAAAATTCCAGTTGTTGGATACTCGCGACAGCCCACAGCCTAAGGCGGAACAAAAGTGAAAGTTAGCTGGTCATCAGCCGGCTCAGACCACTCAGAGAAGCTGTCACGGTCCAGGCCACCGAGTTGATGGAATTCTACAAAGAAGTCATAGGGGATGGGTGGAGCCACGGGGAGGCTGCCTTATTTTGGAGTCATCAGCAGAGGGCTAAGGAAAGAATTTTCTGGGAATTCCGCTCTATCATGACAGAGTTTGGACTTCCAGAAGAAAAAAGAACACTGATTTCACCATAACAAGGTTTTCAGCAGCTGCTTTGGCCTTTGGCTAAAACTCTTGCCATGCTTCCTTCTCTTCGATTCTGTTCCAGTCTCATTCTTGAACTTCTGAAATTGCTGGTCCGTGTTACTAAAGACTTAGTAATATTTATTGATTGGAATTTCACATTTGAATAACTTAATCTTTTTATATATGCAAAACAGTGATTAGGTAGGAAGAGATCTGGGTCCAAATATTTACTGTGGCACCAGTTGCTGGGTGACTCGGTAAAGTAATCTGAACCTCAGGGATCCCAGCTCTGAAATACCTCTATACTGTACGGCGAGAGATGAGTGATTCCATAGAGGGGAACCCTTGCAAAAGTTATATGTGCTCTACCAATATATCACATGTGTAGTAGAACTGATGCTAGATTGTTCCATTTACATAGCATTGATGGCAGGTGGACTTAATTTTTTCTATGAGCAGTTGAAGTTGCTTACCAAGAAATAGTCTGTCTACATCCATCACACTAGTACTAACATCAAGGGTTGGGAAGAGAATAATCTACAGTGTCAACAAGCACTTTCTGTAACAGACCAGATAGCAAATATTGGAGGCTGTACAGCCTGTATCACACGGTGTCTTCACAACCACTCAGGTCTGTCTGTGTTGCAAAAGCAGACCTAGATATATGTAAGTGAATGGGGGTGGCTCCAATAAAATTTTGTTTACCAAAATAAACAGCAAGCTGCATGTAGTCCCCTGACCCTAGTTTGCTAACCATTGATCTACAAGAATGCTTAGCACAGTTCTAAACATTACTTTTAATGTAAATTAAATTATTAATCCTGTGACATAAATGTGAACTTATACCATGATTCAAGAATATGTCACAATCATATGGGACTGTCCTACATTACCTCAGAAACTGAAATCACTAGATCCTGAAGGAAACTACCATAGTATGAAGATTTGTGTGTGAGGAATTCTGCAATAGAATCTGCTGATCTGATGAGAGGGAAATAATAATCATGAAACATTCTGTAGTACTTTCAAATCAACTACATTAACGAGCGATGCTAAAATATTGGAGCAAAAGTCAGAGGGAATTTTCAGTAAGGTAGGGTCCCGTATTTATTCATGTTTCAAAGTATTTCTTCTCTGACTGTCATCTCCTTCCTAAATGTTGCTAAACATACTCACGTAGTAGAAGCCTAATGTGCTGAACTTGTAACATTACATTCCTATTCCTTGTCTTCCTAATATAATGAAGCTGATTATGGTCCTTGTTTTAGAATGTTCATCCTATTAGGACAGGCGAATTCATTGGCTACCGAGCACAGCCTTATGTTCATGTTCTTATCATTAGCACTCTTCTAGCTGTGGAGCTGTCAGCGTTTTCTGCCGAAATGCTTGCTTTCAGGGCTTTGCAATTCAGTCATAAAAATTAGCTGCAGGCAGAAACTTGACATATAAAGTCCAGACCCAAGAGAAAATTTTTATTACATTTTTAACAGGGAGAGGGAAGTACATTTGGCCATTAGAAAAAGCATAAAAATCATTGTAGTGGACTTGCTCTCCATCCTTTTCTGACCTGCCGTCATTTAAGATTGCATTTGTTCCCTGCCTCCTCTGCTCTCCATATATCCATGGAGGAGCCCTATGGACACCCCGTGTTTGACAACTTTATAGGTTCCCTTAAGGCTACTGTTCTAGTTCAGATTAGACCAAAGCAGCTTTTTGAATACCATTTGTCAACGGGAAGAGGAAATTTCAGCCTCTTCCTATAGCCTTCTACGAATTCAAAATGTAAATCATTCTTCTGCCATAATATTGCGACACGGGGTATGACCTGAATCAAAATGCGTGTTTTATGCTTGAGCTCTAGAACTGGCTTGTGTGTGTGAAGACGATTCTTGGATGCAAGGTTGAATTGAGGAAGCTTAACTAACATTTTCTAATTAAATACTGCATTGTGAGCTCAATCACGTTGTACTCTGCAACTTTGATGAGATTACTCTATCTTTATTTAAATAAACAAGATGGGTTATAGGATTGAAAGCTTGGACAATAACCATCCCTTCCCTTCCTCAGCTGACACCCCAGTTTTTCAGAAACATGGTTAGCCACTCATCTAATTGCAGGAATCTGGTAGAAATACCTTTCTCAGAAAGGCTCAAGGATATTAAAAATGATGCCTGATCTCATGATTGACAATAGTAGTGTTCTACCCATTTAATGCCCAATTCAAGGTTATTCTATTCATTAGAGACAAAGTCTGTTTTTATTCCCTTATAGTGTATTTTATGTATGGAATATATAATGTAGAACAAGTATCATGTCATACATAATATGTAATTTCCAGTGACCTCCATGTTCATTTTAATGGCCACGCACCATCCTTGTCTCCTGTGGCCTGAGAATAGCGCTCACCCCCTTATGTGATACTCCTTTTCCCCTGACTTACATGACACCTCACACTTGGGTCTCTCTCCTACCTCTCTGGTCACTCTGTCTCTCTCACTTCACTTTGCTAGTTACTCCTATTCCTCCTTACCCCCTAACATTGCAGAGCCCCGGGTCTTCTCTGCTTTCCTTCTCTGCTTTCCAGGCATGATCTCATCCTGTCTATATGCCAGTGGATCCTAAGTGTATATACCCAGTCCTGACATTTCTCTAAAGTTGCATATCTGGCCACCTACCTTCTCCACTGAAATAGATATCCCCAAACCCCACATCTTTACAACAGAGTCCTGATCTTTCCCTACAGAACTATACCACTCACAGCCTCCTCTAGCTCAGGAGGAGTAGTACTTCCCTTCCTCGGTTACTCAGGCCAAAACCAGAATCGTTCTTGACCTTTTTTCCCCTCACACTTGTCACATCCAACGTGTCAGGGAATTTTGATGGCTCTAACGTTAAAACGATTCATAATCTGGGCGCCTGGGTGGCTCAGTGGGTTAAAGCCTCTGCCTTCGGCTCAGGTCATGATCTCAGGGTCCTGGGATGGAGCCCTGCATCGGGGGGTCCTTGCTCAGCGGGGAGCCTTCTTCCCCCTCTCTCTCTGCCTGCCTCTCTGCCTACTTGTGATCTCTCTCTCTGTCAAATAAATAAATAAAATCTTAAAAAGAAAAAGCGATTCATAATCTGACCATTTCTCACTTCCTCCTCGGTTACTACTGTAGCAGCAATTCTTACAGTGGCCTAAACAGTCCTACCCAGGTGAGTTCTCCATCCCCGGTATGACCACACGGCTGCCCCCGTCTGACTGTCTCACTCCATACCAGCCCCTGGGCCTCCTTGCTTGCTATTCTTCTAACATTACCACATACTCTGACTTCTTGGGACTTTGTACTCGCTGCTCCTCTGCCTGCAGTACTCCCCTGTAACACATCTACCTGGCTAACACCCCTGCCTCCTTCAAGCCTTTGCTCAAATGTCACCTTTTTCGTGTGCCCTATTTTGACCCCCTGTTTAAAATTGCAGACTCACCCAACTGCTGGCGTTCCTGGCTTCTACTTTTTCTCCTTTTCCCACCAATTTAGTCACCTTTGAACATACTGTATCATTTTTGCCCATTCTCTATCATCCTGCACAAGGATGCAAGTCCCATGGGAGCTGAAAGTTTTGCTTTGTTCTCTTACATATCCCAAGCACCAAGAGCAGTGAGTGGCACATAGAAGTAACTCAATAAATATCTAAAGTGCTAAATGTATGCATAACTACTGAAAAAAATTGTAACATATAACCATCAAAGGTCAAGCATTCACAATACTACAATGCCAAATGATTTGTTAAATATTTTAATTTAGGGGAGATGATTTTTTACAAGTAGTGTTTGTTTTAAATTATTCTTGTTAGCATTTTAGAAGATTGATTTTTATATCATTAAGGATGGATGGTGACATTCTGTATTAAGCAAGTTTTTTATTCAAATTAAATTAACATATACTGTATTATCAGTTTCAGAGGAAGAATTTAGTGATTCATTGGTATTCAATATTAGGCAAGTGTAAAGAAATAATAGTTACATTGTCATAGAGTTTTAAATAAAATTTTTGTGTGGAAAATTAAGCATGAAGCAATCGCATCCTCATGATTTAGGTAATAAAATGTCCAAAAGAGATAAGCTCAGTTACAGATTCAACTAAGTGGCTCACAGCAAAAACCACTTTTTACATTTTTTACATTTTTACATTGGCAACAAAAGGAAAAACATGGGAAGATTTTTTTTTTTCTTCAAAGTTTTGGATGTTGATATTTCTTCCTAAGACACGGTAATTGATTTACCTATGCATGCCGACTGGAAACAAGCAATCAGCAATCCTTTTAATCTCTGGTTTATAGAACCTCTTGTACTGTGGGTTTGTTTTGCCTCATGTTCTCCTTTCTCCACTTCAAAGGTTTTGATCAGACCCAATTTCTCTTAATGAAGGTGATTAGAGGGTGAAAACCAGCAATAACTTTGGGGGGAAAGTAGAAGTTTCCATTAGGCATTGAATTCTATCCAATTTAGTTAAAACTATTATTGATACTGATTCAGAATTTTATATTAACTCATTGAAAATCTTGAAGAGTGATGATGGTGGAGTCAGTGCTTATAACTTAATGATAATAGAATATGTTAAGTGCTAGAAAATAATAAAATAGATCTAGATTACAACTCCTCACTCAAATCACTATAATTTTACAATAGTTACCGTTCCCAGGATACAATTTTAGGTAGGAAAAAAAGCAAGAGTTAGATGCAATACACAGTGGACCTAATAGGACCTAGAAGCCAGAGTTAAGTTGACAATTATAGTCCCTAATGTAATTGTGTTGCAGAGCCTTTCATGAAAAATACAAACCATGAAATAAAATTTGTATGAAGCCCTTACTGAAACCTCGTTTTATACACTTGCTCTTTGGATGATTTGCATTTCTAATTTTACATCTTTACTTGAGTGTGCCATAAGCAAAATTATGAAAACATATTTCTCATTAGTGTAGGTGGAATCCCCTGCATATAATTGAGCTTAATCAATGAATAGGAATTTCCTTTTTGTAATGATTATTGCTGCTATCCCGTAATCTGTATTTTACTTAGCTATTAACAATGATTTAGCACAAACAGGGAAGGAATTATTAATCTTTTAGCTACTAAAATAGTCTAATCAAGTCTCACAACTTACACTCATAAAAACAAAAATTATTGGAGTAAAATCACGACAGATTATCTCCTCAAATTATATGAACAGGAAAATTATAAATTTTCAGCAAAATATATTTTTAATATCATTCAGCTGTTTTGCATAAAGCATTTAATGCTATGAAAAAATTATAAGTTGAACTATGTGCATAAAAACTTGTAGTGCTAAAGATACTTATGGCTGTGTCTTTTGAACTTTCCAGACCAGCACTGCTAACGGTGGAGCCAACATTAAGACCGTTTTAAAAATAATCTACCATCCGATGCTTATTGTTGCATTAGCTAATGAGTGAGATCCAGTTACATTGAATCTCTTGATTTAAAAACAAAACTGGGCTGACACCTTCAGGGTTTCTCTGATGAAGTGTCATGGTATTTTGATTCAACAGACATTTATAGAACTATGAAGGCACAAATAGGAAGGGACTGGTTTTGTTTTTCAATTGTTTTGAGCCCAATCAGAAAGAATTCTAAACTTAGATACCCAATATGATGCCATGAGGTAGAAAAGAGCAAAATTTTCAGGCTGTTGGTGGATGTTTTTATAACTTTATCCTCTCTTAAGAGGTCAAGTCACCTGTGTCCAGTGATGGATGTGAATAGTCTCTGATACACAGGTTAGTCTTCCTTATTGTCTCAGGGAAGAATAAAGGGGCTTTATCATTAAGAAAAAAATGACTGGAAGAGTTCTGTATTTAGAACTAATGGTATAATTTTGAATTTGTCAATTAAGTAAGAATCCCAAACAACTCATAATCCCTGTGAGCTATATATGCAACACTCGATATTTATTTTGACTATAGTGATCTTATGAATAATAAAAATATTCATAACTTTGCCTTATACTTGTTAATAAGCGTGCTCAATTTGGGGGGAAAATTCATCTGGTTTCTACTCTTTCTCACTGTGTTAGTTAAGATAATGATAACTATTCTAATGCACGGGAAAAAGAACATCTTAAGAGCTTAATATAATAGAAGTTTATTTTTGGATCACATGAAATGAAATCTGTTGGTGGCACAGATTGTTGGCGGAGGGTTCTGTCCATGCAATCATTTAGGAACCCAGGAACACAGAGAATCTGTCACATTAAACTAATGGCCAAAGTCACCATGGGTATTGAAATCCAGACTGGATATTAGAGAAATGAGTGAGTTTTTTATGGAGGAGGAACAGAATTAATAGATCAGGCCTGGAAGTTTCATTTATCATTTTTGCCAACCCACCATTGGCCATAACTCAGTCATATGGCTACACTTAACTGCAAGGGAGGCTGGAAATATTACTTGCCTATCTGCCTAGAAGGAAAGGAATACATATTTGGTGAATGACTCGCTGGTCTCTGCCACGGTCATGTTTTGTTTGTTTATTGCTTGTCTCCATGAAGACAACTAACAATTCTGCAGGGTTGGAAAATTCTTCCCTACACTACATTTCATATATACGTGCAATAAAGAGGTTTTTAAGGTCTTCCCGTTTTGATACAAGTATGTCTAAAGAATGGAAATGTCAACCACTGTTGTTTACAAGATTTATGATTTTCACCACTCTGTTAAGCTCCTTAAAAAAATGGAAAAGGTGAATTCTTTGGGACAGTGTCCTTTGTAAATGATGCAGTAGCTGGGAAATTGGGGATGAAAAGTAGCCCCAATGAAGGCTACCATACTTTAGCTCTGTCTTCTGTGATGTGACCCCTTCAGTATACATATCCTTCCGGTTACTTTTCCAATCAATTTCACATTCACTAAAAAATGCTTTCTTGAAAAATTCCTCAGCAACTATTTTTCATCAAACAGTTGTTCAGAGGTCTTCACAGGGCTCACTTTTTAAACACTGAGTATCAAAGACAAACATCAAATCATCTAGAGGTTTGATACTGTCCTTTATGTAAGCTTTAATAAAACTGTAAGATAAATAATAGAAGTAACCTGAACCTAACAACTGGTTGTTCTACAGTGGTTTTGAGCATTTTAAAAGATGTCCCTTGTGGGTATGTGCTATGGCAAATGCTGTGAACTGTGTAAGCCTGATGATTCACAGACCTGTACCCTGGGGTAAATAATACATTATATGTTAATAAAAAATTTAAAAAAAAAGATGTCCCTTGTTAGTGTCGGTAAATAAAGGCACATTTTTTACAGCTTGCCGACCTCCTTTTGGCTCAAAACAGATTCTAGCATATTTACAGTCCAAGTTTTCAACCAATTTTTCTCTTAAATATCATCTTCCAAAATTCTGCTTCCAAGATGAACTTTTTTGTTTGCATTTCTTTTCCCCCACAAGGCAGAATTTTCTTTTTAAAATTGTTAAAAAAAAAAAAGACCTCAGTTTTTTCTAAATGTGTATGTGTGATTGATTTTAAAATGCCGATGAAGAATGATGGTTTCATGGAGCATAGTTTCATGCTTTTTTATAAACCAGACGCTAAAATAAATGTAGGCTTATTTACATCACCAAATTAAAAATTATATTTCAAATAAGAAACTAAGGGTAGCCTATACAGTTGAGATTCGCTGCTGTTTATTCCTGACTGGAAGCATCTGGGCATTAAGTTTCATGTCTGTGACAGCCTTTCAACATTTCAGATTGTTTCTTCTCATTTATCTTACATATTTTCACCGGTGTCAAATTTGCACTTCAAAACTCCTATTTTTACCCATGACCCATTTCAAAATATGATCTATTACACTTTACTGTAAAGATATCTATTCACAGAGGTTTAGTATAGCCCTTTCTGTAATAATAAATACAAAATGAAACATAAAAATGTTCATGAGTATGAACATGGTGAAATAAGCAAGGATCCACATATTACAACAAACTATAGCTATCAAAATGACAAAATAGAGCTATTTATACTCATGTAATCTAACTCGTACTTTGTAAGGCATATGTGTGTGTGCATACATATTTATATATACATTTACATGTACCTATGCATATGTTTGTATATGCATATTAGCTGAGAAATGTACAGAAAGGACTGTTTCTATGGTTACCTGTGGAGGAGTGAAGCCACAGCATGGAATCCGGATAGAAGCTTTTTATTTTTCATCTTATACCTTTCTTAACTGTTTGGATTTTTTTTTGACCGTGACTGTCTGATCTCACATGTCATTCATTTTATATGTATGTGCATCTACATATACACATACATATGGTATATATACATATGTGTATATATCATATATACACAAGCTGGTAGTACCTGTCTCTCAAGAAGTTTTACTATAACTAAGGAATAAGAATGTTAAAGATGGAGAAAACTTCAAGCTCCAAATAACTTCATAGCGTTGAAATCTGCTTTTCATTTCTACCTTGCTTCTGTCTGTTCCATTTATCAGCTAAGCTCATTTCCACCTGAGAGTTAAGGGCAGCAGCTTCTCTAATCACAGCTGGGAAACTTGTAACTGGGAGCCAGGCCATAGCTTTAAACCAGCAGCATCCATGGAAACTAAAAACCAGAAATTAGCAGCGGTTGCAAAATGTAGTCCCAGCCCACTCCCCCTCCTTTCTAATTACTCACTAACTGTTTCCTAACTGTGTGCAGCCAGGCTGCAGCGCTTGTGGTAGGAAGAGCGCAGACCTTTTTGAATATGGCCAGGCTTACTCTGGAATAAGGTGAGGCTACCCAAGACCTAACTGCTGTTAAAGTGAGGTAAGAGTTCCTACTACTTCCATCAGATTCATTCTGCCCCAGGAAAAAGATGATGGTAACAGCATTATGTTTTTTAATTATGCTAACAGCATTTCAAGAGCCTCCAGAGAAAATGCCTGTTCTCCAAAATGTGGATCACTAAATCATACTGTACTATTTAACGATGCCTGCCACGGAGATTTCAAGGTTTCGTCCCAACTTAACTTGTTTAAGCCATCTTAGGATTCTAGTCCGTTGTTTTCTCCAATTTCTGCTCACCCTTTAGCGCCTAGGAAACAATCTCTAGGCCTGCGGGTCTTCAAACCCCCATGGCTCCTCTGAGCCATTCAAGAAAGCCCAGCTTCCAGCTGGGGTCTGGCCTGACACTCCCTCTGAAGGCCTACATTTCCTTCTGTGGCAACAGGTAAAACCCACAGGTATCCGAACCTGCTGTGCACCTAAGTCATCAGAAAAGCTTGTGACATAAATAGATTCTTGATTTCTGGGCCGATATCCAGACAGCTCTGAAATCCCTTCTCTGGGTTCAATGCTTCTAAATCGCGGGTCCTGGAGCACCACCTCTATTGCCTCCTCCCTTCTTCCTCGCAGAGGCGTCCCCACAGTCCATCACGCATAACCGCCCTTTTGTAGTGAACCTGTCTCCAATTTCTTTAACTCCCAGTTTCCTTCTTATGAACTATTCAAACCACCTCATTAAGGGCAATATAAAGGATGCCGGCACCAACAGAGTAAGAGTCAGACCTTTGCTCTAAGCCACATTTCCTTTTGTTGCTCTGCTCCCTGACATCCTGTGCTTCCAGACTCTTTCTTGATTCAGGATGGGTGTCCTGCTTTCCCAAAAGGCCATCACCAGGGGCCGAGGGGGAGTCACCACTAGTATCCACTGAAAGGGTTTTTAGCCCAAAATGCTAGATACAGCTTTTGGGCCCAGAATCCTCGTCATAGGCTCTGAGGCTCAGGACTCCATGAGCCTCCTCTGATAGATCTCACTCAGAGGGATATATTGGTGATGTTCTTGATGGACATTGTTGTATTCTTGCAGGTTTTAGGAAGGGGGCTTCTGTTACTAAGAACTACTCAAAAGATTATTATACATACTCTCAGCGATGATTAAGAGACCCAGATTAAATTGAAAATCTTCACTTATGAGATTTGAGTTTGATGGTTTAATTTACAGTGTGAGTTGCAATGCCTATGAAAATCTGCAGTTGTTTAGAGTTTACATGGGAGGAAACAATTTTTTTTTTAAGGGAAAAAAGAGATGACTACAATGCCAATGTAATTTATCTTAAGAGACTTTAACCTGTAGTTAAGGAAGATTTGGGAAATTCTTCATTGATCGTGCATGACTATTAATACCATTTCAGGAACGCCTGGGTGGCTTAGTCAGTTAAGTGGCTGCCTTTGGCTCAGGTCATGATCCCAGGTTTCTGGGAGTGAGTCCTGCATCAGGTTCCTTGCTCAGCAGAGAGCCTGGTTCTCCCTCTGCCTGCTGCTCCCCCTGTTTGTGCTCTCTCTCTCTGACAAATAAACAAATAAAATATTAAAAAAAAAATTTCAGGGGCGCCTGGGTGGCTCAGTGGGTTGAAGCCTCTGCCTTCGACTCAGGTCATGATCTCAGGGTCCTGGGATCAAGCCCCACATCGGGTTCTCTGCTCAGCAGGGAGACTGCTTCCCCATCTCTCTCTGCTGGCCTCTCTGCCTGATTGTGATCTCTCTCCTCTCTGTCAAATAAATAAATAAAATCTTTAAAAAAAAAAAATTTCAAAGGACGTGCTAGACATAGAAAGCCATTGTTAAATAATTTTACACATACCCCATACTCACAGTTTTGAAACACAATGTTGGGAGATAGTCCATAAAACAAAGTATGAATTTTTATGCTGATAGGCATAGTTGCTCATAGGTTCTAGAAGTGTTAAATATAATATTGTGGCTTTGATTACATAACACATTTTCTATTCCCACTCAAATGTGGTTTAACATAATTGCCTGGATTTGGGTTCTAATTTACCCACTTTAGACTCTCACATAGGTATGCAATTACTTTTTTCATTATTGAGAAGAGTATGTTACTATGAGCAGTTCCTGGAAATAGGACAATATTTCATAGTGCTCTGGAATTGAAAGTTTGTTGTTTAGTTCTTACCTTGTTTGCTTGTTTGTGAATGACCGTGAAGTGAATCCTCACGAGACAAGGAAAAATATCTTATGTTTCCTTATGGATTGAATCTCTGAAACTTTTACACTATCACTAATGATGTCCCAGGAGTCCTTGGAGCTAAAACAAGAGGGTGTACCACTCATAAATTTTTACTTAGATGGAACCATTGTTTGCAGATAAGTTTACAGTCTGGTAAAGAAGCAAAGTCATAATGAACCTGAAGAAATGGATTGAATTTAGACAGTATCTAGAGAATATAGCAAGGGCTTGTATGGCCACTTGGGAAGATGATGGGTGAAATTGATGGGAATATTTGAAAAAAGCTTTCTGGATACGTTAGATCAAGTCTGAGTTCTAAAAGACAGCTGTGGGATGATAGGTAAGACAGCAACTTCAAGTGAGATTGGAGATGGGAAAACAACTGAGAATGGAGGGTGGTAAGAGAAGGTGTGTCCCATACTGAAATTCATCAGAACAGCACGGCAGTGAAGAGCCTTCACTTGAGCAGACAGAACTTGTTCTTTTATCCTTTGGCTAGGTTAACCTTGAGTTCAATGCTTATGGAGACTAGAACAGAATGAAGGGAAACATGGCACGATCTATTAAATCAAAAAGCCTGGAAACATTGGGTGTGTGGAAAGAAAGCATGGCATTGTGAAAATCAAGTAGGGGAACTCCTGTTAGCAGAAAACTAGTTCTGTTTTATCAAGAAATAACTTGTATGTTGGTACCTAGTAGGCATGGATTTGTCGGGGCAGTGTATCGTCATTCTTACCAGTACTAACACCCCCTACTTATTGAGCCATTGCTCTCTGTGCTAATTTACAGTGTGCTTATGTGCTTCATATGCCTTATTCACACATTTAATCCTCATAATAAACCCAGGAGTTAAATATTCTTAGAATCAGTTTTGCAAATGAGAAAGTTAAAGTATTAGAAAGGTTAAGTGACATAAGTTGGTTAAGGTCAAGGAGACAATGTGTGGTTGAGTTTTATTTGGACGTGGATTTAGCTGACTTAGGGACCTGGATTCCAAACACTACACTGATGATTTAGAATAGGGATTACAAACTGAAGTCCAGGGCACAAAATCAGCCAGAGGATTTGCTTTGTTAGCCCACATTGTGTGTTTTCAGAGACTTTGTGCATTTTTATAGAGAAGAGTGTTAACTGGAGTCCCTATGCATCATTGCCTTAAACCGTCTTGACATAGAAGATTTCAGTCACTCATTTAGGGTTCAGTCACTCACTAGGGTTCCCCTAGTTTATCTAAAATTTATTTATATTTAAACTAAAAAGTATATATAATTTTATTTATTTTATATACATACATATAAACAAACTAGTACGACACATATTTAAAGAAAGTTACATCATTTATGCTGAAGAATACAAAGAGAAAACATCATCTGGGGAAAATAGTACATTCTTAAAGTATCCAGGGGCATTAATTTTGCAATCTTGAGGTGACAAGTTTCCAAAGATTCCTTTTTTCTATTCTCATTTCACATCTTGCTTTCCATGAATAGGCACAGCCAGAGGGATTCCCTTCTGTAATCCCCATCCATATGCCTCTGCCAGCCAATTAATTGCTCATTAATGCATCAACCTAGGTGTTAATTTGTTGACAGACAGACACATTTAAGAAAGAGGTTATAAATACCATCCCAGTGGCCATACCTACTCTGGGTTGTAGGAGAAACCATAATCGCAGTGAATTTATTGTCAAATTTCTTGTCCCAAGTCTGTATTTTCAGCTACTGTGATAATTTCTTATTAATGTTCTATTATGACTATAGTTTGCTTTTTGTTTTATATCATCTTCCATTATGGAACTGCATTTTGTCTTCAGAATAAGGACATTTTGAAGGAGCGGCTGTTCTTTAAACCCAGGAGAGACTGTGGACTCTGAGCAACAAACTGAGGGTTTTGGAGGGGAGGGGGTGGGGGGGGTGGGCGAGCCTGGTGGTGGGTATTGAGAAGGGCACGTATTGCATGGAGCACTGGGTGTGGTACATGAACAATCAATCTTGTAACACTGAAAAATTAAAATAAACATATTTGGGGAGAAAAAATTTATTTTTGACTTTCCCACAAGCTGGTGAACCAGTTAATATTCAAATGTTTGTAAAATTATGTCGTATTCCTAAAGACCTATAGTAAATCCATTAACTGGGGAAAGAATGGTTGAAATTTTAGATGATATAACCAGTACCAGTGATTTTAATACAGAAGTGGTTTTCACATTTTTAGCACATAAAAACAATTTTAAGATGGACGTATGAAATTCCGGATAAACATTATGACAATAAAGCCTCACAAATGATATCTTAATATCTTAAACAGAATAGCTTATTTTTTAAAGCTTTAGCTTCTTTTTTTTTAAGATTTTTATTTATTTATTTGACAGAGAGAGAGATCACAAGTAGGCAGAGAGACAGGCAGAGAGAGAGGGGGAAGCAGGTTCCCCGCTGAGCAGAGAGCCTGATGCGGGGCTCGATCCCAGGACCCTGAGATCATGACCTGAGCCGAAGGCAGAGGCTTTAACCCACTGAGCCACTCAGGCGCCCCTAAACCTTTAGCTTCTTTATTGTCATTTGAAAAATCATCAGTGTTTCAGTTATTTCTTTTCAAAGGTCCCAGCAGGACAAACATGTTTGTTTTGACAAACAACTGTAAGTTTTCATTTCTATTCACTCAAATAGACAAAAAAGGTACCTAAAAGCAGCATGAATCCCCCAACACCTTCCTGTGAGATTATAGCTCATATATAAAATAATTAGTGTTTTCTAATATCATATTTTAAGCAGATCACAGATCCTTAACCTAGGATTCTTGGGTGTATGAATGAATTTCAGGGGGCTTTAAAATTGTAAATATACAAAATATTTTCATGGCAGGGCAAGGACTTTCTCTTTCATCAGTTCTTTCAAGAGACTGGAATGCCAAAAAATTTAAAGCTGACTTGGAGGAAGGAAACTAGAAGTTACTGGGATAAAGCTTTCTTAGTGAACTGTCCCTTTCACATAATTTGAATAAGAGCTAGTTGGATGAATTAGGCTGCTATTATTCACTCTCAGCACCTAATAGTGGCAAAATGTCTTTCCGGAGCATGGTTATTTATTAACTAACTTTCCAATAAGGATTTACTGAATGCCTACTACATGTTAGGTCATGTTTGCCAAAATAGGGAAATCAGAAGGATGGACAATTTTGAGAGTCAGATGTCAAGTCAAACAGCTGACATGTTAAGTGGGAGATGCTTATGGGAGATCCAAGCAGAGAAATCTATGCAGAAGAGAAGGCCAAGCAAAGGACTTAAATTTGGAGATCAATAGGATGTGGGTGGTAAAGACATTAAAGTCCTTGATATATATGAATCTATCCATGTATCCGTAGTGTGAGAAGTGGGTTAAAGGAAAAAATGGCCAAACATAAAATACATATACATACATATATGTTTATAAATATAAATTTATTTATTTATTTATTTGCAGAGAATTCATTCACACAATTATGGGGACTAAGTAGTCTCTACTTGACTCTCTTTTCATTTAATATTGAAGCCTAAAGTTCACTGGTGGGTTGTCAGGAAGAGAAGATAATAAACCGGATAGAAGCCCTTGAGCATGAACTGGGTTCACAGTTCGCAGGACATGCAGTCAAGCGGGAAGAGTATGAGCAGGCTTGAACTTCACTGTCAATTCTTGCTGCCTCTGACCTTACCAACAAGAGTAAGCCAAGGCCCTTCATTGTAGAACTAAACATGCACATGTCCTGCCCAGAAGTCAGAGACACTGAAGGAAGATACAGGGGAAAAGTGAGCAATTTCAGGCCCAACTGCTACTTCATGTCAACAAAGTGAGTTGGCATATCAGCAAGAATGTGTGTGCGCGTACAGCACATACACACACACACACACACACACACACACACACACACACACACACCAAAATGGCTGCTGCTTCCCTTTCATCCTTTCATTAGTATGAGAAAAATCTCTTTCATAGCTTACCCTGAAGGACAAGAAAATGGAATTCTGGGAAATGCAAGTTAGCCTAGCCAAATCGGCACTTTATAAAGCTATCACATTGTGCACTCTCAAAGATGGCAAGCCTTGGTGGGTACTAGAGTAAGGGGTCATTGTGCTTCGTGAACATGCTGGTACTTGGCGGATAATGAAGGAAGTAATGTAGAAACCAGAGGGTGGGACCATTGTTTATCCTCACAGCTGTTCCAAGAGCATTGTTCACATGTATGTATACAAATTAGATAGACAAGGGGATTAGGGTATAATGCATTTACTCAAGTTGCCTCTCTACTATCTCCCATCCCAAACAGCCATTCCTAATATTGAAAGGAAATGTCCAATTTGAACTTTTTTTTCAGGCAATGTTTTTCTAAGATGAATAGTCTTGATTATTACAGTGAGAATAGAAGGCTCTCTGAAAACTTTAAGAGTAGTTGAACAAACGGAAGTGACTATGTTGGCTTAAATAAAGGAGAGAGCATATATACTGTTCACACGTCTTCTCTGGCTCTCCAAAAAGAGCAAATATTGCTATAGGATATAACCTTATTTATTGTCATGAGAAACTCTAAGTGGAAGGGTTTCATTCATACTGTACCAAACCCCTGTTTTTGTAGTAAGATGTTGATGGAAAGAAAGATGTTGATGGGAGCTAGTTTAAAAATAAACACAGATTTGGGGCACCTGTGTGGCTCAGTCGGTTAAGTGTCCACCTTCAGCTCAGGTCATGATCCCAGGGTCCTGGGATTGAGCCCCAAGTCGGGCTCCCTGCTCAGCGGAGAGTCTGCTTCTCCCTCTCCCTCTGCCTGCCACTCTGCCTACTTGTGATCTCTCTCTCTCTATCTCTCTGTCAAATAAATGAATGAAATCTTTAAAAAATACAGAAATAAAATAAAATAAAAATAAGCCCAGTTTCAACAGAGCTGATTTAAATTTTTCATTTGTGTTGAGGAAACCCACACAGTCCCTAACTATGGATGAGGAAGCTGTCTCTTCTAATACATTTTGTTAATAATGTTTCCAACTAGTATCATTAATCAGTAGTATATACAATGATATTTTTCTCAGTATATTTAGAGTCACAGAGCTGATCTTGACTGAGAGAGCCCTCTATGACTGTTGACTGTTGGAGAAAAGAGATAGTGGAGGAAGATGGCACATGATCTGTGGTGCTAGCTTGAAGTAGAATATATGGTGACATTTTAATGCTATAACTTATTTTTTCTTAAATTATAAAAGCAGTATGTTCACACTGTATAAATTTAGAAAAATAAAGACAGATATAAAAAAAAAACAAGAAGGAAATAACTAAGGGGCACCTGGGTGGCTCAGTCAGTTGGGCAGCTGCCTTCAGCTCAGGTCATGATCCCTGCACTGTCCTGGGATCAGGCCCCCATTGGGCTCCCTGCTCAATGGGGAGTCTGCTTCTCCCTCCTCCTGCTGTTGTGCTCTCACTTTTTCACTCTCTCTCACCCTCTCAAATAAAAAAGTAAAATCTTTAAAAAAAAAAAAAGAAAGAAAGAAAGAAAGAACCAAGTTATGTCAAAAGGTACTTTAAAGCTTTATCCATGGGGCACCTGGTTGGCTTAGTCATTAAGCGTCTGCCTTCAGCTCAGGTCGTGATCTCAGGGTCCTGGGATTGAGCCCTGCATTGGGCTCCCTGCTCAGTGGGAAGCCTCCCTCTCCCTCTCCCACTCCCCCTGCTTGTGTTCCCTCTCTCACTCTCTCTGTCAAATAAATAAATAATCTTTTTAAAAATTAATTAAGGCTTTAGCCACGGAATCTTGAGTCTCTTTCCTATATCAAATGAGAAAGAAGCATAAATTTGACTAAATAGTGGTAGAAAAAAGCACTAATTAAGTAATGTTTCAGAATCACAATTTTCTGTTCATAAGAACTGGTTATGTTTAATAACTTTATCAATTTTGTCTTAATTTTTGTTATCACAATCTTTTTACTATGTGATACACATGGTCATGGTAGATTAAAGTATTGGCTCAATTAATTTAATCAGATCAATGAGTATTTTCATTAATCCAAGATAGTGTTTGATTCAGAATGCACATCCAGTCAGCAAAACTTGCCATTAAGTTTTGTTTTTTTTTTTCCATTAAGTTTTCAATGCAGGGTGTTCCAACAGCCAGCACCAAGGAGTTAAAATGCTATGAAATATAATCCAGATATGAACAAATGGCTTTAGTCTTTCTTTTATCTTGAACTTTGTGAAAATCGCCAGAGTTTTACCTCTTTCAATATTTTAGATATAATAAAGAGCATTGCCCACAAGATTCAAATGTTAAGGGAAAAAGCAAGCTTATTAATATAATGACAAATAGAACACCAATAATATAAATTACTCTGTAAATATATTAGAGAAAGTATTCATCTTTATGAGATGATATAATTGGTCATTTTTCTATAGACAGGAAGATTCAGTTGTTTTAACTTACTTCTACAGCTTTCCACATAGAGAGTTGCTAATATTAGAACATAAATTTAAAAATCACGTTATAACAGTGATGAGCACAAAAATACACTTAAGATGGGCACCTGGGTGGCTCAGTTGGTTGAGCAACTGCCTTCAGCTCAGGTCGTGATCCTTGAGTTCCGGGATCGAGTCCCACATCGGGCTCCCAGCTCCACGGGGAGTCTGCTTCTTCCTCTAACCTTCTCTCCTCTCATGCTCTCTCCTGCTTTCTCTGTCTCTCAGATAAATAAATAAAATCTTTAAAAAATAAAAAAATCCTGCCTTCTTTAAAAAAAAATACACTTAAGAAAATCATATACCTTCTTTAGATAAGAAAGCTATAAAGGTATTCTCAGGTGGTAACCTTTATTAGATGCTGACAAGTGTCAGATACTACTTTACAATCCCTTTTATTAAAGACATCTTAAGGATTATAAACCTTCTAGATCAGTGTCTCATAAGCTTTGCAGAAGGCACTTGTGATTAAAAGCCATGTGAAAAACCTCCCAGTAGCTCACAAACAGTAACCAGGCTGTCTATCATTGGCTGTGTGTGCACATTGTAGTAAGATACCAGTTTAGTATAAAGGCTAAGAGTAAAAATAATACCATGAGGGAGGATAAAATTATAGAAAGTGAGATTGGGAACCCCAAAAGAAGAGGGAAAATTAAGAAGAATGTCACAGCTTGTCAAGATATTGCAGGTTGAGTCAATAAAAATACTTTTGAACATGGGAGGGGGTGATGTCTCCTGAACGTGAGGTTCTCTGATCAGGAAAGAGGGATGAAAGTTTGAACAGCAGGGTTACTTTCAAGTGATTTTAAAGATACCAATAGTAGAATGGATTGCAAAGGAAGATACAGATTCTAAGGAGAAATAACTTGTCTTTTTCAGAATGAAAATAACTGAAAGAAGTATCTTTGGTCATAGTCTAGAAGTGAAAATAACAGTGCATTTTCTTTAAGTATTGAAAATATCTATAAATGCTGTCAACTTCTGCAACTTCCTGATCACCTTGGCACAGAAAACTCCCTCCCCTTTCAGCTTCAAGTGTTTAAATGGCTTCCATGGCATCTCAAACTGCTATCATTTCTCCTTTTATTGAATGTAGACCAAAAAACCAAGCCTCTTAGTTTATTTTAGGCTTAGAAGCTTTCTAAAGCATTTTGCTAAGCCACTATGGAGGAAGACAAGCAGAGCAAACCACTGTATGAGAACACCCGCAGTTACACTGAATGCTTTTAATATAATGCTGACTAACAACACGCCTTTAGGCAGGAATGAAGAAAACACAGTGAGTTCACTGAATGTTCATTCACATTTTAAATAATAAACATCATGCATGAGCTATCATCATGTCCTACACAAGCCATGTCTTACAAGCTTATGAAGCTTCCTAAAGAATATTTCATTAACCTTGAAAGCCACATAAACCTAAGAATTATGGTTTATATTTTTAAAACATAAGAAAAGCAGGTTTGTGCATATCTAAATTATCCCTTTAAGACCTTGAGTGTTAGAGGGACACCGGGGTGGCTCAGTCTGTTAAGCATCTGACTCTTGATTTTAGATCGGGTCATGATCTCAGGGTAGTGAGATCCAGCCTGCGTCAGGCTTTATTTATTAATAAATAAGTAAATCTTTTGGAAAAAAAAAAAAGACCTTAAGTGTTAGGACACTTGGGGAGAGAGTGCCTCATTAAAACTTACAGATATAGCAAAATACAATTTGAATTGGAACTTTCACAGTCAACATAAGAAACAGAGAAACAACTCCCCCCCCCCCGCCCTTTTTAAGATTTGAGAGAGATCACACACAGCAGGAAGGGGCAGCACAGAGGAAGAGGGAGTGAATCTCAAGCAGACTCCCCACTAACCACAGAGCCCGACACAGCCTATAGGAAAGGGAAAAGTAAAGTCCACGGCATGAGGCTTCATCATAAAGGAGACAACCAGATAATTGCACACATCACTTCTTCCTGCATCTCATTAGCCCAATCTCAGTCATATAGCCCTATCTACCCGCTGGGCAAGAGTGGAAATGTCAACTATAGCTGGGTAGCCAGGGGGTTATATTACTAAAGGGAAGAAGGATAACAGTTACTGGGGAGCACTTAGTGATCTCTACCTTAATAGATATCAGCCAGGATTTTGGAAACCTAGATTAAGCACATAAAAAAAAAAAAAAGGCAGTGTCAGGACATGATCTGTTGAAGAGGACTACAGCAACCTTTATGTAACAGTTACATTTGAATAAGGTGTTGGGGACATTTCAGTACCCTTCACCACCATCACTAATATCCCTTTTGTTCCTCCTCCTTTCACTTTTCTTTCCCTCTCAGTCCTTCTTTTCATATTCCTAATCTACAGCCTCATCTGTTTCCTTTTTTTTATGTCAACTACTTGTGATACTGAGGTCTAAGGAATTTGCTGATCACAGATAAATGCTTTCTCTATGTTTGTTAATGGCTGATTGAAGTATATGTCTAAGCTGGAAATGGAATAATTTGCTTTAAAAATGTAAGACTGTAGAAGGAAGGGAAAGCACGACAAGAGTTAAAAGAAGCATTGAAGGATTTAGTATAGTGACTGTGTAGTTAATGGAGCAAAAGTAAAAGAGTTATCTAATCAAGATGCAATCCCAAAAATTTAAGATTGATAAAGCCCTCTGCAATAAAAACCTAAAAATGTCTGCATTATGAAAAAAAGAAAGTCTACTTTGTGAATGACTCCAAACAATTTTAGAAATGCACAGAATTAAAAGCAGTTCTGATGTTTTTGTCAGAAAGCAAACCACAAGTCACTTCTCCTATCCGCTCTTCCACTGATGGGCAAAAATGACCCTACTTCCTTGTACACTTAAAATTGGCTAAGATGGTAAATTTTATATTATGTATAATTTAACTCAATTTTTGAAATATCCGAAAAATGATCCTTCCTCTCCTTTATCATCACCAGGAGTTTCTGAATAATCTTTTTGAGCACGTCCATTTACTGGCAGTTGAACATTTTCCACTGAGCATTCATCAGCATCCTTCTTTTATCTAGTACTTATCTTTTCAGCACTCCGTTGCAACATCACACTTTCTCAGGGTTGAGGTCATCAGAGGGCACCAGATGTTAACTGATGCTTAATGAATTCTTTTCTTCAGCCTAGTGTCCACAGATTGTTCTAGATGCCATAAACATTTGTATTGTGCCGATAGAAGGCAGTCATCAGGAGCTATAGTTTGAGTCCTTATAAGCATTTTTGAACAATCAAAACACAATGCAGTAATGATTTTCCCATTTGTATACCCTTTCTTTTCAAATGCATGAGATTTTCTCTCCATTCTGGAGGAGTTTTATCACTGTCCCTCTTCATCTTATTAGTTAAGGAAATACCCTCATCTATTTACCCAAATCCCTGGTATGTAGCCTTCAGCTTCCTGAAAGCCATAATCTGGTCTAACTGGATGCATGAACTGCAAGTCCTCACTTACATGAAAAGTTTAAGTCCCATAATAATAGTTATACTATACTAGTAATAGTAATAATTGGTAACAGTTTGTGAGCACTCACTCACATGTGTACTATGGATGTATATTAATTAATTTCAAACTGTTTGTGGTTACTTAGATCCTCTCATCATCTATTGCCAGCCAAATAAGTTGCTTTGTTCTTAAAAGCTACAGAAATGTGTTGTAAGATCATATAAAATAAATGTTCATAAAGAAACCTGACACTACAGCTGAAATATGGTTAGCAAAATTTAAAAGTGTATGACTTGTTTTTCTGTGATTTTGTTCTCTTGAAATTTGAGCAAACATTGTTACATCTTATAGGAATAATACTCTCAACTACGATCTTGTTATAATCTATCCATTCAATTTCTTTCCCTTCTTTTGAAATCCTTAGAGAAATCTCTGATTTCCAAAGAAGTCTCTGTGGGTAGATATTGGCAACTATTATGTACCATAGATCCTAATACTTATTTGGGTAAATGTCTTGAGGAGGTTCCAAAGGAACTTTCTGTGTGTGTGTGTGTGTGTGTGTGTGTGTGTGTGTGTGTGTGTGTGTGCGTGCACGCGCATGGATGTATGTTGCAGTAACAGTCAGGGGAAGAGTCTTCATTTCTAAATACAGCTTTCTGGAAGAGAGTCCATTCAGTCTAACCAATGACAAAAGTTAAATAGGATCTGTAAACTGCTTTGCTTTTATCTTAAATGGAGAATCTGGCAAAACATTTATCTTTACCATGACCTTGCAATAATTTTAATATGCATGATTACTGGTGCAAATGAATTAAAATTCTCTGGGCGCCTGCATGGCTCAGTGGGTTAAAGCCTCTGCCTTTGGCTCAGGTCATGATCTCAGGGTCCTGGGATCAAGCCCCGCATCAGGCTCTCTGCTCAGCGGGGAACCTGCTTCCCCCTCTCTCTCTGTCTGCCTCTCCGCCTACTTGCCATCTCTCTCTCTCTCTGTCAAATAAATAAATAAAATATATTAAAAATGACTTTAAAAATTATTTTAAAAAATAATTAAAATTCCCCTACCATTCAACAAATTATTTAAGAACAAAACGCTCATGAGAGGAGGGTTCAAGATGGTGGCATAGGAAGATCCTGAATTCACCTTCTCCCATGAGTACAACAGATTTACAGCTGCATATGAAATAATTTCCTCCCAAAAAGACTGAGAACTATATAAACAGAGCTTCCGCAACAAAGAATAAAGGCAGCATCAAAACAAATAAAAAGAGCAAAGACTAGGTTTCACAAAACAAACAAGCAAACAAATAAAAACACTGGGCACAGCAATGTACTATCAGATCTCCAAAATATGGAACTTTTTCCCTGAGAAGCAAGGGATCTGTACTCTACATCAGGCACCCCAACTTCTACACAAGAGAGATGAGCCCCCAAAACACATGGCTTTGAAAACCAATGGGGTTACATTCAGGAAAATCAGAACTTTAAGGAGTGGGAAATCTGCTCTTAAAGGGATCACACATAGACTCACCTGCCATGGGGCCCAGGCAAAAACACCAGCTTGAAAAGTACCTAGACCATATGTGAAGAAGACCCGCGTACTAATCTTAAAGCATTTGCCGGAAAGAAAGAAACTTCATGGCATTCTCTCAAGAGACAGAAACACTGGCAAGTGTCATCTGGATCACTGGGCATCATTTTTGTGATCTCATCCTAACTTATTAATGATGTTAAGTTCTTATCAACTTAAAACTGACCATATATATAGGATGTTATATGCAAATATCACAGTAACCACAAAGTTAAAACTTACAGTAAAAACACAAAAGGGGGCGCCTGGGTGGCTCAGTGGGTTAAAGCCTCTGCCTTCAGCTCAGGTCATGATCTCGGGGTCCTGGGATCCAGCCCCACATCGGGCTCTCTGCTCAGCAGGGAGCCTGCTTCCCCCTCTCTCTCTGTCTGCCTCTCTGCCTAATTGTGATCTCTCTCTCTGTCAAATAAATTAAAAAAAATCTTAAAAAAAAAAAACACCAAAGAAAATGAGAAAGGAATCGAAATGTAACACTAAAGAAAGCTCTCACACCACAAGGTGAGAGAGAAGGGGAGAAGAAAGGAAGAGAGAGGAACTATAAAAATAGCCAATAAACAATTAACCAAATGGCAATAAGTACATACCTATCAGAAATTACTTTAAATGTAAATGGACTGAATTCTCCAATCAAAAGACATGGAGGGGCTAAATGGATTTAAAAACCAAGACTCATCCCTATGCTGCCAACATGAGACTCACTTCAGAAGGACACACACGGGGACGCCTGGGTGGCTCAGTTGGTTAAGCAGCTGCCTTCAGCTCAGGTCATGATCCCGGCATCCTGGGATCGAGTCCTGCATCGGGCTCCTTGCTCAACAGGGAGCCTGCTTCTCTTTGCCTCTGCCTGCCTCTCTGCCTGCTTGTGTTCTCTCTCTCTCTCTGACAAATAAATAAAATAAAATCTTTAAAAAAAAAAAAAAGAAGAAGGACACACACGGACTGAAAGGGAAGGGACGGAAAAAGATATTTCATACAAATGGAAACAAAAAGAAAAGCGCTACAGATACACTCATATCAAATAGACTTTAAAACAAAGACTAATAAAAAACAAAGGTCATTACTAATGATAAAGAAGACCAATCTAACAAGAAAATATAACCTTTATAAATATATGTCCTCCCAACATAGGAGCAACAAAATATTTAAAACAAAATGTTAATGTACCTAATGGGAGATACAGACAGCAATACAATAATAGGAGGGGCCTTTAACAGCCCACTTGCATCATATCATTGGATAGATTATCTAAACAGAAAATCAGTGAGGAAACATTGGCTTTAAAGGACACATTAGATCAGATGGACTTAATAGATACAACATTCCATCCAAAGACAGCAAAATATGTAGTCCTGTCAAGTGCACATTCTCCGGTGTAGATCACATGTCAGGCCACAGAACAATTCTCAGTAAATTTAAGAAGATTGGGTATCCATCGATAAATGAACGGATAAAGGGGTTATTGTATATAATAAGCATATATACAGACATATATATATATATAATAAAATACTAAACAGCTATAAAGATGAATGAAATCTTGCCATTTGCAAGAATATGGTTGAACCTTGAGGGTATTATGCTAGGTGAGTTAAGTCAGATGGACAAAGGCAAATACTATATCATTTCATATGTGAAATCTAAAAAAAGCAAAGCAAACAAAGACAATAATACATAAACTTATAGAGACAGAGAATAAATTGGTGGTCATCAGAGGGGAAGGAGGTTGGGGATGGGCTTAATGGATGAAGGGAATTCGTTGTGCAGTGATGAATGGTAACTTGACTTTTGGTGGTGATCACTTTGTAGTGTATACAGATGTCCAATTATAATGTACACCTGAAACATAAAATGCTATATACCAGTTTTATCTTGATTTTTTAGAAGAATGGTCTTGTGCCTCCTATTGAAGTAGGGAAGGATTCTGATAGGTGGCATTTGGGTCACATACCAACCACTGTAGCCAACCACTGGCTACACTAATGTCAATCACTATAACCAAGAGGATAAGGTACTGTGATTGCCTAAGGCTTGGGAAAGCAGTTCTCTCAGATGAGGAGGGTGGGATTTTATTTACCAGAAAAAGGGACATTGGACTAGCAAAAACAAAGACCCACAGAGGTCACAACTTTACATGTATAAAAATATAAAAGAATATCTGGTTATGTTCTATGTACCTCCCAGAAAACTTGAGAAATCTATTGGCTCACCATTTCCTAATTCTGAATAAGACCTCTGAATGTTGGTGTTTTTTAATTGGAAAAGAAATTTTCTTCTAATTAAAAAGGAGAGTTTTTTATTTTTCAACGTTAGAGAGTGTCCTCTAGTGGAGAGAGAGTCTTTTCTCTCAGCAGTATTAGGAATGGCCAAATGATACCTAATTAGAAGGTTGCCCTGAATAGCAAGTGTCTCTGCTGCCTATCGGAATCCACTGGTTGAAGGGAAAGCGTATTATTTTTCCTCTAAGGCCCCTTCACACTGGCCTGCTTGAAAGCCTGCCCTATGACAAGCATTGTTCTCATTTTAGGTAGCAAATGATTTTTTATGATCAATTTTCGAATGCTTCCTTCTGAACCTCGTAAGATTGAGCTGACAGTGCACCTTTCTACCAAAAAGGCAACAGAAGCATTTAGTGCATTTTACTGTAGCTTTTACGGATATCAACTTGAGACAGCAAGAATACCATTATCTTCAGGATTCCAGCCCTGGCTTACTGATATACTTGACACGCGTGGTTCCCTAGGCCATAGCTTAAATTTTTCTGTTATTATTTGAGGGAAAACAAAGAAACAAAATTGAGAGGAAAATTAAATTAATGTGTCTCTCTCTTCTCTGTAACTTGGGAAATTCTGATGATAATTTCCTGTATTTCTGGCTAAGTATAGTAAATAGTATTAGCTCTATCACTTGGGTATCAGAGATGAGACTGAGGTGTTTTTTCAATATCTAAATGGAAGAAGAAATGGATGAGCTGTGTGGTGCTTGACTCTCTGAATCATGTGCTAGGAATGTGTTACCAGAAATTTCATGTTAAAAGCAGATTAGAGACGAAAGACAGAAAAGATGGAGTTTTGATTGATAACAAGTTAAATAGTCTGAACTTAAAAAGAGTAAAGATAAATTTACATTGCTGATTCTTATATTGGAAAAAAAGGATAAGGAGAATGTTCATAAAATCCTTCAGTAATCAAAGAAATGTCAGAGATATATCATGTGTCATTTTTTTCTTTTGCTTTTTTCTTTTTTTTAATTTTATTTTATTTTCTCAGTGTTCCAAGATTCATTGTTTATGCACCACACCCAGTGCTCCATGCAATACTTGCCCTCCTTAATGCCTACTTCCAGGCTCACCCAACCCTCTACCCCCCTTCCCCTCCAAAACCCTCAGTTTGTTTCTCAAAGTCCACAGTCTCTCATACTTCTTCTCCCCCTCCGATTTCCCCCAAATCACTTTTCCTTTCCTTCTGATGTCCTCCATATTATTCCTTATGTTCCACAAGTAAGTGAAACCATATGATAATTGACTCTCTCTGCTTGACTTACTTCACTCTGCATAATCTCTTCCAGTCCTGTCCATGTTGTTACAAAAGTTGGGTATTCATCCTTTCTGATGGAAGCATAATATTCCACTGTATATGTGGACCATATCTTCTTTATCCATTCGTCTGTTGAAGGGCATCTTGGCTCCTTCCACAGTTTGGCGATTGTGGCCATTGCTGCTATGAACATTGGGGTACATGTGGCCCTTCTTTTTTTTTAAGATTTATTTATTTATTTGATATATAGAGAGAGATTACAAGTAGGCAGAGAGGCAGGCAGAGAGAGAGAGGAGGAAGCAGGCTCCCTGCTGAGCAGAGAGCCCGATGCGGGGCTCGATCCCAGAACCCCGAGATCATGACCTGAGCTGAAGGCAGAGGCTTTAACCCACTGAGCCACCCAGGCGCCCCACATGTGGCCCTTCTTTGTACTACATATGTATCTTTGGAGTAAATACCCAGGAGTGCAATTGCAGGGTCATAGGGTAACTCTATTTTTTATTTCTTAAGGAATCTCCACACTTGTGTCATTTATTTTAATGGCAGTGATAAGCAATGTATTATATTCCTGTTGGCAGATAACTTTCAGAAATATATATAATCATGACTTTCATACATGTTAGAGAAACTTTGTTCATATGATATGAAGAAGTCAGGTAGATGTTATGACCAGTTCAAAGGTAATGTCAAAACGGCAGAGAATGCAGAATAAAGAAATGTTGAGATGAATTCCAAGTAGAGACAAAATTTACTTTTCCCTGGTTTGGGGGTGGAAAGGAGCTAGGAAAGCAGAGGGAAAATGAAATCAATTAAATCACTACACTAAACTGACATGAGAGAATTTGCATATCAGTTACCAATAATTTACAGAGTTGAAAAATAGCTCAAAAGCAGTAAAGAGCTGAAATCTGATAACTCAGAAAAGTGTACAGTAGATAAATGAGTAGTTTTCCACTGAAACATAAATTTTTTCCTACATTGCTTAGGAAATAGAATGTATTTCTATGCCTTGGATCCAGTCATCATTGACCCAGTTGTACTTCCTACTTGTTGTCTACACCAGCTACCTGTCTACACCACCACTGTCATTATTATGAGCCCATCTTTCCTCTTCCCTATCCTCCCTGTCCTCTCTTCCTGCTTGAAGGCCCTGCCCAAATGTTTTCAATCTTGTTGCTTTTCTGAGCCCCAATTCCACTTTAAACAAAGTCAAAGGTGAAAAGAAATTGTTCTAGACAGTTCAGTGTAACCACTCACAAAACAATCACCGGGAGTGCTTGTTGTAAATGAGAATCCCTAGAACCCTCCTCAGTTGCTGAGTCAAAATCTGGTGGGGGAGTAAGATTTTTGGCAGTAAGTTTGAAACTCACTGGCTTAACTGAAGTAAGAAAAACATGTAAAATCTGAAGACATGTTTGTCTAAGTGAAATGATATTGTAGAAGATCTGGGAATATAACATAAAGCTTGGCATGAAACTTAGTGGAAATTTACAAAAATAAACAAGGTTAATGGTAGTATTAGGAGTTGCAATACTAATAACCTTTCCTCTAGTTTTTTTTTAACATTTTATTTATTTATTTGACAGAGAGAGAGATCACAAGCAGGTGGAGAGGCAGGCAAAGAGAGAGGGGGAAGCAGGCTCCCTGCTGAGCAGAGAGCCCAATGTGGGGCTCGATCCCAGGACCCTGAGATCATGACCTGAGCCAAAGGCAGAGGCTTTAACCCACTGAGCCACCCAGGCGCCCCAACCTTTCCTCTAGTTTCTGTTAAAATCTGGCTATCATTATTTTCAAGTTGAGTATCTAGAATATTAATCTATTAATGATCTTTGTAGGTACTATATTAAAGGTTCTATATTGTTTTTTGTTTTTAATTGAAAAAATACTCAGTCACATTAGATAGCAAACACAGTAAAGAAAAATTTATAATCATTCTCTGTTTTTGTTTTCTTTGTATTATTTTCTATTCTACTGAAATTTTACTAATTATGTATTCAAATAAGTCAATCTCAAACTTGCTTGTAATTTCTAGACTAATTCTAAGAAATATACTTCCTCCACATATTTACAAAATAATAAATTTTCTCCTTTTATTTGTTCTATAATATTTAACTATTTAATAAACCCCAATTTTTTGTTGTGTCATGAAATTAATTTTTGTTTCCAGATCATAATTCAATTCTGATAACTCATTGCCCATCATTAAGTCTGGTACCATTTCTGAGCATTACAATTCATTCCAAAGAGTTATGTCTGCCAGAGGGACAAAAATCATATTACATTTATTGTTGTTTTAAAGTACATTTTGCAACAAACATGGGAGTACAGATATCTCTTCCAGGTAGTGATTTCATTTCCTTTGGGAATATACCCAGAAGAGGGATTGCTGGATGATAATTATGTTTTTGATTTTTTAAGTAGATTCCATACTGTTTTTCCATAATGTCTGTACTAATTTACATTCTCACCAACAGTGTAAAAGGGTTCCCTTTTCTCTCCATCCTTGTCAACATTTGTTATATATATATATATATATATATATATATATATTATAGACATCCTAAAAGCTGTGGGATAATATCTCATTGTGGTTTTGATTTGCATTTCCCTGATGATTAGGGAATCGTATACTTATTCGCCATTCACAATAGCTAAGATATGGAAACAACCTAAGTGCCCATTGATGGATGAATGGATTAAGTAATTGTGAGAGTGTATATATATATATGTGTGTGTGTGTGTGTGTGTGTGTGTATGTATATATGTGTGTTTGTATACTATACATAGTGTATATATATATATATACACTATATATAGTGGAATTTATTCAGCTCTAAAAAAGGAGATCCTGCCATTTGCAACCACATGGGTCAGCCTGGAAAACATTACACTAAGTGAAATAAGCCAGATACAGAAAGAAGAAAACTGCATGATCTCACTTATATGTGGAATCTAAAAAAGCCACGTACATAAAAGGAAAGAGTAGAACAGTGGTTACAAAGTTGCCGTTATTTAAGATGAACAAGTCGAGAGATCTAATGTATAGTATGATGACTATAGTTAAAATGCTATATATAGTTATATATATATAGTTTAAAATACTATACTGAATGCTAGACATTTGCTAAGAGAGTAGATTCCAGGTGCTCTCACCACAAAAAATAGAAAACTGTGAGGGGCACCTTGGCGGCTCAGTCATTAAGTGTCTGCCTTTGGCTCAGGTCATGGTCCTGGGGTCCTAGGATGGAGCCCCGCATCAGGCTCTCTGTGCTCAGCAGGAAGCCTGCTTCCCCCTCTCCTACTCCCCCTGCTTCTATTCCCTCTCTCACTGTCTCTCTCTGTCAAATAAATAAATAAAATCTTTAAAGAAAAGTAACTGTGAAGAACTGATATGTTAATTAGCCAGACTGTAGAAATCATTTCACTATATGTGTGTATATGTGTGTGTACAAAATCATCATGTTGTACAACTTAAATGTATCCAATTTTTATTTTTAAAAGAATATACAAAAATCAGCACATTTTGTTCTTTGGGCCATCCACCTGCTGTCGCCTGCTACTATGTGAAGAAGGGCCAAACCCAAGAATATGATGCTTAACCAACTGAGCGACCCAGGCGCTCTGAGAGAACAGTTTTAAAGAGAGTGGTATGCTGGTAAATGTTTAACAATTGGTTCTCCAAGTGTAATTCTGACATCTGAGTGGTTTTAATACTTTAATTTACATTGACAAATAAGAGTGAGACATTTGAGATACATGTCAGAACTTTATTTGTTCATCAATGATGTAAGCAACTTTTTTTGCTGAATCAGATTATAGTTTTTGGATATTAGAGGAGTTTTTGTGTTTGTGCTTTTACCAATCTAACAGCTATAGACATGATGCTTTGAAGTTCAATCTACGTTATTAACATTTTTTCCATGTTGTCTTAAGTATAGGCAGTCAACAAAACAATAAATCATAGGTCGATTTGTACCATTTGGCAACTTATGGGGTAAATACTCCCATCACGCCTGATAGCAAGCTACCAACATAATCCACTAAATGTGCAGTTGGGAAAATGTGCGCAGTGGGGAACTGTTATATAGTATTTCTGCCATACAAATACTATAGATGAATACTGTAGCAACATAATTAGGAATTTTTGAGTTTCGAATGTCTAATATCTTTGTTTTTAATACAGTATAATTAAGGAACACCTGGGTGGCACAGTCAGCTAAGCATCTGCCTTCAGCTCAGGTCATGATCTCAGTGTCCTGGGGTGAAGCCAAGTCAGGTCCCTGCTCAGCAGGGACTCTGCTTCTCCCTCTCCCTCTGCTCACACTCTCTCTCTCAAATAAATAAAATCTTTAAAACAACATACAGTGTAGCTCATTGTAAGTTTCTATCATTTGATTTTTAATGATGACCGTGTTTAACAACCTGCTTACAGAATTTCTGAAAACTGTAGTGATTGATTGCTACAAGCTGGTATGAACCGGCTCCAGCCCACAAGTCAAATAACATCTGAATGAGGAGGTTCTGCATTTGCAACGTTGGAGGCTAGTTTACGAGACAGACTAGGCCTGTTGAGATAGGCTGTAGACACGTAACCTTTAATTAATGAAGCTTTGAAAAAAGGAACCAAGGGAAAATGCAAGTACAAGAGATATTAAGCAGGTTATTAATTTCAAAGTATTTATTGAGTTCTTAACACATTCAAGACACTGTAATGGGTCCTAGTAATATACAAAGGTAAGTACACATATAATTTCTGCCTCTGGAGAATAAATACTCTAGTTTCTGGGTTAGGCATGCAAACAAACCAGATATTGTAAGGGATATATTATGATAAAATACAGATATGTCCCAAGGGCTATGGGAGGAGAAAAGACTATTTCTAGAAAAGCCAAAAAGTAAAGAATATAACGTTAAAAAGCATGAGAATGTGCAATGAATTATGGACGGACTGCTCCTAGAACTCAGATGCTAAAAACCTGTAAATAACTGACATGTCCTGCTTCATCAGCCCAAGGTATAAACACAGTCTTGTCATTTTGAATTGCTTAATTCCTTTTTCCTAACTGCCTAATTCCCTAAATAAAATCTCCCCATTCTATTTTCCTAATTTTCCTATCTGCGCTTATTAATTTCCATGTGCCCTTATTGGGTGGAAGTACATCGTCTCTCCCCAGGTCCCACCCTGCTCCAGGAATTCCCATCACCTCTCAGTTCTTATTTGACCTGACAAGAAGGGATGATAGTCCTTTATTCCTGCTTTCAAACATAAGTAATACACACTTGGGGGTCCAAAGTTACTGTTCCCTGACACTCATGTGATTAGCCATCATTTCTCAAAAGAAAAGTAGTTACTGGGTGGACACAGCTTTCCTCCCCAACACTTAGGCACTTGGGTAAGCTCAGGTGTGAGCCACTTTACCTGGCACTTCTCTCAGGACTGACTCCACTGGGCTTCTGCCATCCTTTCCTGTGAGCATAGCTGTGCCTAAGAAGGGGCGTGGTCTCCTTTTGTGCAGCCACAAAAGTAGGTATAATGGAGAGAAACCACACTCAAAAATCTCTTCTCTTCACAGAACAGAACTCTGCTCAAGTTGACTTTCTGTCCTGATTGCATTGAGAAGCAGCTGGCAACTCCCCAATCTACCTCTCTTTCTCTCTTCTCCCTACACACATACTGATGCATGTAAATTATAAAAATAAAAAATACATTTTCCACCTTATCAGGCTTTCTACTTAATCTCCACTTTTAAAGGTTTCCTATATCATATTGATAAAGGGCATAGCAATCTATAGTCACTGCTCTCACCTTTTAAGAAATCATGTGGAAATAATCCAAGCTTTGCAATGACTGTCCCCTATGTGATCCTGAAGTATTGTAACATTCTAAATCCTTCTTTCTTCTCTCCGATCCAATCCCAGTTTTGCAAATACATTAAGAGTGATTTCCTTAGAATTCAGATGCGGTTATGTCAGTCTGCTACTTGAAACCTTTTTCCAGCTTAGCCCTGCCTTTAAGTGGAAGACCCAGGGGCGCCTGGGTGGCTCAGCCGTTAAGCGGCTGCCTTCGGCTCAGGTCATGATCCCGGGGTCCTGGAATCGAGCCCCACATCGGGCTCCTTGCTCAGTGGGAAGTCTGCTTCTCCCTCTCCCACTCCTCCTGCTTGTGTTCTCTCTCTCACTGTTCACTGTGTCTTTCTGTCAAATAAATAAAATCTTTAAATAAATAAATTCCTATATCCTTCAGGCTTTTCTTTAAAAAAAATAAATAAATAAAATAAATCGAAGGCCCAACTCTTCAACATGGCCTACATGGAAGGGATAGGGCTGCCACTGCTCTGGTCTACTCCGTGCTTTATTCTCTCCCTAGTCCTCCCCATCCCCACCCCCACATACACTTGAGCTTCAGCCACTCTGAAGTTATTTATTTCCTCCAAAGTTCCTTGGCATTCTTTCATTCACGCTATTTCCTCTCAGCCTGGAGTGCTTTTCTGTTTTTCCTTCCACCCTCTTTTATTCCTTCGGTGAATTCCCCTATTTGACCCACAGCAAGCCCAGGACGAGTCTGGACAGAGTTCCCCTAGGTGTCCCTACAACACTGCAGATACCTCCAGTACTGCAGCTCAAGGCAACGTGGGTAGCGAAAGATCAGGTGAGCAACAATGACTGAGAAAGCAAATCATTCCTCACGTGGGTGCAGTAGCCATTTCCTAGGTGTGGCAGCACAAAGCTTGCAAACGAGAGACATGAAGAATTAGGTGATGGAAAAAATCACTTGATCTGAGAAGGTGGGATTGTGACAAGAGAGACAAATTCAGATCCCAGTGAGAGATTCAATTCACTTCTCTGCTGACTAATATCAAGCTGAGTTGCTAATGGCATGATCATTATTTATAAACCCCCACATTTAGTAAAACTGTAATGGGAAGTTAGGTAACTTCTGGCATTTCTATGTATGAGTTCCAGTCACTAACTCCCACCTAAAAACTAAAACTTGATCTCTTAAAAGACAGATTATGTAAATTATTGATATATATAAAAATTTAAGACTCTGTAATATATGTTGATTCTGGTGACATGTAATGTTATTCATCACACCAGGTAGTATTTTGAGATTTACTGTTGAGTACATGACTACCTTGACTCTGTAACAGGTAGTTCAGTTGCATAGAAGCTGGCCCTCTTATAAAAAGGCAAAAGGAAAGAATATTAGATTTAAAATTGTTTTGTAACATTGGATTGACACTTCCCGTAGAAATCCACAGTTCATTTCCAGTCAATAAGATTGATGTTCAATTATCCATTTTGTAATGCAAATATTCTCCAAAGAAGGGGGAGATTACATATTAAAATATTTAGAAAATATTTATATACAAAAATTAATAATAAAGCAAAGCTCCTACTTGGAGCTTCATTTTGCTTCTTAAAAGCTTGTAGACATTTTCCGGTTTTTCCTTATCTGGTCACTAATGATGACTATTGTATATAAGATCAAAAGCCATGAGGAATCACTTACTTGGAGAACATGAAGACATAAACAGAGATAAAAGGAGAAAGCTCTCTCATGTCATCTTAGAAATATTAGATAAGCGAGAACTTATTTACAAATTGTTCTTATACAATGGACATAGTTAACATAATGATAATTAATTTTATCCAATGAAAATGTTCTTATTGTAGAACTTAGAGAATAGAATTTATTTTTTAAAGTTTTTATTTGAATTCCAGGTCATTAACTTACAGTGTTATATTAGTTTCAAGTGTACAATATAGTGATTCAGCACCTCCAGACATCACCCAGTGCTCTTCACCAGTACCCTCCTTAGTCTCCATCACCTATTTCACCCATCCCCCACCCACCTCCCCTCTGGTAACCAGCTTGTTCTCTAGAGTTAAGAGTCTGTTTCTTGGTTTGCTTCTCTCTTTTTTCCCCCATGATTGCTTGCTTCCCTTCTTTCTTTTTTTCTTTTTTATTTATTTGACAGAGAGAGAGATCACAAGTAGGCAGAGAGGCAGGCAGAGAGAGGGGAAAACAGGCTCCCCACTGAGCAGAGAGCCCAATGCGATGTGGGGCTTGATCCCAGAACCCTGAGATCATGACCTGAGCCGAAGGCAGAGGTCTGAGCCACTGAGCCACCCAGGCGCCTCTGTTTGTTTCCTTTCTTAAATTCCACATATGAGTGAAATCGTATGGTATTTGTATTTCTGACTCACCTATTTTGCTTAACATAATACTCTCTGACTCCATCCATGTGGTTGCAATGGCAAGATGTCATTCTTTAAAGCTGAGTAATATTCTGTTTTATATATATGCTACATGTTCTTTACCCATTCATCAGTCAATGAAAATATTGGGGTGCATGTATCCCTTTGAGTTAGTATTTTGTATTCTTTGGATAAATACCCAGTCATGCAATTGCTGGTATTTCTATTTTTAGCTTTTTAAGGAACCTCCATACTGTTTTCCAGTGTGGCTGCATCAGTTTGCATTCCCACTGGCAGTACAAGAGGGTTCCACATCCACATCCATGCCTCTTGTTTCTTGTGTTGTTGATTTTAGCCATTCTGACACGTGTGAGGCAATATCTCATTGTAGTTGTAATTTGTGTTTCCCTGATGATGAGTGATGTTGAGCATCTTTTCATGTGTCTGTTGGCCATCTGTATGTATTCTTTGGAGAAATGTCTGTTCATGTCTACTGTCCATTTTTTAATTGGATTATTTGTTTGGGGGTATTGGGTTTTGTAAGTTCTTTATATATTTTGTTGGATATAACCTTTTATCAGATATGTCATTTGCAAGGAGGTATATTCATGCAGTCACTCATAAGCACAATTTCAGGAGATGTTCACTATTAACTCATAACTTAGCTCTGAGGTTTCCAGTCTTTAGAACTCTCCTTCTTTGCACCTTAAGGTCATTTAGTTGTCAGGGTCCTTTAGAATCTTCTCAAGAATTTATGTAATTGAGAAAATCTGCTTGCTTCAGATGCCAGTGAAAGTGTCACTGGGACTCAGTTTTCAGCCCCTCGTATAGTACCTGAAGGGAAGGAAAAATCCTTCCTCTTCCACTCAAAAAAATCTTCCTGCTGGACTGGGAATTGGTATGAGACAGATTTACAGGAGAAAAGAAACCCATGTTTTTTATGGGTTTATGTTTAATATGTTTTATTATGTTTACATATGTTTAATATGTTTTATTAAAAAACATGATAAAACAAAGTTTTATTATGTGCTCATGGAGGCCTAATAATGAAATTGATTCCTAAAGAAATGACCAAGGCAGGTAGTTTTTATACTTTTTGGACAAAGACGCAATAAATCTGTGAGAATTGACAGGACAAAGAAAACTTAACTCTGAGAACTTCAGTTAGTAAGGAATTCTAAACACATTTGGGCTGCAGTTGAACATTGGTAAAGTTAACGAGGGTTGTCTTTACAGCCTTCTCAGCTCTAAATTCTCTCTCTCTGGTGATGAGAGTGTCTTCTTTACTTTCTGGTACAGGGAGGGGAACTTTCACTGGGGAGATTTATTTTGTGCTTTCACTGACAAGAGGAGGGTCTGAATATCCTTCTTGTATGGGCTGTCTCTTAAGTAATTTTTATTTAAAATAATCAGTATGCCAAAGTGGCCCATCTTGAGGCAATTCACTCTTGGCACTCTACATACCCTAAGAGTTTCCTTGCCCCAATCCAAGCTGGAGTAGGCCCTTATGGCTCCCCATCTCGTTGTCCATTTTCTGACTCCACTTGGAGTCACCAGGATCTTAAAACTAGTATGTACTGGACTATTTCAGTTCTCTAATGCCAGCTTAGGCTTGGGGAAACCAAGTGTTTGCAAAATGGCCTAACCTGTCCAGAAATAAACCTTACTTTCTCAGGTATTAAATTCACTTCTGCCATTCAGTCAGGGACCTCCATGTACCTTATTAAGTAATCAACCAATCTGTCTTCATCATTACGGCGGTGTCTCCTGAGTAGCATGTTGAAAGAAACTAATCTCCACAGTAGCATCATTGATTTTACATCTAATAAAAATCCCAAGTATTTACTCTCATGAGTTCATCGTTTGTTTTTTAAAATGTGCATTTCCACCTGAGCATATGTTTGTTTCCTTAATTAGAACATTATTCCAGGGATGCCTGGGTGGCTCAGTTGGTTAAGCAGCTGCCTTTGGCTCAGGTCATGATCCCTGCGTCTTGGGATCGAGTCCTGTATCGGGCTCCTTGCTCTGCAGGGAGCCTGCTCCTCTCTCTGCCTCTGTCTGCCTCTCTCCCTGCTTGTGTTCTCTCTCTGTTAAATAAATAAATAAATAAATAAATAAATAAATAAATAAATAAATAAATATTTTTAAAAAAGAACATTATTCCATATACGGTGAAAATGTTTTAATAAAATTTTTAGATGCTCCTGGATTTACAGTTCCTTCTCTTTCACATCCAAAGATTCTGTTTCCTTTCAATTTCCAGCATTCAGGACTGAGAAACACCTTCTACCTGCCCTGTGAGATCTTGTAATTACTAACATTGTGTACCTTCCGATGCCATACATTGAGAAGGGCACATCACCTCTGTGGTATCATTCCCAATAATTCATAACCTAAATCTAATTGTGTAAAAACATGAGGCAAGCATAACTGGAAGAACCTTCTCTAAAATAGCTGACCAGTCTTCTTCAAAATCTTATAAGTAACTCCCATTTCATTAAACAAGCTGTCAAAAGCACATATTCTGTAAATTTGACAAAGATTAAAAATAGCTGAAAAAACATTTTAGGTAAATGTTTCATTAAATCAATGAGGTGATTAAAATGTTACCTGCCAGTTTGCCTAAAAGAAGAGTATACAAATAGTTTTATAACACATTTCCATCACTTCTCTCTGCAGGCGACTCAGCTAATCTAACCTGCAGAGCTTTCTTTGGGTACAGTGGAGATGTCAGTCCTTTAATTTACTGGATGAAAGGAGAGAAGTTTATTGAAGATCTGGATGAAAATCGAGTTTGGGAAAGTGACATTAGGTAAAATAATTTTTTCTTTTAACTAGTACAGTCAAGTTTAACATTTGCTCTGTTAGTGAACATAAAGTGAGCTAAAGGAAAATAAAGGGGTTTTTTCTTGTTGGGGGGTTACTATTATAATAAAAATATCTCAACATTGAATCACCAAGAGGCAAAACACTGTTAAGAGACTGACTGTGGAATTGCAAAACATGAATGCCATTTGCAAAGAACTTAAGAGAAATAGAAAAGAGTTTTTCACTAAGGAATAAACTCAATATGAGACAGACCAAAATGCCATCAAATGTGGAAAATGTGATATTGTGCCTTTTGTTTATAAGAGGTCTTTTTTAGAAAATCGTCAAGAAGAAATATTAACAAGGTACTAAGACTCAACCAAACACAATCTCTATCATTTCCTTTTATATAGTTTTTACATATTGGAGCCATCAACTAGACCATAAAGCACTTGATGGTGATAAAGGATATGATAAAGGATACACAAAATATTTTCATTGTCTTTTTTAGTCCTACTCTAAGGTCTAAATATTAATATAGTGGGAATGATCAGGAATAACCATTTAAAAATACGATCTATTTTGAGGGCATAATGTTTAAACCTCTTTAAAAAATTTATTCATTGGGGTGCCTGGGTGGCTCGGTGGGTTGAGGCCTCTGCCTTCGGCTCAGGTCATGATCTCAGGGTCCTGGGATGGAGCCCCGCATCGGGCTCTCTGCTCGGCGGGGAGCCTGCTTCCCCCTCTTTCTCTGCCTGCTTCTCTGCCTCCTTGTGATCTCTCTAGTAAATAAATAAAATATTTAAAAAAAAATTTATTCATTTACTTTTAAGTATTGAGGTATTCAATTATAATTAAACTTATGCTTGGACATAGATACTCATCTTTAATCATAGTGTAAGTAAGCAAGCATTATAAATAATAATTAAGTTATAACTGAATCAAAATGCTGATTGTGTGTAAACATTCTCTGATTGAAAGGTCACATTTTCTGGGTATATATGAGCATTAAGCTAAGGTTCCTCTTCCTAAATGTGAGGACTTAAAACCTGATCAAAGGTGTTAGTGAAAAAGTTTTGCAATAGCAAATAAAAATATATAAAACTGTTATATAAGGTTATTTCTATTGGGATCCTCTTCCTGGCAACAAATACACAAGAATATTGCACTCCAGTTTGGTTCGGAAATGCCCAGATGGACAATTCTCCAATATGTGCTAAAACGTTCCTGTACCGGGGTGCCTGGGTGGCTCAGTTGGTTGAGCAACTGCCTTTGGCTAGGGTCATGATCCCAGAGTTCTGGGATCGAGTCCCACATCGGGCTCCCAGCTTCACGGGGAGTCTGCTTCTCCCTCTGACCTTCTCCCCTCTCATGCTCTCTCTCACTGTCTCTGTCTCAATTGAATAAATAAAATCTTTAAAAAAAAAAAAAAGAAGCCTTATAAAACGTTCCTGTACCGTTTTTCATATTTATAAGTTCACTCTTATCTTTTAACCATATACTTTAAGCTGTTAAAGTTAAAAGAGGACAGACAATAAACTTCCTAACTTTTCCCCTCTCTCTTTTTGTGGGTGCTGAAGAAAGGGTCTAGAAAGGTGTATTTCTTTAATTCTACATTAGGAAGTATTGTGCAGACATGAGTTACCAAAGAGATGAGAGGGTGGAGGTGGAAACTTTGCAAGCAGGGAAAGGGAGCCTCACTTTGAGGTTTTCTGTTAGCTCTAAAAGATTCCAAAAACCTTTGACCGTGAGGCTAGTGCTTAACATTCATTTTAATGTCAGAATTAAGGGGCGCCTGGGTGACTCAGTCATTGAGTGTCTGCCTTCAGTTCGGGTCATGATCCCAGGGTCCTGGGATCAAGCCCCACATCGGGCTCCCTGTTCAGCAGGAGGCCTGTTTCTCCCTCTCCCACTCCCCCTGTTTGTGTTCACTCTCTTGCTATGTCTGTCAAGTAAATAAATAAAATCTTTTTAAAAAATAATGTCAGAATTAAGCTTCATCAGACCATTTAGTCTACGGGCTTATAATTTCATGTTTGTTTTAAAATAGGCAATTAATTTGTATCATTTAAAAAAAAAGAAAAAAAGCCAGGCTAGAGCTTTCAACTGAAATGTCAGAACAGCTCTGAAATCTTCTATTTTTCTTTAAAACAAAACAGAACAAAACTAACCTGATCTATATAATTAGTCTCCCAGCCTAAGACATTAGAATTTCTTCTTCTCTCACCTTTCCTATATCATATTTCTTAAAGGGAAAGCAGTTTGTAAACTTTTCTTCAAGGTCTTTCTCACCTCTTTATGATAACAGTGTGATTGTCCTGCTAAGAGAGATAATTAACTGCAACTTCATTAGCATCTCCAAAAACAAGCTTCTTCATTAGAAATGAAGAGGAAAAGGGCATGATATAATTTAATTAAGATAGCATCATTCCGTAGCCAAATTTGATGCATAGATGCTGTCAGTATTTTCACCTCAGAGTCAGATTCATCTAAATTTTTTTTCTTTTTCACGTCTGTGTATGTTTGTGTGGGGTTTTTTGTTTCGTTTTGCTTTATATTTTAGAATTCTCAAGGAGCATCTCGGGGAACAGGAAGTTTCCATCTCATTAATTGTGGACTCTGTAGAAGAAGGTGACTTGGGAAATTACTCCTGTTACGTTGAAAATGGAAACGGACGTCGGCATGCCAGCGTTCTCCTTCACAAACGGGGTGAGTGTTACCTTCTAAGCTTGAGTAGTCCTGAACCTGTCATGGGAGGGAAAGAATTGGGAACCAAAAAAATATTGTGTTTTTCTACATCAGTTTACCCTAAATTAAATAAGCACAATAGCATTAGGGCCATCGCAGCAGATAACACAGTGAATGGATACGAGACTAGCTCAGGCTCGAGAATCAAATATGGATCCCTTGTTGGGCTTTACCCCAAATCTTGGGGGTGGCATCTCATGTCCCTAAGCTTCAGTTTCCTGATACTAGCCAATGGGGAAACAATGGTGGCAACTCTTTAATGTGTTTTAAGGATGAAAGAAGACAAGAAATGTAAAGAGCTTGGCACAGAACCCCTACACAGGAAAAAGGAAGTTAAATGCTATTTATTATTGTTGGAAATTGACAAACCAATCAAAAATAACAGGGAATTTTAAGCCAAAGATTGTGTTCTTTATTTGAAGGTTCTTCCTTTAGTGTAAGAATTGTCTGAGGGATTCCCCATTGCAGTACTTCTTGACAGTTTTTTCTGCACTGGATAACTTTAGCATATGTAGTATCTTCCCAAGATTAACAGTAATTAATTAATTAGTCATCAACAAACTATCATTCAGTTATTATTCATTAGTAATAATTCAAGGAAAGTAGATTGTGATTGAGTACATATATGCTGCACTAAAATCTGATTCCACAACAACCCCAACACAGTAGACACAGTGTTAAAATATGTATAAATATATATTGAATTTGTTCAAATTAGAGACTATTAAAAAAATTCAACTGAGTAATTTGTAGATCTAATTGGCTTTATTAAATGACTCATGAATCAGGCAGCTCTGAGCAGTTGCTCAAAATGGAAGGTTTTTATAGGAAGGAGGGTGGGGCAAGAAATTATTAACAGGAAAGATTGGCTTAAGCCTGGACACTTTCTATGGGGGCTGAGTACTCGAAAAGGCAGGGGGGTTTGTTGTTGTTGTTTATCATGCAGATGAACTCACTGGTGCTGATGGGGGGAATTTAAAATTGATTTTTAAAAGGTCACATTCCTGACAAAGGTCAAAACTGTAATTAAGTCTTGGTTTGCTGTTGGGGAGGGGAGGCTAATGACTCCAGTTTGGGCTTGTTTGTTTTTTTTTCTTTTTTAACAAGATAGTTGTGAACTTGGAGCCGTGCCTTCATTGCAGAAATTTTTCATGTACATTACAAAAGAAAAGTCGTTTTTTTCCTACATTATGCTAAGTGAAAAGTTTCCAGCTTTGAGAAGAAGTATACTTGCCGTTCTCTTACTCAGCAAGTTTATAATGATTTTAATTTCAAAGCACATGTTTAATCCTAGATGCTTTGAGGTTGAAAAAGAAAGAGAACATTGAAGACTCCCCCCCCCCAACTTTATTGGGCAATAGATTCCCTTTGAATAATGCTACTGAAAGCTATTAAAACAGACACCTCTGTTGTCAGGAGACTACAACATTAAAAGAGTCTACCTTTGGGAGATGTGAGTAGAGGGGAAAAGTAAGGACAGGTAGCAATGATTGTTTCTTTCTGTAGCTTAACATATATAGTCAATGAAGGAATTGAGAATAGAAATATTATACATATGAAAGGACAGAAATACCTTGCTAGGGTTGGAAGCAACCTAAATGTTGTGTAATTGAACCATTCCATAATGTGTTGCTAAGTGATCAGTCACCTTATACTGGATCACATTCCCTCTCAAGGAAGCCAGTTCTATCTCTGGAAAAACCTAACTGTTAGAAAGCATCCCTATTTCACTGTCTACCCCTTGACCCCAGTTCTACACTTTTAATCTCTGTTCCCCAAAACAGCTCCTCAAAAGTTTGTCGACCTTCACCATGCTCCTTCCAAGCCTTTACTTCCCTAGATTCAACGTGCTTAGTTTCTTTTATTCCTTCTTCCTTTCTGAGGATACAGTACTTCCACCATCCTGGTCACTCTCTTGAATATGCTCTGATTAAAGAGTCTGAATTATTTCTCAAGAAGGGAAAGAGTGGAGAGAAGATATAGGACACATAAAAAATCTGTTCACTTGGACAACACTTATTTCTTTTTAGGGCAAGGTAGGAGTAACTGTTAAGTATTGCTTGTCAGGGAGCAAGAATTTCTGTCTTCTTAAGGGTACTTCTGGCTGAATTAAGAATCAAATTGACATGAGACAGATTAGCAGGAGAAAGTCAAATTTAATAGTGTCCATATGGGGAATCCACGGACACATGGAAATTCCGAAGACAGTCAGGCAAAATGAGGCATATATGTTATCCTGAACTAAGGAGAAGGGGGCGGGGGTCTGGGACTTTAGAGGAAAGGAATCTAATTCACAAAATGATAAGAAGAAGAACAGATGTTTGGTAATTAGATGTTTACCCTGCCATACAAATGGATCGCTCAGATAAAACTTATTTCTGCTAATAACCCTTATTCTGGAAAAGACCCTCAATTTCGAGTCTTCTGTGTAGTTAAGGGAAGGGCAAAAGTTTCTCTTGAGCCCTTTTAGGTCTCAGTTGCCTTCAGCTCAGAATAATTTTCATGCCAGAGTGGTCTGTCTTGGGGTGGCCTGCCCTTGACCCCTACACCATCATAAAGAGAATAGAGGGAAAATGAATTGTATCTAAGAAGGATAAACTATTAACACTCTGTTCTTAAGGATAGGCGCACAGCCAGGAAGGGTCAAACACCCCCAGGCCATTTTTAGCATGTGCGGCCTAAGGTTAAGTTGCCCATAGCAACAAAAGCCTCCAGTATTACAAAAATAAATGATTGAAGATTCAAGGAAATTGTTTGAAAAACTTTCCCAATACTGTCAGATTCCCTAAACATGAAGAAAATTGTGGCCAGTGTTGGAGCAGTCTTTAATACTAAAATCCACAATGGTTTTCAAATATGTATTTATACTGAGAGAACATTTTGTTTTTAGTAAAATAAAAGCATTAAAAAATCAAAAAGTGTTCTTCAAGGTTATGTGCTCCAGAAGTCCCTTTTAGGGGCGCCTGGGTGGCTCAGTCATTGAGTGTCTGCCTTCAGCTCGGGTCATGATCCCAGGGTCCTGGGATCGAGCCCCGCATCGGGCTCCTTGCTCATGGGGAAGCCTGCTTCTCCCTCTCTCACTCCCTTTGCTTGTGTTCCCTCTCTTGCTGTGTCTCTCTCTGTCAAATAAATAAATACAAATCTTTAAAAAAAAAAAAAGAAGTCCCTTTTAAAGTTAGTGCATGCTGCGTATCTTGGTGGCTCAGTCCGTTAAGCAACTGCCTTGGGCTCAGGTCACTTAGTCCCATGTCAAGCTCCCTGCTCCATGGGGAGTCTGCTTCTCCCTCTGACCCTCTCCCCTCTCATGCTCTCTCTCACTCTCCCTCCCCCTCAAATAAATAAATAAAATCTCAAAAAAATAATAAAGTTAGTGTGTGCCTTCCTTCAAAGGGAGCCTCAGGAAATGAGTAAGTCGTCGACTCACAAAAGCAACAAGGCATGCAATCTCCTGCTCTTGAGAGGCTTATAATCATGGAGAATGATCGATCACAATCATTTTATCGGAAAAGAAAGGCCTTTGGTTAATAGGTGGCATAACTGCAAGCTCCCCAGCCCCGCGAGGTTCAGAAGGTCAAGGTACAGTGCATGGTAGGCTTATAGTTGTGGTCTTTGATCATAGTGTTCCTGAAAGAGTCAAGTTATTGTCATGCTAGCAATTATGTAATTATCAGATGAATTGCTCTGTCACTCAGAAGACTAAAGCTCAGAGAAGGAACTAGAAGATGTCACCATTAATCATATTTTTCTGCCATTTATTCATAAATCCCTTAACTTATCTTACAGGCCTTCAAAGTCTTTCATTTTTAAAACGTCCCAAAAGACCTATGTTAAAGTATTTGAGGCATACAGACCTTGCAAACCACAATTATCGGTCCTTCTGACAAGTAAACTTGCCAGGACACAGCTTTGTGCAAGTTACTTAAGCATTTTTCCTTCTACCATTAACCTTTAGCTCAATATCATTGATGTAATCAAAATGTCTGGGGAAAAAAAAAAAGTCTGAGCCCTCCAATGGGTGGTATGTGTTAGGGTAGAAAACCTTTCCTTTCTTCCTCTCTAGGTTCTTGGCTGGTCTAATAATTAAATTGACATAAGACAGATTAACAAGAGAAAAACAAAATTTAATTTCATACATACAGGAGCCCCAGAGATAGGAGATCCAAGGACAAGTCAGACAGTTGAGGCTTAAATGCTGTCCTGAGCTAAGGAATGGCACAGGGGCCTGGGTCTTCAAAGTGGGGGCAGATTATTCACAAGGCAATAAGAAGAGCCCATGTTGGGTAATTAGTTGTTTGCTCTACCATATAGTCAGGACTTTCAGATGCAAAGTTATCTCTAGTAATAGATTTCTGTCTGGGCCAGGCCCCCTATCTAAATTCATTTAGGTAGTAAAGGAAGAGGTAAAAGTTTTTTCTTGAGTCGGCTATGTCTTGATTGTCTTTAGCTCAAAATAATCCTGATGCCCAAGTGGCATATTTTAGGATGGTGACACCTGCTACCCTTCTTATGGATTCCTTGAGATATCACTCACATGTATTAAATGAGTCTTCCTTAATTCTGCCAGGATACTATAATAAATGATTCAGCTAGGCTAGAACTAGGCTATATTCTGGACCAGGGTTTTATCTTAAAAAAACGAAACAAAACAAAACTTATTTCCACAAACACTGGCTGAAAATTTTCTAGTAAATTTGACCCAGAAAACATTTCTATGAGGGGCGCCTGGTTGGCTCAATGGATAGAGTATGTGATTCTTGATCAAAGATCTTGGGGCAAAAAAAAAAAAAAAGATCTTGGGGCTGCAAGTTCAAGCCCCGCGTTTGGTGTGGAGATTACCTTAAAAATAAATAATAAATAAAGTCTCTTAAAAAAGAAAAAAGTAAAGGTTTCTATGAAAATATTCAAAATCGTTGATTCCTGCAGCCAGGGAAGATACTTGGACAGTTAAGATCATGTCAGATTTGCAACATAGATATATTTCACATACTCTACAGAGAACCAGATTATGCAGTGAACGAGAGATAAAGAATGAACGGGCAAGGGTCATAGGGCTTTAAGTCCTCATTCTAGTCCCTGACCTAACAAGCTTGCTGGAAAAAGAACGAAAGCACAGAGCTAGCCCATTCACTTCTGTGTTATTTCTCATTCCTGCCGTTGCCCATATGTGATTGAATCATGTTTCAGTCTCTGAATCTTTTATCCCAGTGCTTTTGCTTAAGTTTCTCATTGCTACTGCCTGACTTGACATGTATCCAACACTGACTTTCACCTTCAGTTTCCCTCCAAAATCCTGACCTTTCTTGTTCCCTCCATTTTTTACGTTTTCTCTGTCTTCGGATCAATACCCCGCAGCAGTGTACTCTAGCCTCAGGCCTAACCACTCTCACACCCATCAGGCTGTCCTAAATTTCCTCTGCACTATGTGTTTTGTCCACACTCTCACTCTGGATGGCCTCCCAGTGTGCACATGTTTACTATACGGACCAAAGCCGCTTAATGGTTAAGGGTGTGGACTCTGTAGCAAAGCTGTGTATTCAAAATCCTAGTCTCTGTGTACTGACTGTGTTATTGTTACCAAATTTAAACTAGTCTGTATACCCAGTGTGCACTAAGCAAATGTCTGAGACACTGATTTTGAAGTAAAGAGAACTTTTTGTCAGAAGGACAGCCCATCAAGAAGGCCAGGATCATTCACAAAGCTGCCTTGCCCTGTGGAGCTTAGGAACAGCTTCCTTCCAGACAGTGAGGCACTATTTGGGACCTGCTATGATCAAATACCTCAAAACAAATATTGCCATCCATTCCCCATTAGGTTTCCACAAAAAAAGGATAAAAAAAAGGCAAAATGAATGATTGACCATGCATGAGGTTAAGAGGTGCATTAAACATAATTGAATAAAACAGAACGTGGAGCTAAGTTAATAATACAACTAAGACCAACTATAGTCCTGCTTATATTTTCCAAAACAGGTTCAGGAACCCAGTGTCCCATCCCACTCTCTTAGGCAAATCACCTAGTCTCTATGACCCTCAAATCTCTTCTATAAAATGGGAATAATAATAGTACATACCATATAGAATAGCGATGAAGATTAAATAAACTAAATTAGTGTCGATATGGATCACCTTGTCTGACACATATTTGTCACCCAGTAAATGTTAGCAGCCATGACATGATTTCTCTGCTCCAACTACATGATATTCTGGGTAATTTAGGATGTGATAATAATGTGTTCTATTAAAAACTCCTGCAGATCTCATTTTTAAGTCTAATTTATCTTGTATTAAAATGGCCAGCTTTAGCTCCAGCACCATTGATTCCGTATTTTAACTTATAATAGATTTACTTTCGTTTGAATGTTCTGTCCTAAAGGAGAACTTTATTCATTTATTCATGCATTTAATGATAATCATTAAGAACCTACTATGTGTCTGGCATTCATTAAATTAAATGAACAGGAAATAAAAACCAATATAATTTGAAATGCCACCATCTACTTTTTAAATTGCATTGATATTAAGCATTCCTAATATAGAATTGTGCTTCTAGGGAATGTTTAGCTTTGAAACTGTCACATTAAGGGACTGTTCATTAACAATCCTGTTCTGAACGGTTATGTTTAGATATATTGATTACAATAATATGGCAATCCATTCATCATGAAGTAGTTTGGGAACTAGCAAAGTATCTATCTCAGAGACCAGCATTAGTTAATAATGATAAACATCTAGATTTTCTCTATTCCCTCTCAAACCCATTTTATTTCTTGCACACACACATAGTTTCTCCCTCCAGAGAATGTAATCAATAGAAATTAGACTTGCTCAATAAACTCCCTACTCCCCAGAATATCTTTAGTAATGTAATTAACGTGTACATATTTAGGATGCATTGTTTTAAAGCTAGATGAGGAGCGCCTGGGTGGCTCAGTCATTAAGCATCTGCCTCCGGCTCAGGTCATGATCCCGGGGTCCTGGGATGGAGTCCCACATCGGGCTACCTGCTCGGCCGGAAGCCTGTTTCTCCCTCTCCCACTCCCCCTGCTTGGGTTCCCTCTCTCACTCTCTCTCTGTCAAATAAATAAATTAAAAAGAAATCTTTAAAAAAAAAAAGCGGATGAATTTAGACCTAGTGGATTCCTTATCCCTTTTTGTAATGAATTATTTTTGGAGTATATTCCCTTATCCTTGTTAGTATTTATCTAGTGTATTTATTTACTGAGAGATACAGTAAGATCACAGAACTGTTTAAGCCTCTCTCGGGTTCAACATCTGACATCTTTGATCACTGACTTCAAAATATGGAAAAGCCAAACTTTGCCCAAATAGCAAAACCTCCTACCTCTCTATGTGGTGGCATCTCCCTAGAAAGACAATGACTCATTAAAAACTGAACAAGCATTCACTAAAGTGTCACTTTTATTGAGTTATTGCTCTGGGGAGAAAAAAAAATTTTCCCTTTACCCTTCTAGGTTCTTGGCTGAGAACTCCCTGTAATAACAAACGGGCTTAACAGGAAAAAATCAACAAGTTTAGTAACTTGTGTACCTCCTGTATGCAAAGGAGATAATCAGAAAAATTGTAACATGTAACTGCCTGAAATGGCCTAAGCTACCACCCTAAATACCATCTCCAGCTACAGACAAAAGAAGATGCTGGGGGTGGGAGAGCCAGTTATTGGAGATTTCCAGGAGAAACACAGTTGTTGCTTTCTCCATTAATAAGAGTTTTCAGAGATTTAGAGTCCTGGGCTCTTCCAGATTAAGAAAGGGAGACACCAAAAAAAAAAGGGGGGGGACACCCTTACAAATGGAGATTTCCCTTATAAATGTTAATATCTTTCACAAAAGGGTAACTTCTTGGTTTTCAAAATTTCTCCTGTGTCTGCAGTTTCTTAAAATTAATCAGCCTCTTGGGATGCCTGCGTGGCTTAGTCAGTTAAACATCTGCCTTTGACTCTGGTCATGATCCCAGGGTCCTGGGATTGAGTCCCCTGCCTCAGGCTCCTTTCTCCGTGGGGAGCCTGCTTCCCCCTCTGCCTGCCACTCTCCCTGCTTGTGCTCTCACCCTCTCTCTCTCTGACAAATAAATAAATAAAATCTTTTTAGAAATTAAAAAAAATAATAATAATCAGCCTCTAGGGTGCCTGGGTGGCTCAGTTGGTTAAACATCTGCTTTTGGCTCAGGTCTTGATCCTGGGGTCCTGCTCATGGGGAGCCTGCTTCTCCCTTTCCTTCCCTCTCACACTCTCGCTCTCTCTCTCAAATAAATAAATAAAATCTTAAAAAAAATTTAAAAACTAAATGCATTTAAAAAATAATAATAATCAGCCTAAAATAATCCATATGCCCAAAAAAAAGCATGTTTTGGGGTGTATGTCCAGTCCTTTCATTGCCTGTGCAATGCCCAAATATGAAGGAACTTTAATTTTGTTGCTACAGCATCTCCAAATCAGAGTCATCAAGTTTAACAAATTCTCTCCTTGGATAAGATCTGACATTTTGCAGTCTAAATTTTTTCTAGCCTGTAACATTTTTCTTGCTTCTCTGCTCCTCTGTTGTGAAAGACATCCAAACAGCTGACCTCAATTCTTTCCTTTTTTTTTTCTTGATAACTAACACCAAAACAAAAAATACACTTGGTGGCTATTACCCCAGGAGCACAAATTGTCTGATACTAGTAATTTTGTACCTTTGAGTTTCTTGATATGGACATTTCAACAAGGTTATTTGATTGCCACCAAAATTACAGGCATGAAAACCAACCTTTTGAGCTATTTCCTTAGACATAAAACATATGATATAAGTGAGGTTAAATTCAACTTATTTTTGCCTCAGCCCTGGAATTTTTGCCTCTTTTCAAAAGTCTCTTGATCCCAGGTTTTCCTGATCAGCATAATTTTGCCTTTCAGTGATTTTGGTCATACAGTTTGCTTCAGTGTGAACTAGACTATCCAAGCAGCATCTTTGTTAGGAAAGAAAGGGACCACCATTTGAGGATGATTAGCTTATTTCTCAATTGATAACTATCAATGAGATGATCCTGGACAAAGCCAGTATTGAGACCATGTTGAACTAATCATGTGGGCCAAAGCTCTTAGCATTTAAGTATATGTGGGCATAGTCAATGGAAGTCCTTTATTTGTCTTACTGAATTTTTCACTTGTTTTCCAACTAAATGTTAAATTCTTAATAAAGATCTTTAGCTTGTACTTCTTTGTTATATTACTCAACATACATAACTCACTTTGTAAATGTGATGAATGGGATGATTAAGTGTATTCTGAGTAATAGAAATTTTGTCTGCAGCAGGGTTTCTTAATCTCACCACTATTGACATTTTGAATTGGGTAATTCTGTTACAGGACTTTTTCCTTCCTTGGTGCCCATGGTTCTTGGTCAGGCCACTCTGGAAAATGAAGAGGTAGACCAGACAGAGCGGTGGGCAGCAAAGCTGGGTTTTTTGAACAACAGCAAAGTGATGTTACAAAGCTCCCCAGGAGAGAGGGGACCCAAGAGGGTTACCACCTGAGTTTCTAAGTCTAGGGGTTTTTATGGGCTTGTTAGTGGCTGTTTTAATCTAATTAACCCTCCCTGTGCCTGTCATCCAATCAGGTTTTTGTTACCTATCTATCACATGGGAAAGAGTAGAGGGTTTCTTCCTGGGTGTTGTAAAATCCTTTTTTATTTTTTTTTAAAGATTGTATTTATTTATTTGACAGAGAGAGAGAGAGATCACAAGTAGGCAGAGAGGCAGGCAGAGAGAGGAGGAAGCAGGCTCTCGGCTGAGCAGAGAGCCCGATGCGGGGCTCGATCCCAGGACCCTGAGATCATGACCTGAGTCGAAGGCAGAGACTTTAACTCACTGAGCCACCCAGGCACCCCTGTAAAATCCTTTTAAGGGTGGTTTCCTCTTAGGGGAGGGGACTCTTGTCCCTGCCTTCCTGCCTTCCAACTACCCTTCATCAATTCTTTGTTGTGAGGGGCTGTCATATGCATTGTAGAATGCCTTGCAGTATTCCCAGCCTCTACCCAATAGATGCCAGTAGTGCCTTCCCTGGTTCTGACAACCAAAAATGTTTCCAAATATTGCCAAATGTCCCCAGGAGGCAAAATTGCCACCAGTTACTGAGAGAAAGACAGGTATTTTCATCTTAAAAACCCTCCACGATTAAAACCGATGTGTTTGTGTTACCGAACTTAAGGGGTTTGCTACTTGGGGTACATCAAATTGAACACAACCCAAGGAAATGTCTAATGCAATCAACTTTTTATTACTTGTTACAAGAGACAGGGAGATAGCTCTCAAAGCACTGTCTCCTGGACGAGTTAGTACAGAAAGCTTTTACTCAGTGTATTAGGGGATAGGGGCAGGAGGCTTCCATAGGCACTTTCTGGTTCAATTGTGCACACCTAGCATGTCAACATGATAGTGCATATAGCATATGTTCAAAGCTCAAAAAATGGCCAAAAACTGCCCATAAAGGGAGATCTTAATAGTATAATGAGCTACAGTTAACTTCAGGTCAGCTTAGGGGGGCTTCTGCACACATCCCCAGCTCCAGTCTGGCTCAGACTGGCTCACACAAGGGGCCATCATCTAGTGAAACATCTAGGTGAAACATCTAGTTGGGTGTCTCCTTGCAAAACAAAACACATTCCTTTCCTGCTTTTGTCCCTTTTCCTCCCTTCTGCTGAGAACTTTTAGCTCTCTTATTTGAGTGACTTCCTGTTGCACCCCAGCTGACAGTTGAGTGTTTCTTATATCATTGGAATTCGCAAATATTAGGTTCCTTCTGTTTCCACTCTTGGAAAGTCAACTAGAAGTCTGTAGAGCAGGGCTTCACAATCATTTTTTGTTGTTATTGTGTTACTAACTGATCTACCATAGCCACTGACTCAGGAAACGCATGTGTGAGCCCTGGGACACTGCCCAGGCCAACTGCTCCATCCTAGGGAATCCCAAGGGGGCTGGACCAGTTGAAAGCATAGCTCCTGGTTGAGTTTGCCAACACTGTTGTGGAACAAACTCGGATAAACTCATGGCAAGAGAATCCAGTAACTCAAGAGATGAGGGTTAGGAAGAAAAGAAAGGGAGAAATTTGTTTCAGGTGCTGGCAGTCAGGGGAGGTGGCAGGCTTAAGCCTGATCCAATGATTTCTCTACCAGCAAGATGGACACCTTGAGTTTTATAGGGAGAATTTTGGGGGGTGCATGCAAGGGAGCAAAGAGCACATGATCATAGGGGTTCCGTATGTGTTCAGCCCATGATCATGGGCAGGGAAGAGGACTTCTGGTTTGTGGTCTTCCCTGCATTCTGTTGCTCTCAGGGCTTTTCTGGTCTGGTGGTTGCAATGTTCCAATCATTAGAAAAGACCTTCATCATTGCTTCGGGAAAGTGTGATAATAAGAACAACAGGCTGGGGCGCCTGGGTGACTCAGGTGGTTGAGTGTCTGACTCTTGATTTCTGTTCAGGTCATGATCTAAGGGTCATGAGACCCAGCCCTGCATTGGGCTCCCCATTCAGCAGGGAGTCTGATTGGGATTCTCTCTTTCCCTCTGCCCCTCCCCCGACACACGGCACACACAGCACATTCTCTCTCTCTCGCTCTCTCTCTCTCAAATAAATAAATACATCTCTTAAAAAAAAGAAATAAGGGGGGTACCTGGGTGACTCAGTTGGTTGGGCGACTGCCTTCAGCTAGGGTCATGATCCCAGACTCCTGGGATCGAGTCCCGCATTGGGCTCCTGGCTCCATGGGGGAGTCTCTGTCTCCCTCTGACCTTCTCCCCTCTCATGCTTTCTCTCACTCTCTCTCTCTCAAATAAATAAAGAAAATCTTTAAAAAAGAAAAAAGGACAATGGGCTTCAGTTAAAGCAGGACTCAAGCAGTCTTGTCTATTTTAGGTTTTAACTTTTAGGGTCTACAGTTGAGCAAAAAGGCTTGCTGACAATTGCAGTCTTTACAGAGCAAACAAATCACCTAGGGAGTTTGTTAAAAAATGATTGGAATTCATTAGTCCAGGGTGGACTGAAGGTTTGAATTTTAAACAAGTGCCTTATTGATATTGATGCTCCTGGTCTGTGGACTGCATTTGGCATACCCAGATCTTTGCCTAGACAATAGATCCTCTAATAAACTTGGTAGCGTCTAATAGGTGAAGAGCAACTAGCTCTCTTGAGTTCACTGTTTCCATGAGAGAGAAACGAAAATGGAATATAGCCAGTCAGTGGGATTAAATCCAACTAATTGCCTCATTCTTCTTACATGGTCAAAACCTTTGAACCTATTTGAACGTTAGTACATTGCCCTCACATTCTACTCTTAATGAGGTTACTTGCCTCACGTATTCAATGAAATTGTGCTTTATAGAACACATTTGCTACTCAGAGAGATGTCTGAGAGGGCACTCTCTTCGAGTATTAAATAATTAACCTCTTAAATCAGGAGGGCCCTCACTGTTGGACAGCATTCTTATATAGTCCTTCTTTAAAAAAGGAAATCCACTTACGAATGTGTCTCAACAACAGGTATATGGATCTATACATGTATTTCAGCCTGTGCAAATAGGCTATATACAGTGCTCAGTCTATGCAAATAGCAATTACAAAGGAGGAATAAGATATGTGATAGGCAGTAGATACCACTAATTTCCTGTTTTGAACACTTGTGTTCAGCTAAATCTCAATTATGTATAGTAAGGAAGGCCAGACGGAGTAGAAGAATTGAACCTCCACATATCATTGGTCAATGATAGAACTGCAAAATAGACAAAGAGAAAACTCAGTAATGCAACCTGGGTAAACAGTACCTACATGTTCAAAAGTTCAATTCATTTTAATAGGCATCTGTCTCTAGCTTCTAATAGAAGTTATAAATCACAAGTAAACCTAAGATCAGAGCAGAGGGAATGCACTAGAACACAGATCTTTGTGTTAGAAAATCTTTACAGTACACACAAACAGCCGGCTTAAAAAATAATAATTCTATTTAAGGTATTCGTGAGAAGCCTACAGTATCACCTAGCACACACATAGCACAATCTCACATATGTGATCAGAGATCACAATAGGGATAACATTTTCACAGCCACCATCCACCAACACACCACTCTCTTCCTTCTCAGAACCACCTTGATATTCTCATTATTTCTAGGTCAGAACAATATGTTGACTGACGATGTTGCATATCCTGATCAAAATCTCACTCCACTGCAGCCTGCCTAGAGATGATCCATACAGTGCTGCTGTATGAAAAAGGAGCAAATCATTCCCACTCACCAAATATGTATTGAATGCCAGGCATGGGCAAAGTACTGAGCTAGGTGTCTTTAGTAGTTGAGTCACTGCTGCCAGAGGAATGTCTGCCACCATCCTGGGATATAAAAGCAACACTGCTGGGAAGAGGGAGATGGCTGTGCATTGTTACGGCTGTGAATTCCTGCACTCAGTTGAGAAATGGCACAACTGGGTCATAAAATGCAAGGTATAACTTTTAATAAGCAGTTCCTGTATATCGAACTTTGACAACCAGGTCAGTAAAGTGAGAAATTAAACATGACACATAAAAAATGCTAACTACTTTCTCAGGTCATATAATAGGAAAAAATGTATTGATTTCCAGTAAATTACAATGGAAACTTTTATGAGATTTTACTGTTGAGGACTACATTTACCATCTATAAGAAATATGTTAGCTGTTTGTCTCTACTTTTAAGGCACATACACTATTTTTAGTGTGTATTCTATGAAGATTAATGTATCTGGAGGATGATTTCTCTAAATTAGAAATGGATATTTAAATGCTATTATTAAGGAAGAAGCATTTCCTCTACCCTTTACAGTCCTTCTAGTTGGACTAAGAATCAAAATGACACGAGACAGATTAATAGAAGAAAATCAAATTTAATATTTAATAGCCTACATATGGGGAATCCACATAGACATGGAAATTCCAAAGACAGTGAGGCAACATGACATTTATATGTGCTAAAGAAAAGAATAGGGGTCTGAGGATACAAAGGGAAGAAAGGCCATTAGTGGGAAGGTAAAAGGAGATGTTTAGAAAACAAAGGTTGGGGACTGGGGCGCCTGGGTGGCTCAGTGGGTTAAGCCTCTGCCTTTAGCTCAGGTCATGATCTCAGGGTCCTGGAATTGAGCCCCACATTGGACTCTCTGCTCAGCAGGGAGCCTGCTTCCCCCCCCCCCCGCCCCTGCCTACTTGTGATCTCTCTCTCTCTGTCAAATAAATAAATAAAATCTTAAGAAAAAGAAAAGAAAAGAAAAGTTGCCCTGTTATACAGGGCCTTATATATAAGTTTCTTAAAGAGGAATCTCTACTACCAGCAGGAAGCTGAGGGGGAGATAAGGAGCTTTTCCTGAAGCTGCTGGGTTTGGATTGCTTTTAACTCAAAATAATGTTCATGCCAAGGTGACTTCCCTTCACTCAAAAAAATCCAGTGGTATATTTAAGAAAGCACAAAAAGATTATTTTTAAAACCACCCAAGAATCATTACCATGAATTGAAATTATGTATGAGTGAGTATTTACTGAAAAGAAATTGTAAACTGTGATGAAAAAACAGACTGTTTCTTGAGAGTGTTTTGGTTATGACTCTTTACTTGTATGTGACCTAAAGCAAGTCTCTTTGTGTCATTATTCTTCATTTTTATGGTTTGCAAACTCCTTGCCCTTAAGCCCCTGTTTGGGAATCTTGTAAGAACATATAAAACCCTGGGTAGGACTGATGGTATATATTAGCCCATTTGTCAGATTTTATAGAATCTCTGAGTTTTGAGTCATTGTATCTCATTTTGCAAATCTTGAGAGTGAAATGAAGTGATTGTTCTTCCTAGGGATGTTTTCAAGGTTTTAAGTGTTTGTGAAGTTGACTCATATCTTCATTTTTTTTTTTGACTCATATCTTTAGATGACAAGTACCTGTAACTGCAAAATAGAAATGACAATTCCTTAAGTAAGATATGCAACTGTAGTCCAGAGTACTGACGAGTAATGGTTGCCAAATTCATGGAAACTAAAATGGAACAGGCTATTATCAAAGCCTAAAAGAATGACACATCAATTGCCTCACTTAAATCAGTTTTGAATTCTAATTCTAGTATGTCATGTAAAGTGAGAATGACTTAAAAACACATATCATCCCATAGTTTCAGGGTAATGACTCACAACTGCTTGGATATCAGAAGAATTTTCCCTTCTTCCTTTCTAGGTTCTTTGGCAGGTCTAATAATTAAATTGATGTAAAATGGACTAAAAAGAGAAAATTAATTCCATGCGTATAAGAGCCCCATAAAAGCATGGGACCCAAACGCAGTCAGGCAGCTGAGGCTCCTATCCATCGTGAGCTAAGGAATGCTATAGGGGCCTGGGATGTCAAAGAGGAAGGAGAGCAAGACACAGGAAGAGAAGAAGAGCAGATATTTGGTAGTCAGATGTTTGCCGTGTCATGCCTATTAAGTCTTTCAGTTAAAAAGTTCTCTCTGGAGGCGCCTAGGTGGCTCAGTCAGTTAAGCATCTGCCTTCACTTCAGGTCATGGTCTCGGGGTCCTGGGATCTAGCCCCACATCAACTCTCTCTCTCTCTCTCTCTTAAAAATAAATAAATGAGGGACGCCTGGGTGGCTCAGTTGGTTGGGCAGCTGCCTTTGGCTCAGGTCATGATCCCAGCGTCTTGGGATCGAGTCCCGCATCGGGCTCCTTGCTCCACAGGGAGCCTGCTCCTCTCTCTGCCTCTGCCTGCCTCTCTGCCTGCTTGTGTTCTCTCTCTGTTAAATGAATAAATAAAATCTTTAAAAATAAATAAATAAATGATGGGGTGCCTGGGTGGCTCAGTGGGTTAAAGCCTCTGCCTTCGGCCCAGGTCATAATCTCAGGGTCCTGGGATCGAGCCCCACATAGGCCTTTCTGCTCAGCAGGGAGCCTGCTTCCCCTTTTCTCTCTGCCTGCCTCTCTGCCTACTTGTGATCTCTCTCTCTGTCAAATAAATAAATAAAAATCTTTTAAAATAAATAAATAATCTTTAAAAAACGTTAAAAAAAGTTATCTCTGGTAATAGCTCTCTTTCTGGGCTAGACCCCCTATTTCAAATTCTTTTAGGGGTAGAAGGAGGGGTAGAAGTTTTTCCTGAGTTTGCTGGGTCTTGATGGCCTTCAACTCAAAATAATCCACATGCCCAACTGGCATATTTTGGGGTGGCATGTTCTCTTCCCCTTCACTAATTAGAAGTACACTTCTAATTTGCCCCACATGAACCAATTATGTGTATATTATTTGAATATGTCAGTATTGAAACTAGCTTAATGGACTACTTTAAAGGTATCACAATAAAAAATTCCACATTGGCTATCTTCTTGTGTAGACTTCTGTCTGTGGCAACTCAGTAGTCACATAAAAATTGGTAATATTCAAATTTATTTTTCAATATTTTCAACTGTTAACTACATGCATACCAGCTTTAGTTTTCTCATCTTTAGAAGAGTGCAATTAAAGTAAATGAAATTCCACATCCTTATCTTCTGTAATATGGGGCTGTGTTTTAACCTACTTTTGACTGAATATTTGTAAACCGCTGCCCAAAATATTATTTAGATAAAGAAAAGCTCCATGGTGTTGTTAAATAATTCCTGCCGGACTTGCCTTGCTAACAGACATCTATAAAAGATAGTTGAGTAAATAGGTATATGAATAAAATTAGGCTTAAGAGTTTACCATGTAGACTCTCACTCGAGGGTGCCTCTGTGGCTCAGTGAGTTAAAGCCTCTGTCTTCGGCTCAGGTCATGATCTCAGGGTCCTGGGATCGAGCCCCGCATCGGGCTCTCTGCTCAGCGGGGAGCCTCCTTTCCCCACACTCACTGCCTGCTCTCTGCCTACTTGTGGTCTCTCTCTGTCAAATAAATAAATAAATAAAATCTTTAAAAAACAAAAGACTCTCACTAGAACACAGATCATAAACCACCTTGGAGAACTCCATTCTAAACTGTCTAGAATAAAAGGCAAAATATAAGCTACTTTGGAGTATTAGCATTTTTAGGTTTCAGTTATATGAAAACCTAATACACTAGAAAGAGACCCATATACATTTTTTCAACTGAAGTAGTAGTAGTGGTTATCTCAGGGTGGTGTGATCCCATGTGACCTTTCATTTCTTCTCATTATTCTTATGTGATTTTCAAAGTCTTCACACTGAGCATGTTTCATAGAGTCGGAAAATAAAAAGAGAAAAAATAAATCTGTTTTGGTACAGCCACTGACAAATTTTAAAATGCTTATAGGAAACCTATCATTCATCTTTTTGCTATCACATCAAGTTATTTACACATTTTTAAAATTCTTTTAATTCTTTTTTTTTTTAAGATTTTATTTATTTATTTGTCAGAGAGCGAGCACACACAAGCAGGGGGAGCGGCAGGCAGAGCAGGCAGAGGGAAAAGCAGGCTCCCCACTAAGCAAGGAGCCCGATGCAGGACTCAATTCCAAGATCCTGGGATCATGACCTGGGCTGAAGGCAGCCCCTTAACCGACTGAGCCACCCAGGCATCCCTATTTACACATTGTAAAGATTTTATTTATTTATTCATTTGAGAGACAGAGAAAGCGAGAGAGAGCATGAGAGGAGAGAAGGACAGAGGAAGAAGCAGACTCCCCGCGGAGCTGGGAGCCCGATGTGGGACTCGATCTGGGAACTCAAGGATCATGACCTGAGCCGAAGGCAGTTGCTCAACCAACTGAGCCACGCAGACGCCCTTTTAAAAGTATATTAAAACCTATTTGCTTTGATGTACCCTCTCACTCCCATTTTATATCTGTCTGTATTAGGAAATTTTACACCTTTACTTCTACAGTTTTTTCTCAAACCACTGCTAATTTTCATGCACCAAAAATCAATAGGTAGAGCAAGATGGTAAGATAATGCCTTGGTCTTTGTGAAGCAGGTCCGCGTTATTGCCGTTTTGGTAAAAGAGAATGCATTCCTGAGGACAGGCCCTTTCTATATCCCAACAACACAGGCCACTAAACGATACAAGCCACCCACTTTATTCTCAACTTTGTCATGGTTTAAGCAGCTGTTCACTGTTCCCTTTGGAGGAGTCAAGGAATGCTAGATTCTGCTACCAGTAGTACCCAAACCATGCCTATTTCTTTGGAGAGTATTAATGGGAGAAGGAAAAAATGTAAACAAGTGTTAATAAACTCTTGACATTCTCTGTTTACAAAATGAGAAAGGAAGGCAAACTTACCATTATTTGTCTTAGCACTCATGTTTTCAGGAAGCAGAGAACTATCAAAAAGATTCAAGAGAGATAAGAAATGGAATTTTCTGTTACTTCCATGAGGGAAATAAACCAGCATATGGTTTGATTGTTGTTTTTGCCTTAATAGTCTCTAATTCCGTGGAATCACCAAGATTTTGAGTGAAACCTGTCTCATAAGAGAATCAGCTTTTGCTGAACACATTTTATTCTAATGCTTTCAATAATTAGGAAATATATTAAAACCCTAAAGGGAGAAAATTATAACAAATAACGTAAAACTCAGAAGTTGATCAAAGCAACCCATTTTGTGTATTGCAATGCAATGAGTTCTTACATATGTATAATTTTTTTAAGATTTTATTTATTTATTTGACAGAGAGGAGAGAGATCACAAGTAGACAGAGAGGCAGGCAGAGAGAGGGGGAAGCAGACTCCCTGCTGAGCAGAGAGCCCAATGCAGGCTCGATTCCAGGAACCTGAGATCATGACCTGAGCCGAAGGCAGAGGCTTTAACCCACTGAGCCACCCAGGCGACCCCATATGTAATTTATAAAGCTATCTCCAACAGTCGAATATACTACAAATCATAATTTTTTAAGAATGGTTCAGTGTTTCTGTAAAAAACGTGGCTCCTTCTACTGGTTATCTAAGTAGTCCAGATGTCCTGGTTCTTCAGCCAATCCAAAGCATTCCCAGTGGAAGACCAAATTATTCTAACTGTGACAGTATATCCTCTGGTGGAGGATTGCTTTCAGGATAAACACTGCAGCCCTTCACAAAAAGGAGTAAAATGGCAATGCCACCTTCACTCTGACAGTTTTCTCTCAAGAGATGTTTTGTAACATTCCATCTGTGCCTGTCTATTTGTATGACATGTTGAGAAAGAAATTCCTAGTAGAAGGAAATCTCTTCTAAGAGATTTTCTTTTAGGAATCTGTGAAATTTGACACCTTGATAAACAGTATCCCTGTCTTCTAAGCTGGTCACCTGAGGCCCATTTTGCTCTTCATTATAGCAGAGTTTCTTCCTTCTTTGTTGTTAGAGTCCGTGATCAAAGGAACGAGACTGATACAAAGCGAAGGTCAAGCAGAGCTTTATTTCTCGCCAAGCATCGAGAATCATACTGGCCGGTCAGGGTCGTCTTTATGCAGAGAGCGACCCCCCCTAGTCTTACAGGCCATCTTTTATAGGGCAAAACCGCAAACCGACTGTGAGCTTGTCCTTATTGGTCAGAAGCAGTGGGGTCAGGGGGGTTACATATGTGTTCTTTACTGGTTGGGCGTCTCCACCTGACCTGACTTCAGGAGCAGTGGGGTTGAGGGAGGTGGCATATGTGTCCTTTACTGATTGGACACCCCCACCTGGCCTGACTTGACCTTGTTCCTCTGGGGGACTGTCGTCAGGAGCCAACAGACCACATTCCATGGGTGTCCTGGGCTTATCTTTCTAAGTAAGTTCCTCCAGGCTGACTTTGTTCCCTTAGGGCAAGGTCAGCTTGTGTTCACAACAAAATGGCTGCTTAGACAAGATGGAATCACTTAGGCTAAGCAGGTTCTAACATTTGTCTCGTTTCTCCTCATCGTATTTAATCTTATGAGACCTAAGATGAAGGAGTCCCCATCTGAATGGTTTGTATGTTTGTGTGTATGTACAAGTACGAAACTGTTTTGGGTACATCCCACATTATGGTCTTTAGATAGACCAGTTTCAAACACTGCTTTTATAACCCAACGGGGAAATGTTTTCAGCAATAAAGCTGTCTGTGTTAGTGATGCCACATTGTGCTTTCGGACAATATGTCAGTTTTGCACAAGGGAGGATCACTGTCCTACTTTTCTGACCTAATTTTGGGAGACCTGGTTTAATTGATACCACAAATCCTTCAAACAAATATTTATTGACAAGGTACAAGCTAGTTGCTTTGCAAAGGAAAAAAAGATAAACAACATGTCCTAGCTGAGAAATCAGAACACTTAGTTGACTACCACCACCCATCACACCATACATTTGCTTTCTCTGTACTCCGCACCAAACTATTTGCCAAAAATCTTTGCAGGCACCGTCCCGGACTGTGCCACACACAGGACTGTGCCACAGTGTCTGATCCCTAGCCCCAAAATCTCCCAAGAGAAACACAAACACCCTGAGTGAGTTGCTGACCTGACCTATAGTCATGATACTTACAGTAAAGCATTTCTTTCCCTTAAGAGTGAAACTTAAATGCACAATAGACATTAGGTTTCATTACTGTGTTATTAAGTAATCTACTTAAATGCCAGTCTCTGCAACTAGACACGAACTCCTTTAAGGCAGGAAGCTTATTTTATTCATCATTTTACCGCTAGAACTCAAAAGTACTACACCCGGTACATTTAAGGCACCTATGAAACAAAAAGAGAGGGAATGAATGGATGGATGCGTGGGTAGATATGATGTGGTTTTTGGAATATAGGTGAGGTTTGGTGGGGTGGGGTCCGGCAGCTCATAAAGAATTCTGGAGACGTCTTTGGTGCAAAAAGGTAGTTTTATTAAAGCATGGGGACAGGACCCACGGGTAGAAAGAGCTGCACTGGGGTTGTAAGGAGCAATTGACTATATACTGTGGGGTTGGGGGAGGTAAGGAAAAGGCAATTTCCAAAAGAACTTTCATATGCTAAAGAGGACCTACAAGATACCGGAGCCCTTGTCATTGTCAAGTTTACGTTGTTTTTCTCTCCAGTAAAGCAATAACATTAAGATAGTTGGCAGCTTCCTGGAAGAATGTAACACACATCCCACCCAGGAGTTGGGGGGTGGGGGAAGGTGTCAGCATATGCTTTGTCTTCAGCTAGCCTTCTGCTCCTTCATCAAGTGAAAAGAAAAAACCGAATAGCATTATCAAAGATGTAAACAATATATGATTGATTTCTAAATGCCAAATGGATACAAAGTTTCCTAATTCTGTAGGTCTATACTAGACTATATGGTCATTGGATTTATGAATGAGAGAACATTTCTATATTTGTAGTCTTAAGTTGACCATTTTTCTATAGAATGATGTTTTATTACCAAATTAACAGACTGCATATTAATAATTATACCTCATCAGTTGCTTGAAACTCATGACACGTTGCCTGGCCGGAAGGATGGCTTAGGGAGATATTCTTGGAATTTTAGAGTGGAAATGCATAAAAAACTAACTTCTTATTAGAAAATTGAGCTTGTTCTTAATCATCCAGTATTGATCTATTCAACAGCTATTCATAGAGCACCCTGTATGTGTTCAATAGTTTCCAAGGCACTTGAGATAGATCAGTAAAAAAAAATATGGACAAAATAGACCAAAAAAACCCACTTAATCTTGATGGAATTTAAATTCCAGTGGAAGACAGATAATAAACAATGATAAATTTATTAATAAGCAAATTAAATACGATGTTATAAGGAATGCTGTAACAAAAAAAAGAAAGAAAGAAAGAAAAATGGATGCCAAGTGCAGCCACAGGTTTGTGATTTGGAATGAGTGCTCAGTGGACGAAACTGGAAAGGTGATATGACCAAAGGCAAAGAAACAAAGAGGGAAGCATACAGAAATCTGGAGGAGGAATATTCCAGTCGGAGGGAACAGCCACAGCAAAGGTCCTAAGGTAAAACAATTGTCTGTAATGTAAAACCATAAACAAAATAAATGACATAATGCAATGTAGTAAGTCACCAAGAAAGCTACAGAAAATACATTTTCTGAGGAGATGAATCACTTTTGGAAAAGCTTCATTGAAAGCGTGGGTCTTAGCCTTGCATCGCAGTCCTGGTAAGGTTTTGATAAATGAAAAGGGAAGTTCTTCGTCGGTCTAGACTTGGGAAAACACATGTCAAGTTCAATTCACATTGGAGGGATGATTACAGCTAGAGGTTAATTAGCTGCTTCAATTAAAGGAGTGAAGGACCGTGAATGCCAACATAAGGGTTTTAGACTTTCTTCCATTAGCATTGTAGATCGGCTAACAATTACTGAAGAAAATTCCAAGGCAAGGACAGCATGTTTTTGGAAGATTACCCTGAAGGTTTTAGACAGATTACATCAGAGTGACTGTAAAAAATAAAATTTTAAGTCAAAACTAATCAACACAAAGCACTCTCTAATTACAATAGCACTTGCAATAATACGATCTTACCATTTGACTTGTCTTTTATTTTTTAACTTTTTATTTTGAAAAGAAACCTGGGGACGTTACAGAAAAAATACGAGAATAGTGCAATAAATTTCCATATATCCTCTTCAACTAGATTCACCAGTTATTAACATTTTGCCACACTTGCCTTACCTCTCTCAATGTGGGTAGGTAAATAAAAAGATAAAGCTACACCATGTATACAAGCACATAACATATTATTGATGTTGTGAGAGAGTAAATCGCAGACATCACCCCTAAACTCTTCGGTGTGAATCTTCTGAAAACAAGGATTTTTCTTACCTAATCAGAGTATATTTATCAGATTCAGGAAAACTGAAAATGGTAGAATGCTATTATCTAATATACCATCTATATTCACTTTTAAAAGATCATCCGAATAATACCCCCTTCTACTATATTTCCCATTGAGTATGACACATTGTGTTTAGTTGTCAAGTCTTCCTAGTGTCCTTAAACCTGGGATGGTTCCTCAGCCTTTCTTTGTCTTTCACGGTGTTGGGAAGAAATTTCTCTGCCCATCAAGGTCCTTGTAACTAAGCATTAGATAGATTAATGGGAGAATATCAAATTTAGTAGGAGGAATGCACAGTCAGGCAACTGGAGGTTTATCTGACCCTCTAGAGCTGCTAAGGGGAGGAACTTGGGAAACAAAGTTTGGAAAACAAAGGGGTTTGGAAAACAAAGATTGCCCTGTTATGCAAATAAATTTCTTCAGTGAAGATGAATCTCTTTGAATAGCGCTCTTCCGGGAAAGGTTCTCTTTTCCAATGTAAATTTAGGCAGTTGTGGGGAGGCAAAGAGCTTTTCCTGCATCCGCTGGGTATGGATTGCTTTTAACTCAAAATAATCTTCAGGCCAAAGGAACTGCCCTTGATCCCTACAACGTCTTGGACGTTTCTAAAGTGTAGAAGCCAGATTTTATTTTTTTATACAGTGTCTCTTAGTTTGAGTTTGCCCGATATGTCTTCCTTTTTTGGATATTTACCTGTTCCTGGTTGGATACTACATAGATGATATTGTGCCTTGTTAATGCATCCCATCAGGAGGTGCATGATGTCTATTTGTCCCATTACTGGTGATGTTAATTTTGGTTACTTCCTTGAAATGGTGTCCATTTTTTCCTCAATCGTTAATAAATAATCAGTGGGGAGGTACTTTAAAACAGTGTGAATATCCTGCCTCATCGATCTTTCACCCAATAATTTTAGCATCTGTTGATAATTCTTACCTAAATCAATTATTAGGATGACTGAAACATGGTGATTTCTAATTCTAATTCTATCATTTCTTCTATGTTTACCAAGTGGCATCTTTCTGCTCTGGCTAAGGGAGAGCTTTCCTTTTAATTTATTTGTTCGTTAATGTGAATTCATGGAATCGTGTTTTTTCAATTACTGCCCTTATTCATCTTACCTTGTCTTTTAATACTCACCACTTATGAATATTCCTTTCACTTCATAGGAAAAAGCAAAACCAAACTTAGTACCCTTCTTATCTGGTTGGGAAGAAGAAAAGCATGTTTTAAGGGTAGGCTCTAGCTAACTATAGAAAGAATGATGTATTCTTTCCCTCTAGTCTTTCATTTTATATTTAAATTTTTAACAGTTTGTTACCATGTAACTCTTCAGTTCCAATGGCTTCTGGGAGCTGAGGCTAACTACGCCCTAATGATGGGTCCTAGCCAATGACCATATTTGCATTCTTGACTGGCAGTAAGTAAAAGTTAATTTGATACTTTTGCTGAAAGCCTCTTTCCAAAATGACAGACTATACCACTTTGAAGATAATCTTTTGCCCAGATGTTTGGATACACAAATCAAGCTGCTACATTTAGAGAGCATTTTCATTTTCCTTTTTATTATTATTGTTATCATTATTATATTATTATTTTGTATATCCTGCCTTGTTCCAGAAAGCACTTTTGCAAAAGCATAGCTGCTATCTTTACATACTAGTTTATACCTTCCCAAAATGTTTTCTTCCTATTATATGAATAGCAATTCAGCTTCTTAATGTGTTACCAAAAAAAAAAATTATAACTGCTTCTAAATTGCATTGATGTATTGTAGAATTGAGTTGAATATCTTTGTAGGCTGAGCATAATTATCCTCCTGCCACGAACAAATAAGTTATACTGCTCCAGAGAAATAAATATGCATATGAATTTATGTGGATGGATAAATCCTTATGAAGTTTAGCTCTTTATAACACAATGAGAGAAGAGGAAATGTACTTGGTGAGGCTAATGAATAAACTGGAATCATTAGATTGTCTGTCATGAATTTCCCCCACAAAGTTGCACTTTACTGCATATAAATCAGGGCAGAGCATTTCAAAGGACTTTATATAATGAATGAGGCAATTTTCGGCTGAACCGTATAAGAAAAAGGCACCTGAAATCTTCAGTTCTACTTGAAACAAGATTATGTATAGAAATACATATAGAGAAACAAAATGAAAACTCCTAGTGAAGAGTTCGAAAATACATATAAACTTCGATTTACTTTGCTAACATCTTTACTTCTTCGAAGACATCTAGCAGAAAAGGTTTGCCAACAGTAAGACCAGGTACAGGCTAGTAGAAAAAAATAGGACCCCAAACTACAGTAGGTAATTGCAGCAAGATTAGTGTAAACCGAATGCATTTATTATTTGCAATGAAATCCAATATACTAAGAGATGGCATGCGCTTTATTTTAATTAGCTGTTTCTTTTAAAGGGTTGCTTGGTCCAACTGTCTTGATAAGAAAAAATTGTAGTCATTGCTCAAAATGCTTGTAGCAAATCTAGTTTTAAATTGAAGCAATTTATTCCAAAAGCAGTCTACTACCGCAACAATAATCAATGTGTTTTCCCTTAGCCCAAACTGGAGCTTTCCAAAGACTATTGTTAATTGCCAGTAACTAAATGACTTGCCGGTGCCCTTAAATGTAACTCTTTGGCACTTGTTCATTTGTTGTGTTTAACCAAATGCCAGTTTCCCTTAGGTTTTGCTGAGCGATTTTGCTTTACAATTTTCAATATTCAGTCTCAGTCCCTTAAAGGGGGTAGAGTCTATCATTTTAACCAAATAACACAAAGGCTAACCAGATTTTTAAAAGGTCTGCACTTTCTTTTTCCATCTTCTGATGTTGAATTGTGCTGAAATGGAATCTTTTTATTTTTTAAATGCTGCCACTCCAGGCAAACTGAACTTGAGCTGAAAAGCAGATCCCATTTCAAAGAGAAAATGACATTTGCTGGGGCAACACCTTTCACATTGTAATGTAAAGATGAAATACAGCAGTGGGCCCTGAATCATTTCTTTTAAGTGTAACAGAATTTAACCTCTAGTAATTTTGTCCTGACCCAATGTATAAGCAATAATGGGTAGCACTCATATTAATGAATTTGTCCAGCTTCGAGCAAAAGAATGTGGGAACTAAATCTAATACGCCATTTTCTTTGGGAGAGTTTACACATAGTCTATAAATCGATGTGAAAAACTTATATGGGGAATTTTTTAACCTCCCACATTTATAATACGAAGGCACATAAATTACTCTTGCATGGAGATAATGTAGTAACTGAGGAGCAGGCACTGGTATGTAGACTGTGATAAAAGACACATTTCTTCTCTCACTTCCAAGAACACTGTAAGAACACCAGGCTTCTGTCTGTAATACTGCAGAAATATCTGGAGGAAATTTGAGCTACTCTCTGGATCTCTCTAGCTCCTCGAAAATGTCGTTTCTTTGGACCCAGTCTTGGTCTCCGTCTTATTAGTAAATGACTATCCTGTGGCTCAAGAAGACTTATTCTTGCCTATTGCCCATACTCTAGGTATATATAACTTTCCATATGTTTGTACCTTGAAGGATATATCCATGTGACACTAGACCATTTTTCTAATTGCTAAGCCACATCAACCCTGCTGTCTCATTACATTCAGACAGTACTATTGATTGGCCTACTTTATAGTGTATTTGAGGTAGAGTTATATAATTATTTGAGTGGCTCATGACTTCTAGCAATAAGAATAATTCACATTTGGGCAATGACTTCTCTAAAAATAATAAGGACTTACTTTCATATCATTTTTCTCTAACTTTTGCATATTCAGTATTTAAAATTTTTTTTTAAAGTGTGTAGAGAACAGTCTTATAAATGCCATCTGAAGGAAATGAGAATTCTGCTTGTTACATTAATAGGATTATGTCTGAGGCACAGTTTCAGATTGTTTCAAAAGCTTTTCCACTAGACATGGGCACGGAAAGGACGCTGCTTGTCCAGGCCTGGTACCATGTCTCCAGAATCCAGGGGTGTGCTTGGAGCCAACATAGAACCATTCCCAGCCTGGGGATATACCTACAGTAGACCAGCTGTCCTGACTCCAGCTTTCTTTACAGCTTCTCCCCACATAAGCCTTGAGTTAGAATTTATAGTGGCCATTTTTTTTTAATCCAAGTTTTAAAGAATTGAAGTGTGAGTAACATAAGATAAAATGAGTAGATGTTAAGTGTTCAGTTTGGTGAGTTTTGACAATGTATGTACTTGTATATCCATACCTGAAAAAGATACAGAATATTTCTTTTACCCCAGCAAGTTTCCTCTTACCCCTTTCCAATAAATTTTCCCATCACTCATCCACAAAACATCCATTTTGTGATTTCTCTCACTATGGTTTATTTTGGCCTGTTCTTGTACTTCATTTAGATAGAATTATACAGAAGATATTACTTTGTGTCTGGCTTCCTTCCCTTAACATAATTTTGTGACAGTCATGCATGTTGCTTGTATCAGTAGTTTACTTTTTAAATTTTATTTATTTATTTGACACATAGAGAGAGCACAAGCAGACCGAGTAGCAGGTAGATGGAGAGGGAGAAGCAGGCCCTGCACCGAGCAAGGAGCCTGCCATGGGGCTCAATCCCAGCACCCTGGGATCACGACCCGAGCTGAAGGCAGTTGCCCAACCAACCGAGCCACCCAGGCACCCCAACAGTTTATTCTTTTTACTGCTGAGTATATTCTGTCATATGGACATATAGCAGTTTGTTCAGTATCTCCTGTTAATGAACATTCATGTTGTTCTTAGTTGTGGCTACCATGAATAAGACTACTCTAAACATTCTTGAGCAAGTCTTCTTGTGGACATCTGCTTCTATTTCCTTGTGTAAATACCTAGGAATGCAGTTACTAGTCCTAAGGTAGATTCACAGTTAAACTCATCAGAAAATACCCCAAATTGTCTAATATAGCGGTATGATTGGGCTCTTGCACTAGCAACATTTGAGAGTACAAATTAAGCATTGTCCATTTTTTCCCAATTCTTTTCTCATGCAAGAAAATGTAGGGCAATAAATTGAAAGTGTTCAATGCATTAAATTAGAAAAAACAATGAATCTGAAAAGAAACCACAGTCCAGATGTTTATCTCTCCCATCATATCCCATTTTGTTCATTCATTCATTCATTTATTTAAAGATTTTATTTATTTATTTAAGAGACAGAGAGAGAGATCTGGAGAGCACAAGTGGGGGAGAAGGAAAAGCAGGCTCCCCCCAGAGCAGGGAGCCTGACTCAGGGCTCCATACCAGTACCCTGGAATCATGACCTGAGCCAAATGCAGACACTTAACCGACTAAGACACCCAGGTGCCCGTATTTATTTATTTATTTTTAAGATTTTATTTATTTATTTGACAGAGAGAAACACAGTGAGAGAGAGAACACAAGCAGGCCGAATGGGAGTGGGAGAGGGCGTGGGAGAGGGAGAAGCAGGCTTCCTGCGGAGCTGGGAGCCCAATGTGGGGCTTGATCCCAGGACCCTGGGATCATGACCTGAGCCGAAGGCAGACACTCAACAACTGAGCCACCCAAGTGCCCCATATCCAGTATAATTTAAATCAGATGATTTGGGTGTATAAATTAGCCTATGGGTATAAGTTAGTTTCATGTTGTTTTCTCTGTGTGGTGGAGTTAACTCTTATACTGGGAGAACCAGGCCCCGTGCACCCTACAGAATTATCTACCCACTTATCCTTTCTATTCACATAGGAATAGGAAAACATTATATTGAGGAGCTTTTTGTATTTCATTCCTGGAACTTTTGTAGTACGATCTTGTGTAGGCCCTCACAAGATTCAGCAGTTAATGCTGTCTGATAATTATAAATGCAAAATGTGAAAATTTCCAGGAGGTACTTTTCTGTATTTTACTTTCCATATTAATTCTCTTAGACTCTAAAAGATTTAATAACTCATTTTATTTTTCTTTTTTAAATCCATAAAATCTAAGCATATAGATTTTCTTCTATTTCCCATTTAATTTTAATAAGAGTATAAAATGCACTTGACTAAACAGTAGTTATATATGTTTTTTGAAACCAAAAATAAACCAAAAACAAAAAAAAACTGTTGAATTAAAGATGAAGGACTAGACAATGAAAAATATGGCTGAGTTTTGTTCTATAATTATCACGGGAAAAGTGACATCACACGGACACACACACACACACACACGTGCGCAAACACAAAATGTTCTTGTGAGGCAATGATGTCCATGCTTTTCAAATTGTCACCGATACTGCATCATACCCATGATGATTTCACCCCATTTTTGAGATCTCAGGAGTGATCTTGTAACACAACAGAAGTTGTTACTGCAAAACCATAGATTATTTTAAATTTTTCAGTTTAAGCCTACATTAACTATGCTGTGAAATTAGATAACCCATTGATGGACTGTAAAGGAAAACATCAAGTATACCACTATTTTAGAGCCAGAGTTTCAGGAATTTTTATATTTAATGGTAATTAAGGAAACTACCACTTTTCAAGGTAGTCATCAGTAGTGAACAATGGCTACCCTTCAATAACATTTGGACTATGTTGATTAAGAAGACAGCAGGCATATACACGCCCTTAAGGTGAACCTCAAAAATCTGCATTCTGGGGCGCCTGGCTGGTGCAGTAGGTTGGGCGAGGGACTCTTGGCTTTGGCTCAGATCGTGATCTCAGGGTCATGAGATATAGGCCCCTGCCAGACCCTGCGTCACTGAACACGGAGTCTGCTTGAGATTCTCTTTCTCCCTCTCCCTCTCCCCTCACACCCATGCTCTTGCTCTCTCTAAAAAATTTTTTAAAAATCTGTGCATTGCAGCTTAATGTTTATTTTATTTTAAAGATTTAATTTAATTTAATAAAGAGAGAAAGAGCATAAGCAGGGGGAGGGGCAGAGGGAGAAGCATACTCCCCACTGAGCAGGGAGCCCAATGTAGGACTTGATCCCAGGACCCTGGGATCATGACCTGAGCTGAAGGCAGATACTTAACCGACTGAGCCACCCAGGCGTCCCAGTTCTGGCTTAATGTTTAAAAATCAGTAGCTTTGATTTTGTCACAATGTCTATTAGTTCTAAAGAAGAAAAAAGAAGTGAATGTTTTATCTTCAGAAATGCCTGATAGTTTTTAATGCAGTATGGATATTCAATAGGAAAAAGAGAACACTTATATAGTGAGTGGCAGGAAAAATCCCTCTTTTGGATAAAATGTAGCAACCTACCTAGTAAAGGGCTGGGGGTGGGGGAGTGGGCTGGGGAAACAAATGAAAAAAAAAAAAATGTCTAAGCTGCTTAGCGAAAGGAAAATGCTACCAACATAGCCTGGTGTGACATCCACTAGGAGGCCTACTTTTTAAGCCCAGGTGTTCAGCCTCCAGTACTGTGATAGGCCAGCCACTCTACTATTCAGAGAGGTAGAGAATGGGAGTCGTTGCTCCAGACAGGAGGCAGCAAGCTGTAATCCTCAGGGCATCCACCCGACACTCTATGAAACGGTCCACACCGCACTTCACTGCTTTGGAACTCCCACCCTCCTGCCCCAGCCCTAGCCCCTAGGTGACAGCTCCAGTGGGAAGGATCAGAATTCATATTGGTGAGTTCAGAAGCTGTCCTGGCTTAAACTCTTCATATCCTCAAGCCTAGTTTGTAGAATTCCCACAAGGGATATGTTAATAGGAGTTGGTATACTCAGGCAAGCTCACAATCATAGTTTCCAAACAGGTATTTTATAATTCTTTTGGTCCAATTGCAATCTACCATTTTTACCATAAGCAATGTCGCTTAGCAACACAGTTACCACAAACCACCTTATCTGGTTACCAGGGAAACAGAGCTAGGAAGGTCAAATTCTCCTGCAGAAAGGGAAGGGGTTGTGTTAATCCATTACCTACGTCTGGTCTCATCCACAAAACTGTGAAATCAAGTTGAGTTTGTGATTTGGGATGTGAATATGGTCTAATTCCCTTCTGTGATTTTTTCCCCCTAGAGCTAATGTACACAGTTGAACTTGCTGGAGGCCTTGGTGCTATCCTTCTGCTGCTTGTTTGCTTGGTGACCATCTACAAGTGTTACAAGATAGAAATCATGCTCTTCTACAGGAATCATTTTGGGGCCGAGGAGCTGGATGGAGGTAAGATGAGTTCCCTCTTTTTAACGTTCTTTCTGAATATTCTTACTTGTTTCCTGCCTTTGTTTTATTGAGGGGCAAGAAAAGTTCCCTGCCTTACCACTGGCAGCAGCTCTTACCATCTTTCTGTGTTCAGTCTGTAAATTCATCTTTTACACAGACTGTTCGTGTGATGCTTTGGAGCCAATAGGTAATTTCCTCTGACAATCGCAAAGCAACACCTACCCTTTTTAGAATCCAAAGCCAAGTAGCTCTTGCGAATTACAAACGCTGATTACAGCTATGGGAGTGTTCCTTTTCTCTCACCTTGTAATCAGTAGTGAAAGGCTAGCTTTACTTTTCCCTAGGTGAGGAGGGCCTCTTTTTTTTTCCCCCAAATATATTTATTTTAATTTTTCAGTGTTACAAGATTGATTGTTCATGCACCACACCCAGTGCTCCATGCAATACGTGCCCTTCTCAATACCCACC
>CM052801.1:22131054-22205662 GCA_028533885.1 Nasua narica
CCTTTCTGATGGAGGCATAATATTCCATTGTATAGATGTACCACATCTTCCTTATCCATTCATCTGTTGAAGGGCATTTTGGTTCTTTCCACAGTTTGGTTATTGTGGCCATTGCGGCTAGGAGGGCCTCTTTTAGTTGTGTTCCCTAGATCCACGGTTTGAAGTGAATTTCAGTTTGTCCCTTGCTTAGACTGACCAGCTCTAATAAACTATGCTGAATATTTTAGAATTCATAGCAGTCTTTTCAAGCCTGTTTATGTAGCTATATTTAGACAGACAAATTTTTATTCCAAGTGTGGACCAACAGATAATACGGCGCCCAAACGCATTGTTTTCATAAGAATACGTCTACTATTTTTCCTCCTATTGGATGAGTAAATGTTGTCTTCATGGAAATCGTAATAAAGATCTGCCCCCTCTGGACAGTCATGACTCTGTGTGCACTCTAAGAAGAATTTGGGGGGTCCTTAAAATGGAGGTCCATGAACCACCCATTCGAAAACTTAAGTGTTTTTTTTTTTTTCATTTTGGTCATTTGAGAGTGATCTCTACATAAAGTAAATTCACAGTAGAGGAAACATGTGCAAACTCACACACACAGTGCAGATGGTAACTATTTCTTGATCATATTTATACATTTTTTTTTCCACGACTGCCACTTCTGCACTAAGTGGTACAAAGGAAAATGAAGGGATTGGCCATGTTCCCACCTTTCCAGGATCCTGTGAACTAACTCGACAGGTAGCATTGTGGGTTGTTCGGCTTGTGAAGAGGAGTAGTTTACCCAGAGTGTGTAATCTTCTGCCCATCCCGTGAGGGTGAAGTCCGTGCCCGCAGCACGTCCAGGGCATTTTACATTTTTAAGTGTTGATTTGTGCGTGTTTCTAACATTCTTGCCTGCATGTGTAGACTATTACATTTTTTGGCTACTCCTTCAAAGAGATATGAAGAAATTGTCAACGTCAGGGCTATTGTTGGATGAGTACCAAGCAAAGTGCTAGGCATTCTTAAATCTTTCTTGCTCAGGCTCAAAAACTTCTGACGCCAATATTATAATTTCCATTTTACTGATAAGGCAATTGAGGCTCCCAGAGGTTAGATAACATACTGATGAAGATAACGTGAGCATTACTATAATTGGCCAAGATGGGATTTGAAAATAGGTCTATATCCAAAGCATCTATTTTATTGAATCCTGAGTCCCTACTGTTTTGTGCCTTTAAAAATTTAGTATGTTCAGTATAATCTAAAGATCTGATGTTGTTTGTACAGTTCTCATGATAGAAGATGTTTGAAAAAGCAGATTACCTGAGCATCTCATTTGATCTATTAACCCTATTTGAAGTATGTTTAGTTTGTGTTCTGAATGAGATGAATGATTTGCCCCAAACTATCTATTTCCAGGCAGTTTTTCTTTGTCATGTTCTGAATGGTAGAAGATTCTGGATAGTTTACCTACCTCTAAACCTTAATCACATCCTCTTAGATCTTTCTACACATGTATTATGGTTGAATAATTATCTACTCTTCCACTGGTAGAAAATTTCTCTGACATCATCCCATTCCCATTCTTCATAGCTCTCCCACAGTCCTTTCTTCGTAGAAAGAAAACATAACTGTTAAGAGACTGCAGACTTTTCATATTCTTGACTTGGTTTTAAAAAATGTAATTCAGAAGTCAAAAGTTTAGTGATGCCTTCTTGATTCTTGGCCACCAAATCAGCTTCCCTAATACATAAAATACTCTTGGATGTAAGGAAAGGCAAAGAGTATGAAGAAGAATAAGGAAAGTTTAGTTAATATTTTTTCAAGATTTTATTTATTTATTTGACAGTGAGGAGAGAGATCACAAGTAGGCAGAAAGGCAGGCAGAGAGAGAGGGGGGAAGCAGGCTCTCTGCTCAGCAGATATCGCCCCCGATATTTTGAAGCAATGTCTCACTCTGGTGATGTGATAGATTCATTGACTATTTGTTGACTATTTATTAAATAGCAAGTGCTAGGGACGCCTGGGTGGCTCAATGGGCTAAAGCCTCTGCCTTTGGCTCCAGTCATGATCCCGGGGTCCTGGGATGGAGCCCCACATCGGGCTCCCTGCTCAGTGGAGAGCCTGCTTCTCCCTCTCCCTCTGCCTACTGCTCTGCCTACTTGTGCTCTCTATCTCCTCTATCTCTCTGTCAAATAAATAAATAAAATCTTGAAAAAATTTTTTTAAATAAAAAGAACATAAAAAAAAAAAACCTTAAAAAAATAGCAAGTACTATGTTGGCTGCTTGGTTGATACTCAGAGAATCACACAACTAGAAAGACAGAATTTAAGCACAGGTCCAAATAACTCCAAATTCCAAGAATTTCAGCCGTTGTGTCAGACTGGGAGATGGAGTTTTTGGTGTTCTTTTGGGTCATCAGGATAGGCATTCCCTGGCTATATCAGTTCGGTGTCAGAAAGATTCTGTTTTTCCAAGATAGAATGTATTGATACTTTGTTGCCTTGGTTTGTTCACCTCACTCCTTGTTCCCCTCTACACAACTTTACATGTCACTGTCTCCTCTGGATCCAGGTCTTAGCCCTTCTCATTCTGCAATACCCACTTTTTTGGATCATACTTATAACCCTAACTTCAATTGCATTCGTGCATAAATAGCCCTTAAATCTAAATGTCCTTCTCCTAGTTCTCTTGGTTTATTATCACCTACTTGTACCTCACTCAATTGGCTCTTTCTTGTCCAAGCCTCCTACACTACCTTCTTGGTCTTCATTCTCTACCCTTCCATTTTATCCTCCACACTCAGCCAGATTTCTCTTTTTAACTACACATTTACTGTGATTGTTAACAAAAACAAAAAAAAAAAGAGAGACATGCCTGGATGTTGCCTGCCACAGCAGGTCCAGGCTTTTTAGCTCAGGAAACAACTGCCATCACAGGGTGACCCCTTAAAATTGTAGCCTTGCCACCTCTGTGGAATTGGACCATGCCGAGTTCCAGTTAGAAGGAGATGCTGGTCTTTGGAAAAACACAACTGTCGAGAACTGACCTAAGACAATGCAGTAAGACATAATTCTAAGATCTTTTTAGGTAAATGAGGTAACTGTAATGGTTAGGGTCAGGAGAAAGTTAACTACTCTCCTACCACCTTTGTTCCATTACATACTGGAAGAAAATTTGGACAAATTCTGTTGCATATGCCTTTTATTAACAAACGCAGACCCTATCATGTAAACTGGAAGACGTTCCAACTCTCTGTTGTGCGTGTGTGTGTGTGTGTGTGTGTTCCCTAAAAACTTAAAGTTTCCCCTGAGGCAAATGTGACAATATACCAGTGGCAGGATTAGGCTCATTATGTAATGACATCTAAGAATAGTCTTCCTCTGAACACAGGATCATTTTGGAATCATGTCAGGAAAAGTTTCCCTAAAGGGGGAGGCCAGTAGCCCCACTAGATACTTGCAGGGGAGTGATGTGTTTCTATATTATGTTAAGTAATCTACTTTATGTTTGTTTTTCTCAGAGTGCAAACTGTTTCTGTTTTGGTTTTATCCCCTGACTATGGGGTATGAGGTGCAAGCTTACTTATAATCATGGCAGGCAAGCTTATAAGAACACTATAATCACTATTTTAAAGATGAAAAAAAGAGCTCTTCTAGTTCTACTTTGGGAGTTTTTACAGGTTTTGGACAAAATGAATTAGAGCAATCTTATATAATCTCCACCCCTTAACCCCTGAAAAATGTGAACATCTGTTCCATTTCACATGTATGAAACAAATTGGTATCTACATCATCTTAGGTCATAGATTTTATTTTTCTTTCTCCTTCAGTTATAAGGTTACTGACTATTAATTGTTCCAGGAACTATTGTCCTTATGTCCGTCAGTGAAATAGTACTTCTTTAAATCATTTAGAAACACTGTAGGGGTTTTGCTTTAGTTTTTGTTTGATTTGGTTGTTGGTTGGTTGATTAGTAATGATTAGATCATTGGTCACACATGACCAATCTAGAATGTGTTTTTGGGTTCCAGAAGGAGAGACATGTAGTTGTTTTTGGTATACAATTTGTCCAAAGTCATAAACTGTTTAGTAGGAAACAAGCCTTCTCATCTCCAACCCTTTGCTCCCTATATACCACTCTGCTAACTCTTACCCTCTTAAGATTTCTTTTTTTTTTTAAAGATTTTATTTTTATTTATTTGACAGCGAGTGAGAGAGATCACAAGTAGACAGAGAGGCAGGCAGAGAGAGGAGGGGAAGCAGGCTCCCTGCTGAGCAGAGAGCCCGGTGCGGGGCTCGATCCCAGGACCCTGGGATCAGGACCTGAGCCAAAGGCAGAGGCCCCAACCCACTGAGCCACCCAGGCGCCCCCCCTCTTAAGATTTCTAACATCTATACTGCCCACTGCCCTCTCAAGGATGCAAGGGAAGAAAGTATGTACAGAAGACCTCTTTTGGGCCAGACATTTTGCTATATAGCAGGGACTCATTTCATGCTAGATATCTACCTTAGAAAGGTGCTATTTTATAGATCAGGGAACAGTCTCAAATGAGTGAAATTAAAATTAATGGCAGTCAAGATTTGACCTGAGCCGCTAGGGCTTTTTTTGGTTCACTATATCATGACATATGTATTTTAATTACTGTCACATTTCAGTGTTTGAGACCCTATGGATTCAAATAATCCAGAAAAATACCAAGTAACAAAACAAGTAAACTGGAACAATATTGCAAAAATTGCAAAGTGTAAAACTCAAGCAGCTTTAATTTATTTTGGAATACAATTGCCAGATGTTGACATGGCATGATTGAAATGAAAAGTGAAATTTATTAAAGCAATGATATTTGATAATCAAAAATCAAAATATTAAGATTATATAACTAATGTTTGTTTACTCAATGATATAGTGTCCATTTCTACAGAGTTTTTTACTGAAAATTTCTATCTTGGGAATGTAAGAAAACATATGAAAGCAAATCAGAGACACAAGAAAGAAATGTGGCTTAATTTTTAAAAACATTTATTCAAATTATATCAATGCTAATTTTTAATGATCACATATTTCTATGCTAATATGTCACATGAAGACATAGAAAGGCATCTTTCAAAATTATTTTAAGATTTTATTTATTTATTATTTTGGAGAGAGAATGAGAGAGAGCATATGGGGGGGAGCTGAGGGGGGAGGGAGAGGGAGAGAATCCCAAGCAGACTCCACATTGAGCTCAGAGCTGGTTGCAAGGCTGGATCCCATGACTCTGAGATCATGACCTGAGCTGAAATCACGAGTCAGATGCTTAACCAACCGAGCCACCCAAGGAACCCAAAAATCACCTTTTAGCATAAAACACATTATTCATCACTGAGCCCTCCTCAAGCCTCATTTTGGAACCCATTTGCTAAATGATGGCCTCTGTCACTAGTCAGTTTCACAATCGAAAGGTAAAAATATTTTAGAACAATTTTTCTAAATGGCCAGCTGCCAATAACATCTGACAGCTGTTCAGTAGGTATTTAAAGGTTAAAAATTCCCAAAGACTCAAATGTCAATCTCAAGCCATTTATATTATCAGTAACTCTCTTCCCTAGCCCAGATCCAATATAACCAACACCTTCATCTTGAGAATGGAATCTCCGATTTACATTTTCTTTTTTTTTTTTTAAGATTTTATTTATTTGAGTGAGAGAGAGAGAGAGCGTGCGAACATATTAGCGAAGGGGAGGGACAGAGGGAGAGGAGAGAGAGAATTACAAGCACATTCCATGCTGAGCATGGAGCCTAAGGCAGGGCTCAATATCGGAACCCTAAGATCATAACCCGAGTCAAAACAAAGAGTCAGATACTTAACTAACTGAGCCACCCAGGCACCCCTCCAATCTACATTTTCTTAAAAGTTTCATTGTTCTAAAAAAAATTCATGAATCCTTTGGCTTCTCAATCCTCCTAAGGAGCATTGACTAATGTTCTCTCATATGTCAAAGAGAAAAATATTTATCATTTTTCCAAACTACTTTTTCATTCCTGGTAGTTTCATATTTTTCTTCACTCATCAAGATTTTCTTAAATAATATCTTAAATTCATAGTTTTATTTCTTAACTCTCCAGAGTCCAGACTTCTTTTTCCCCCCTCAAATGTATTTTTTTTTAAGATTTTATTTATTTATTTGAGATAGAGACAGTGAGAGAGAGCACGAGAGGGGAGAAGGTCAGAGGAAGAATCAGACTCCCTGTGGAGCTGGGAGCCTGATGTGGGACTCAATCCCAGGACTCTGGGATCATGACCTGAGCTGAAGGCAGTTGCTTAACCAACTGAGCCACCCAGGTGCCCTCAAATGTATTTTTAAAATAAAAATATTGTGGTTAATTCAGTCAATGGAAGGAGAATATTCTACTGGGCCAGTTGGTTGACTTCAAGTAACAAAGTAACTAGCTGATTAATAGGTCTTGCTGGGTTTTTTTTGTGTATTCCCCCTCCCCCAGATTTATTGAGTTGTAATTGAAATTATGTAAGTTTAAGGTACACAATGTGATGTATATATAGCTATAGATATATAGAGATATATATATATATTGTGAAATGATTGCTACAATGTTAACACACCTATCACCTCACATGACTGCTATTTTTGTAGCAAATTTAAGACCTAATCTTTCAGCAACTTTTGAGTATATAAAATATAGTATTGTTAACTATAGTCACCATTCTATATGTTATATCCCCAGAATTATTTATCTTATAGCTGAAAGTTTATACCCCTTGACCAACATCACTCTCTTTCCCCTACTCCACAGCACCTAGCAACCACCATTCTACTCTGTTTCTGAGTTGAGCTGTTTTTATTCCACATGTAAATGAGATCATACAGTATTTGTCTTTCTTTGTCTGACTTATTTCAGTTAGCATAATGCCTTCAAAGTCTATCTAAGTTGTTGCAAATGGCACGATTCCTTCATTTTTATGGCTAAATAGTATTCTGTTGTATACTACAGCTTTGTAGTATAACTTAAAATCTGGAATTATGATACCTCCAGCTATTTTTTTTTCTTTTTCAAGATTCTTTTGGGGATGCCTGGATGGCTCAGTGGGTTGAAGCCTCTGCCTTCAGCTCATGTCATGATTTCAGGGTCCTGAGATCGAGCCCCACATCAGGCTCTCTGCTCAGCAGGAAGCCTGCTTCTCGCTCTCTGCCTGCCTCTCTGCCTCCCTGTGATCTCTCTCTCTCTCTCTCTCTCTGTCAAATTAATAAATAAATAATCTTTAAAAAAAAGATTCGTTTGGCTATTTGGCAGTCTTTTGTGGTCTGTTCAAATTTTAGGATAATTTTTCTATTGCATTTCTATACACCAGTAATGAAGCAACACAAAAAGAGAGTAAGAAAGCCGTCCCGGGGCGCCTGGGTGGCTCAGTGGGTTAAAGCCTCTGCCTTCGGCTCAGGTCTTGATCTCAGGGTCCTGGGATAGAGCCCCACATCTCATTGGGCTCTCTGCTTAGCAGGGAGCCTGCTTCCCCCTCTCTCTTTGCCTGCCTCTCTGCCTGCTTGTGATCTCTCTCTGTCAAATAAAAAAATAAAATCTTAAAAAAAAAAAGAAAGCAGTCCCATTTATTATTGCACCAAAAATATCAAAGTACCTAGGAATAAACCTAACAACGGAGGTGAAAGACCTATACTCTGAAAACTATAAAAGATTGATGAAAGAAGTTAAAGACAACACAAACAAATGGAAAGACATTCCATGCTTATGGATTGGAAGAACAAATATTGTTAAAATGTCCACACTGCTCAATGCAATCTACAGAATTAATGCAATCCCTAACAAAATACTAATAGTTATTTTCACAGAACTAGCATAAATAATTATAGTTATTTTTAATATTTTTGTGAACTGTTATACTAGAGATAGAAATGATTTATAACACCATTACAGTATTAGGGTATTCTGAATTTCACTATATATTTACCTTTACCATTGAGTTTTATATTTTTATGTTTTCATGTTCTTATTTAATGTCCTTTTGTTTCAACTTGAAAATTTTCCTTTAGCATTTCTTTTTTTTTTTCCTTTAGCATTTCTTGTAAGGCAGATCTAGTGGTAATAAACTCACTTAACTTTTGTTTGTTCATGAATGAGTTTATTTCTCCTTAATTTTTTTAAAGATTTTATTTATTTATTTGACAGAGAGAGAGAAAGAGAGATCACAAGTAGGCAGAGAGGCAGGCAGAGAGTGGGAAGCAGGCTCCCCGCTGAGCAGAGAGCCTGATGTGGGGCTCGATCCCAGGACCCTGAGATCATGACCTGAGCCAAAGGCAGAGAGGCTCAACCCACTGAGTCACCCAGGTGCCCCGTTGTTTCTATTTCTCCTTAATTTTGAAGGACTTATTTTCTGAGTATAGTATTCTTATATTCTTGGTTGACATTTTTTTCTTTCATCACTTTAAATGTTTTATCCCATCCTCTCCTGGCCTGCAAGATTTCTACAGATCAGTTTCTATAGTTTGTTTAAGATGATTATTTTGAATTCTCTGTCAAACAAATTGTAGATCTCCATTTTTGGGGGGTTGATTACTGGAACTTCATTAGTTTCCTTTGATATTGTAATGTTTGCCTGATTCTTCATGATCTATGTACCTTTGCATTGATGTCTGTGCGTTTGAAGGAACAAACACTTCTTGTAGTCTTCATAGAATGATTTCAGCAGGTAAAGCCCTTCTGTCTGTTCCCTAAGCCAATGTTCTTACCTCCAGAGTTGTAGTTATTTTGGATTTGAGCCAGTTTTGCAGCTATTTCTGGGTCTGCAGTGAGGTCCATGTTTGGCAGGCTTGTTACCAGGGGCTCAGATGGTCAAGGAACCCCTCTGGTACCTGGGTCTATGGGCCTACCTCTAGTACCTTGCTCAATAGGATAGTGCCTGTATAATTGTCCATTTCAGGGTCCACTGTTGGGTCTTTAGTCAGCAGGCTGTTACCAGGTGTGTGGAGAGCTTCTGCCTGGTCATTGTATGGGACCCTGGGTGGGCAAGACTTGCTCTGGACCACGGCTGAGGGGATTTGGGCACAGATGTCATATTTGGCTGTTTTGCTGACGTCATTCCCATTTTTCATTTTTTTTTTAAAGATTTTTTTTTTATTTATTCATTTAACAGAGAGAGAACACAAGCAAGCAGGTAGAGAGGCAGGCAGAGGCAAAGAGAGGAGCAGGCTCCCTGCGGAGCAAAGAGCCCGATGCGGGACTCGATCCCAAGACGCTGGGATCATGACCTGAGCCAAAGGCAGTTGCTCAACCAACTGAGCCACCCAGGCGTCCCTCCCATTTTTCATTTTTTGTTGAACATTGCAATCAGAATCGCTTGGAAGTCATGGGAAGAATAAATCGATGGCTATGTTTGAATTTGTGCAAACTATTGCAGAGAGCATGTACACCAGCTCTTCAGTGAATAGAATTATAGTTGAGGGTTTAAATTACAGAAAATAAAATTTAAAGAATAAAGTTTAGAATAAGAAATATACTCTTGTACTACCCTGTTATGATTAACCACCTTTAAGCTGCTTATAAACTTAAGTTGAATTGATAAGATCACAGACTTATTCTTTAAAAACCTTAGCATAAAGTCTAGTGTTCCAAATGTGCTGAGCTTTCCTGTGATGCTAAGTGGCCAATACTAATAGAACCCCTAGCAAATATTTTTTAAAAAATGCAGTTGACTGATCGCCTTCAGGTAAATGTGCGTTTTATCTATGAATGTGAAATCAACTACTTTTGAAGGATTGTAAAGTGATCATTTGAGAACACTCATTGGAATGTTTTTCCATCGTTATATGTTGTTATTACTAGAAAAAGATGTTAAAAAACTTGCACATATAGTTTTCTAAACTTCACAAAAATCTTACAAAAAGAAAAGATTTGGTGGGTTTCCAACTGTTCAAATACTGAAAGTACACATTGAAAAATCTGGGTTTGCCAAAGCCAATGATTTTCAAGAGGGTAGATTTTCAATATTTGAATTTCAACCAGAATCTTTGTACGATTAGTATGTGAATGAAAACAAATGTCAAGGTTTAGTCAGTAGAGCCAATCATGATGACTTTATTCTACTTTAATCAACCCATTTACTGGGAAGCATTTCCTATGATAGCTCTCAATCCACGTTTAGAAATAAACTGAGCTTGGGCGCCTGGGTGGCTCAGTTGGTCAAGCAACTGCCTTCGGCTCAGGTCATGATCCCGGAGTCCGGGGATCGAGTCCCATATCGGACTCCCGGCTCTGCGGGAAGTCTGCTTCTCCCTCTGACCTTCTCCCCTCTCATTCTCAGTCTCTCTCTCTCTAATAAATAAATAAAAATCTTTAAAAAAAAAAAGAAATAAACTGAGCTTAAAAACAGGTCTTTAGGGGCACCTGGGTGCCTCAATGGGTTAAAGCCTCTGCCTTCGGCTCAGGTCATGATCTCACGGTCCTGGGATCTTGCCCCACATCAGGCTCTCTGCTCAGCGGGGAGCCTGCTTCCCCCTCTCTCTCTGCCTGCCTTTCTGCCTACTTGTGATCTCTCTCTCTGTGTCAAATAAATAAATAAAATCTTAAAAAATAAAGGTCTTTAAATTACTGTTTTCAAAGCATTAAATTAAGGTTAAAAAAAACATATCCCATCACATTGATCCCATTAAGTTTTGAAATAATTGAGTGTAAAAAATATGCATTTCTAATAATTTTTTTCTTATTCTTTGGGAAAAAAATAAAATAAAAACCTTAGCATAGTTTTGTTTTTTCTATGGTTATAAAAATATCAATTTTTCAAAGTTTCGCCAGTCATATAAAACTCAGACGTTAAGATATTAAGTAAATATATGTTCTTATAAATATTAAATCGATGTATGTTCTTACAGATATTAAACAAAATTAAAGAGATGTTGCCCAAGATTCTTATCTATCTGGTAATTGGGAAAATAGAAGAAACCTTAGAATTCATAGGATCTTTGAGTCGAGAACATTGCTGAATTTAGTATGGTATCTAGCATGCCGTTTGCAGTCTGATAACTTTTAAATCAGGCGTTTCCTTCTGGTAGTAAATAAATGCCTAGCCCATTACTGCTCTGACATAGAGCCTGGGGAAAGGGAGGAATTAGGTATCAATCAAGTCTTCCATTGAGTTGAAGCTGCTGCTACAGATGCTCACCAGGGGCTTTTGAGCCACATTTACTACCAAGTTAATCTGCATGTGAGCAACTCTTTTTATCCAGGAGATACTAGCTTAACTACTATAAATTTGTCCAGATGATATAAAAACTGAAGCCTTAGCACCAATTCCTGAGGTTCATTTAAGCTTAATACAGTTAATGTATATATTACTCTAGGCAAGAATCTATTTCCTTTTTGATGAAAGTGTGGATTTTCAGCTTTTCTGTTTAGAGTACATCCCCTGTAAGTATCAGCACCACTTACCATGGATCTGACACACTATAGTGTTTAGTTTTGTCATTCTCTGGTCAATTAACTAGCAGCTGCCTGCAGTTCTTTGATGCCTTTGAGCCCTCTGGATGCCTATACCCTGTCCTAGGGCAGAGTTCCTCAAAGTGTAGTCCCTGGACCAGCAGCACCTTCACCCAAGACCTTGCTATAGATGCAAATTCTTGGGGCTTGCGGGTGGTGCAGTCGGTTAAGTGTCTGACTCTTGTTTTCAGCTCAGGTCATGATCTTGGGGTATTGAGATTAAGCCCTGGATAGGGCTCCATGCTCAGCTCAGAGTCTGCTTCCCCTCCCCCTGTCCCTCCTGCTCAGGTGTGCACACCCACTCTCTCTCTGTCAAATAAACAAATCTTTTAAAAAATGCAAATTCAAGGGCGCCTGGGTGGCTCAGTGGGTTAAAGCCTCTGCCTTCGGCTCAGGTCATGACCTCAGGGTCCTGGGATCAAGCCCCATATCGGGCTCTCTGCTCAGCAGGGAGCCTGCTTCCCCCTCTCTCTCTGCCCGTCTCTCTGCCTACTTGTGACCCCTTCTCTCTGTCAAATAAATAAATAAAATCTTTAAAAAAAATGCAAATTCAAAAACTTACTCTAGAACTATTGAATGGAATACTATGGAGGTAGGGTCTAGCAATCTATATATTTTAGCAAGCCCTCCAAATTTTTGTCATTCATGCTCAAGTCTGAAACCACTTTTTGAAAGGAGTTTACAAGGACTCTAAGGTCTTCCCTTGACTCATAGTGAGAAACTATAGTTCAAAACTCTTCCAAAGGAAACTTGATAAACACTGATCCCATAGCTTCTAGTAATTCCTTGAGGAGTCCAGGCAGCATGGGTTATATATCTCCAAAGCCATCTCTCTTAGAAAATAATCCTAGGTCTTGAGAAAATCCCCACACTGGCTGTAAAACTTAAGTCATGTGATACCCAAATGAAATATTTATTTAATCAACAGATCTGTTTGAAGATTATTTATTTATTTATTTGACACAGAGAGAGAGATCACAGTAGGCAGAGAGGCAGAAAGAGAGAGAGGGAAGTAGGCTCCCTGCTGAGCAGAGAGCCCGATGTGGGGCTCGATCCCAGGACCCTGAGATCATGACCTGAGCCGAAGGCAGAGGCTTTAACCCACTGAGCCACTCAGGTGCCCCTAAAGACCTGTTTTTAAGCTCAGTATATTTCTAAACTTGGATTGATAGCTGTCATAGGAAATGCTTCCCAGGAAATGGGTTGATTGAAATAGAATAAAGTCATCATGATTGGCTCTACTGACTAAACCTTGACATTTGTTTTCATTCGCATACTAACTGTACAAAGATTCTGGTTGAAATTCAAATATTGAAAATATTTGAAAGGTTATTTCAGCTCATGATGCATTTCTTTTTAAAGCATTTTACTGAAAATCCCATGAAACATACATGCTCTATCTCTTAATAAAGAAATGGAGGTCAGTAATATATATAGACTATTAGACTATTGTATTCCTTTTTTTTAAGATTTTATTTATTTGACAGAGAGAGACAGTGAGAGAAGGAATACAAGCAGGGAAAGTGAGAGAGGGAGAAGCATGCTCTCTGCCGAGCAGGGAGCCCGATGCAGGGCTGGATCCCAGGACCCTGAGATCATGACCTGAGCGGAAGGCAGAGGCTTTAACCCACTGAGCCACCCAGGCTCCCTTAGATTGTTATATTCCTATTTGGTGTCAGGAAAAGAGAAAAAGAAAAGCACAAAGCTTAATTATTATTCCTTTGTGACACATTAAAATAATTACAATTTACAAGCCTGACACATCATAATCACCAGAAGTTCATAGTTTACACTGGGGTTCATCCTTGGTGTTATACATTCTAGGAGTTCTAACAAATATGAAATGACATGTATCTACTGTTGCATTATCATACAGGATTGTTTTTCCACCATAAAAATCATCTTTGCCTGTTCATCCCTTCTCCAATCCCTGGTAACCACTAATATTTTTGCTGTCTCCATAGTTTTGCCTTTTCCAGAATATTACATAGTTGGAATCACACAGTATGTAGCCTTGTCCAACTGGCTTCTTCTTTTTTTTTAAGATTTTATTAATTTATTTGACACAGAGAGAGAGAGATCACAAGTAGGCAGAGAGGCAGGCAGAGAGAGAGGGGGAAGCAGGCTCCCCGCCAAGCGGAGAGCCTGATGCGGGGCTAGATCCCAGGACCCTGAGATCATGACCTGAGCTGAAGGCAGAGGCTTTAACCCACTGAGCCACCCAGGCGCCCCCAACAGATCTGTTTGATCATTTACTAAGCCCTGGTGAGATATGTGAGTCAAAGATGTTGTAATTTAAAAAAAAAAAAGGATATGGTAGTCAAATAAAAAATATAAGATATGAGGACAATAATATGGTATGTAGGAAAAGAGATCGCGTCCAAGTCAAAGATATCAGACTCAAAATCAAAAGAAATCAATGACAGATCTACCTGCTGGCTTTTTTACAATGGGTAACCATTATTATTTTCCATGATACCATAAACATAATCAGTGGTGAGATTTGGAAAGATAAATTTTACAGCTCCATATGGAATGGGCCAGAAGGAGAAAGAAACAGAGAGGAAAACCTACTAAAATAGACTTATAACAGCTAAGAAATAAGTAGGGCCTGACCCAGGATGGAAGTAGAATCCAAAGGACTTTTACCAGTGAATGCCTATGAGATTATCAGTAATTAAAAAGGATAAGTGGAACATATATTTGATATTTGGAGACTAAAGAAGTGAGATTGTAATGTTATTAAAGTGAAATAAAAGGTGAAGAACAGAGCTTGAGATGGAAAGCTTGTTATGTTGTGAGCATGTTGAATATTAGGTGCACACTGAGCATCCAAATTAAGCGGCCCAGGTTATAGGTAAAAGAGGGGTATGGTTGGTAGTTCATGGGAAGGAAGACAAGACAGCAAATCTAAATTAGGGTGTTAGCTACATAGAAGTGATTATTAATGTCATGGGAGGAGAGGAGATTTTTTTTTAAGATTTATTTATTTATTTGGCAGAGAGAGAGAGAGATCACAAGTAGGCAGAGAGGAAGGCAGAGAGGGAGGGGGAAGCAGGCTCCCAGCTGAGCAGAGAGCCTGATGCAGGGCTCGATCCCAGGACCCTGAGATCATGACCTGGGATCATGACCTGAGCCGAAGGCAGAGACTTTACCCCACTGAGTCACCCAGGTGCCCCAGGAGAGGAGATTTTTAAGGGGAAGTGGGCTGAGAGACAAATGAAGCCGATCACAGAAAATATCTAGAGAAATAACAGCATTTGAGTTGGAAGAGAGATGTCCATGGAAGAGGCAGAGGAACACAGTGTCATGTAAGCAATAGTGATATCAAGCTGAAACTTACCAGTATCAGTAGGCCAGTTGTTTGTATCTCTTCTGAGTCATATGTGCTCTGTTCTTATTGGTTCTCATATTGATATTTTTACACTTAGAGAAGACAAAGGGTTAAGAATGAGGATCTAGTCATTACACTTCCCAGATCTGGGCAAAAAGCATGTTATAGTACTTTGTAGCAAACTGGGAGAAAACAACTTCCAAGAAAGAAAATAGCATATGCATGAAATCATTCTATAATCCAACGTGGCTTAAGGAGTCCTCCCTCTGGCCCATGACCCCTGTAATAGTCTTAGCAATATGTTTGTCCCCTAGAAATAAACTTTTGACTTGTCTATTTCTCCTACTGGATTGGAAGCTACTGACAGGTATTGTAAAGGAAGTCTTATATCTCATAGATATGGCATGTGGGAATATCTAATGAATGGACACTTTAATTAAATATTAACTGGTCTTACATACCAGCCTTATTATGTGCTATTTTCTATGATTTCTTATTCAACTAAAGTGTTTACATCAACAAAATTGGACCACTGTAGACTGCTGGCATATGTGCATGACCTGCTGTAGCAAATGCAATTATCGTTTTTGATGAAAATTGAATTTTATTTATAATATGTACAGCTATTTCCTGGTTGAAGAATAAGGAAAATACCAAATATCAGAGTATGGCATGTTTGAGATGATTGCTATTTTTCTAAACCTTTTTTTTAACCTTTTTGTTGTTTTTTTTAATCTTCTAGGGGCGCCTGAGTGGCTCAGTGGGTTAAGCCTCTGCCTTCCACTCAGGTCATGATCTCAGGGTCCTAGGATCCAGCCCCAAATCGGGCTCTCTGCTCAGCAGGGAGCCTGCTTCTCCCTCTGCCTTGCCTCTCTGCCCACTTGGAATCTCTTTCTCTCTGTCAAATAAATAAATAAAATCTTTAAAAAAGAGAGAGAGAAAATCTTCTATACCTAAAGGTTTTCTTTCAGACATCCTATAGCAGAGTTGTTAATTTCTTTTTTTTAGATTTTAGTTTGAATTCTTTTTTCTTTTTTTTTCTTTTCTGAGTTGTTAGTTTATTGTATCCCTCTATTAACTTCAGATACAGTTAGCAGTTTTCTGAGTTTGCTCTAACAAGTTTTAACTATAGAATAACTTCTAGAGGGCTCAGGACTATCGGACTACTAAAATGAACACACCCATATGGATCTCTGATAGTGAACCATAGTGTCCCTGAAGTCAAAAGGAGTGCCCCAAAGCCACCCAGAGCAACAGTTAAAGATGTCCCTCTATTTTTGATATTTTATAACCCCAAAGTTTTAAATTTTCTGTGCCAAATACAAAGCTCATTTTGTTCTGAAATTTAGGGATGTTTCGGTTCAACTTGATCTGATAATTGAGTAGTACACTGACAATCATCAGGGAAGTACCAAAGAGGGCTAAGGATATTGATATTTGGTAAACTCTGTATATTGGTAGTATTTAGATTTCAGGTGAATTATGAATCCTGATATCACATTCTGAAAGGGCAATAGATGAATGAGAGACTATCCAGAAGATACATGATTTTCATTAGAAACAACAAATAGGAAATTTGGGATGTCTAATGTTAAAAAAAATTAAGATAAAGATAATGCATGATAGCAGTCATCAAATATTTAAAGAGTTTCCATGTAAAAAGGGGGAAGAAGGAGAAAAGAAACAGATTTTAGAACAAAATTTCATTCATTTATTTTGTAATTTTTCATTCTCATGGTCAAAATGATAGACATGATAAAAATATTGGCAGTATTTTACGTGTGAGACAAATGGAGATCAGCAAAACAATATGGTTTTCTAAAATAATTCAGTGGAATACTATTCTAAGCCCCAAAATCCAAGAAATGGTGCCTAGTAGATAAGTAATTATTCCATGCTTGATTTTATTTTCTCCCCAACAGAGTCTGGTCGTGGGTATTAAGGAGGGCATGTATTGCATGGAGCACCGGGTGTTGTATATAAACAATGAATCTTGGAGCACTGCATCAAAAACTAATAATGTATTTTATGGTGACTAACATAATACAATAAAAAAGAAAGTTAAAAAAATCAGTACAGTGCCCAAAATCAAAATACCATTCTTCCGTGGTCAAGCCAGGTGCAGTTTCTTTTTTTTCAACAAAGTAAAATGGCCAAAGGTAGGATTAGTTGAATGTACAGTTACTTAGAGTAAGAACATACTATCCAAACAGTGCCTTTTTTTTTTTGTCGGAAACAGGAAGTATTTTATGTTTTATTTTTTCCTTTGCACTAAAAATTTGCAGCTATTCATGACTTTCAAATCATTTGGAATATAATAATTTATTTACTTTTAAAGAATGTTTATGAAAGAATAATTTATTCAGTTATTCTCTAAGGAATATAGCCTCAAGTAACCAAGTGCCTTTTGTAAGCAGTAAAGATTCTCCATGACCTGTACATCAAAAATGTTGAAAATTAACATTCCATTGCTCTTTTTGTTAATTTTCTTACTACTGTCTTTACAACAACAAAACCAACAAATAAAAATGTGACCCTTTATACCTCCAAATGAATTCCAGAATATTTAACATCATTGAATTCTTACTGAAAATTAGTAAAGGCTTCTTTCTTTGCTCTCCCTAAAGTAGGGCATTGAGAGATGTTTTTGAAAAGAGTTGAATGTTTTCATGTCCTAATGTTTTCTTTGGAGAGCAGTGACTTCAACTTTACTCTGTAATCTTTTTGACAGACAATAAAGATTATGATGCATACTTATCATACACCAAAGTGGATCCTGACCAGTGGAATCAAGAGACTGGGGAAGAAGAACGCTTTGCTCTTGAAATCCTACCTGACATGCTTGAAAAGCACTATGGATATAAGTTGTTCATACCAGATAGAGATTTAATCCCAACTGGAAGTAAGTTAATGTTTTCGTTTGAGACTGTGCATACCCTTTTTGTCTGTCTGTATATCATCATTATTTTTAGGCAGAATTTTAACTTGTGGTTCTCTACATCAAAAATCGTTATCAGTGTCTCAAGAAAGAAATGTCATTATGTGTTCATATGAAACTTAATTTTTGATGCCCCTGAGAAGCTAGTTCCATTATCTGTAAAGCATCTCCTTTTATGAGTCTTGACATTTGAAAAAACAAATGGGATATTTGTACCTAGAAAAAAGCAAAGCCCGTACTCTATTCGGTGCGGTCACTGGCTGTCTTCATCTTCTGAGGTATGACCTGACAAGCAACAATTCTCATGAAATGTGTGAAAGAGAAGCTACAGGGGCTTTCTGGAGCACGGTCATTCTGATAAACTTTCTTCTCTCTTATAGCATACATTGAAGACGTGGCAAGGTGTGTAGATCAAAGCAAGAGGCTGATTATTGTCATGACCCCAAATTATGTAGTCAGAAGGGGCTGGAGCATCTTTGAACTGGAGACCAGACTTCGAAACATGCTGGTCACTGGAGAAATTAAAGTGATACTCATTGAATGCAGTGAACTCCGAGGCATTATGAACTACCAGGAGGTGGAAGCCCTCAAGCACACCATCAAGCTCCTGACAGTTATTAAATGGCATGGACCAAAATGCAACAAGTTGAACTCTAAGTTCTGGAAACGTTTACAATACGAAATGCCTTTTAAGAGGATAGAACCCATTACGCACGAGCAGGCTTTAGATGTTAGTGAGCAGGGGCCTTTTGGGGAGCTGCAGACTGTCTCGGCCATCTCCATGGCCGCGGCTACCTCCACAGCTCTAGCCACTGCCCATCCAGATCTCCGTTCCACCTTTCACAACACGTACCATTCACAAATGCGTCAGAAACACTACTACCGAAGCTATGAGTACGACGTACCTCCTACCGGCACCCTGCCTCTTACCTCCATAGGAAATCAGCATACCTATTGTAACATCCCTATGACACTCATCAACGGGCAGCGGCCACAGACAAAATCGAGCAGGGAGCAGAATCCAGATGAGGCCCACACAAACAGTGCCATCCTGCCGCTGTTGCCAAGGGAGACCAGTATATCCAGTGTGATTTGGTGACAGAAAAGCAAGGGACATCCCGTCCCTGGGAGCTTGAGCGGAGTGTGCAGCCCAGTGCCTGGAACTACATCCTCGACTGCTGCTGTTAAAAACATGCATTACAATCTCTAGAACACGAGGAAAAACAGGGTCTTGTACATATGTTTTTGGCAATTTCTTTGTAGCATCAGTGTCTTCCTGTTTTACCATGTCTCTTACCATTACATTTTTTGACTTTGTTTTATATGTCATTGGAATTTGTAAATTTACATTTTTTTAAAGAAGAGACTTATGTATAGATAGAAAACCCTTTTTTGCTTCATTAGTTTTAGAAGGGGTTTTATTTTCTTTTCTTGATTCTGTTTTGCTTTTAACATTTCCTTGGGGTGCTTGGACAAATCTATCCGATGGGACAAGGAGCACCGGATCCTCTCTTGGGTTCTGCCTAGGATCAGCAGGGCCACGTGGGCCTTCAGAGAGCAGTGCGACGAAGGCCAGCATTGCCATTTGGGAGGAAAAAAAAAAAAAAAGATGAGAAGAACACTGGTTTGTAGGAGGGCCCCGCCAATCAGAGCCCTGAATCTCTTCCTTGTCCCACCTCATTCCCCACCTCTACCCTTCTAATGGCGGCATGTAAACTCTGAGGAGGGGTGGGGGTGGGTCTAACTGTCTTAACATTTAATTCACTGCTCGTCAGAATACACTCCAGACCCAGAAGTGTGCTAGTCACTTGACAGTGACCACTACAGAGTGCTAAGAAGAGAAGATCGAGGGCCTGAAATGGGGGAGAGAGTGTCGTTTCTGTTTTTTAAATGAGTTGATGTACCCTTATATAAATATATATATATATATAAAACACACACACAACAAAACAAAAGAAACAAAAAACAAAAAAATACAAAAAAAACAAAAAAAAAACAAAAAAAAATCAAGCCCTATATTTGATCACTTCCTGGAAAGGCATGAATGTGTTTGTGGCTGTTTTTGTTTGATATTCTACTTCCTCTTTTCCCTCTATAATTTTTCTGCAAATGAGATTATGTGCAAATGCCAGGCAGGTTAACTCAAAAGGGTGAATCAACACAAGTCGAAATGAAATTTACATTGAAGGCTTCCAAACCAAAGGGAAGGACAGGATGTGTCATCAAATATGTTTTGTCACCTTGTATTATACGAAATGTTATTTTCTAAAGAGTCAGAACAAATCTGTGAAACTTACTATGGGATCCCCTTGTATTTAAATGTTAATTCACTGTATTTAATTTTCAATGCTATATTCAGAATCAAGTGTTCGGTTTCAGTTTGTGAACATAAGCAACACTTATTAATATCAAAGTGTTTATATAAGAACTCAGGAGGTCAAACATATGAGTACCAACAGAAATCACTATTTTCAAAATAAACATTATTTACACAAAATAGTTTTAAAACTAGATGAGAAAGTGTTTAAAATAATTTTACTGTATAAATAATTCGTTTTATTTTAACTGTGTAATTCTATCTTTCAGAAACAGAAAGCTGATGCTCCCAGGAAATTCATCCCTTACCATTTAGCTTTATGTTTGAAATCAATGGCATAAGCGGCTAATACATATTCATGTTGAAGATGATGCAAAATCAGTCATCAAGGAACTAGGGTGGAATTGTTAAAGGGAAATATTACCTATGTAGCTTTTAGTTAAAAAAAAAATCAATGTGATGAAAACACTGATATAGAACTTATACATTCCTGTAGTGATTCCTTGTAGGAACTTCCATGCCAGTCATCGCCTGTGGGCTCGTGTCGTGACTATTGTATGTTCAGTTTATTCCTACCACCATATAATGAGAAAACAATTCTACAGTTTGGGTCACAATACTAAGGGTGTGAGTTGGCCATACAGACACAAAAGTGGAAACTTTAAAAGAGTTTGTTTGGGAGGGTGAGATTGAATTGCAAATGTTTGAGATGAGCATAAGAATTTGGCAACAATGGGACCGTCTCCGTATTTGTGTGACAAGGTAAAGGAGCCTAGGGATGTGCAGTGATTTTTATTTGCTTAAAAAATGTTTATTTCCCTGACAAGTCACCCGGGGTCTTTCTCTACAATCTGTTCTTTATTCCCCTGCTCCCCCTCGACCTGTGTCACATTTTCACAAACCAGAACTGAAGCTGCAAGGACACATAAACTTTGTGAGCTTCGCACATTGGGTTATTTTCAGACTCCAAGAGGGCCGTTGTTTACTTTGTGCTGTGGACACCGGTCAGGGACTGGTGACAGCGAACCTCACTGGACTGGATTCCAGACTCCCCCAGTGCTCAGAAAACTGTAAACCGGCAATGGCCTGGTTTATTTCTTTGGGGGTTTTTTTTTCAATTTATTTTTTTTTAAGTGCACGATGGAAGTGTGTAGAGGAAGTAATCAGACCACAGTCATATTTGAGGCATCCTTAGGTGTTAATTTAGCTGCATTGGGAGTACATTTTTTTGTTTTATTTTTAGCGTAGATATAAGCACTTTGAATAGCATGATTCAGGGATTGATGGGTAATTTTTGATATTCTCACAACTTAAGAAACTTTTTTTTCCTCTAATGCTTTGTCATATTTTTTTTAAAAAGAAAATAAATGAAGAAGAAGCTATCTCTGGCTTTAGAAACGTTCCTCCCAAGTATTCCTCTATCAGCTCCATGTGAGAACAAAGGAAGGCAACTGTAATGTGTTCCCGTACTCTATGTTTAATAAAAGTTATGTTAGAACTCACAATAAAAAGAGAAAACATGTATTTTCCCTAGTGCTTAGGTTTCATCCTTCTCTTTTTTCACTGGGGGCTGTGGGGGATGAGACTACTGTAGCTGTAGAAACGCAGTTGGAAGTGTGACCGTGTTAGCCAGGCTGAGGGAGAGAACGGGCTTCTGGACTTAAACTTGTGGGATGTTTGGTATGGCCTGTTGTTCATCATTCACTGCTCGGGCTCCGAGTGACACGTTATGGATTCAAAGTCTATCTGGTTCTTTAAGGTAACCTCTCCTTGCTGCCTATGAGCGTCCTACCCTGTATACTGGTGCTCAAATCCTTGATTATTTAATTTGTAATTCATTCCTTAGGTTTCCTATGAGCAGAGAAAATTTGTGTCTCATGCAGCCAGCTGATTTAAGTTTAGATCAATTCTGTGAAATAAATCTCAAACACAATGACTTAAGAGACCTGAACCTACTATATTTCTGTAGCTGAACACCTGATCGTTCAAGCCTTCGACCATTTTGTGTTTATCGCATTTTGTGTTTGTATGTATTTGAATCCTATCGGCTTAATCTTAATATCTAGACACTGGCTTCTTCCTTATTTCATTACTACTTAGCATTTTATAACAAAAGCAAATATTAACTCAGAGCCAACCCCTGAACTCCAAGTGAGTTTTGTTTATCCTAGAATAGTCATTAACTTTGACAGATACCATTTATGTAAATTAAGATCGCCATTTCTAGGAAAACATGAATTCATACATTTGTAAATTATGCTCTGGTTCTGGAATGATACCCTAGTTCTCCTTTTTCCAAGAATCATTTTTTTAATCTTGTGCTTTATTTCTTTCTCTTCTCTATTTAGTTTAAGTGTGTCATTAGTCTCAGAAGAAAGCTTAGTGAGATTCAAAAGGAGACCATTGGTGTGCAAAGTGACATGAATGAAAGGAATAAGAGACTGCGCAGGCACAGAAGAGGAAAATCCTTACTGTCTCTGATCTGAATGTGCTTGATCATCATTCCCATCATTGTCATAGTTGATCAAGAGAGGTGAAATATTACTAAATGTGTCAGAAATCCTACCTACAGGCGCATATTTCCCCATCACTGAACACATTCTTTCACAATATAGACAGTTATTACTAAGACCTGATGTTGCAACTGACTTCCCTAGAGGACGAGCTTGTCAGTGGAAGCAGACCTATTCCTCACCTTCTCCCGAACCCTCCTGGCTTGACTGTTTTGAGCAAAGAAAGCAGTTAACAGTCAAATTTCGATTATCCTGAACAATGGAACTTGAGTTCAAGGACACTTTGAGTCTATGAAAAGGACTGAAGGAAATAATGAAGTCCTTGAAATTCCAGACCAAATTGTGAATGTGTTCAAACTGTGTTTTCCTGGGTGTGAGTCTCAAAGACATCCATCACCTGAAAAGCTATTGATGTTTGGATTTAGGTCATATTCTCAGAAGCTGACGGTCACATAAAGCGCATATCTTGCCAGCATTGTTAGGCCCACAATTCCTTACCCACCATTCATGAAAGTTCAGGGAATGATTATCGCCCTTTTGACAAGCAGAGGCAATTCCTCTTCCAATGTGACCGGACTTTGTGAGAGACTTAGTTTATAGTGAGGGAAAATTTGGTATGATGGCAAGTCATTGAGGCCCAGAGAAATGAGAATCGAGTCTTATTGCTCTGCTAGTTTACTCATTTCTTAGTTGACTCAAAAGATAGTTTTGGAAGAGTGTGAAGTCTGACTTGGCATGATGCCTCATTTCATGAAACTTCTTTATAATTTGGGTTTAATGATGTTTCCCACCACAAAACTAAAGAAATAATCCAGTACAGCAGTAAAAGAAACAACCACTTGACATGTTTTTCCCGAGAGACTTCATTTTCTTGTGTCAAGATTAAGGATTGGTTATTATACACTTGATTTTTGGTTATTGTGCTTTTGCCAGATTTATGACATGACTTTAAAATATGAAGAATTTTAAGAAATCAACTGAAATGAGATGGTGGTTATTTAGTTTTATTTTTTACTCATGACTGGCAGCAAGGTGAAACTGTGTGCTATGTTAATAATGAAGATATTGTCACAAGGAGCTATAAGGCCTGATTGAGTTCTAGTAAAGAGAAGGATGATGACAATGATGAGTGCATCCCTGTTCTAATCTCACTTGTCTTTTCATCAACCAACTTTGGTCACATCCATAGAAAATGCCCAGACTAAAAAGAAGGTTCTCATCTTCCATCAGATATCCTTTCTTTCTTCCAGGCTCAGAATACAAAACATCTCTCTATTACAGACATGCAAGATATATAAAAAGGAAATTTTCCTCCCGCCCTCTAGTAAGTATTCCTCTGAATAGTCTCTGCGTCCACTGACAAACTCCTATTTCATTAAATTTAGTAAAGTAAGGCACTGTTGTTTTTCTACCATTCACTACCTTCATTGATACATCCCCCAGGGTCCTCGAGCCTGAAACGTATTCTCTTTCTTAACAAACAGGCAATTGGTTGAAATCATTACACTGTGTTCCCTCCACTACTAAATGAATAGAAACTGAAGAACTGCACATGAACTTGAGACTCTTATGTGTAATATTGATGTTGTGTAAATTTCAATCTTCATAGTCCAGATAACCTTAAGTTTCAAAGGGCATGCTGGTCATTAAAAAAAAAGATTTAATGTAAAATGACATATTACATAGTGCATGAACATGTGGCAAAGTAATTTGGATCTATCCTTACTAGTCAATGAGAGACTAAATTTGGGGAGATCAGATGTGAGTGTTTTAGGTTAATTCTCACCTGGGATGAAGACATCTTTATGTTAGGATACATGGACAGTTGTCCAAATTCCTTACAACATATGCTCCTGGTAACTAGAATTTTTAGTGTGTTCTTTCCACCAAAGTAGTGGAGATATGTTCATATAATCTGCTATTGAATTGTAAAAACTTTTTCATTTTCAGAGTTTGAGGGAACCCAAGTAGGAAAGTGAATTTAGTCATTTTCCTCTGCTGGTGTTCAAGTCAAATTTTAAACTCAGACACTCTCAGATATGTTCAACAGTCAGTAAAAAGTGCATTTTACATAGTGTTTCCCTTTAGTTTTGCCTACCCTCTTTGATTTTGTACAATCTAGAATGTATGTAACTCACGCGTAGGTGATGGAGGCGCTCTTTTTTTTTCTTAGAATACTTACAATTATATATTTGGTTTTGCTTTGACTAGCAATAGGAAAATAGACAAATACAAGTGTAAAAATGAGAAATTTTAAACTTGAATTATAATTTGTGTTTTATAGTCGTTTCATAAGTCTGTTGCTCTCTATGAGTATGCTCTCTATATATCCTGTAAAAAATAAATTTATATGTTACATAGAAATTCAAGAAATTAAATTATTTATTAAGCTACAAATGTTTCTTCTGGTTTCTACCTGATTATAGATGAAAATAAATTAAATAATGTGTTGTTGGAACAGATGTAAGTACCTTCGTTAATTTGATAACTGTTGTTAAACTTTTCTTTCCCTCTCTGTTTATGTCTCTATAAGCATATACTTCTTAGACTTAATTCCTATTATGATTATGAAGAAGGGATTTAAGAAATGGCCATGGCCGATTGGCTGAACATAAAGAAAACCTTGCTAAAAAATCAAGATCATTTACAATCCCTCTTCAGTTCTTCACTCCTGGATTATGGAGAGGTTTGAATCACAAACTTGATCACTTAAAAGTCATTATCACATCAATGATTGTTTCAAGGTTAAATTCTGCATCGTTCCTTCATCTATTTCGCAACATTCTTGGAGAAACAGAAAGGAAAGGAATTATAGCACGTGAGTCCTCTTTGCTGTTTCTCTTCCTTACTTATTGCTCCCCAGTTATTTTATTCCTTTCTTTTTAAGGTACTACTCACATAACGACCTTAAAATAAAGTCCCCTCAGGTAATATTTTAAAGTGACCAAAATCTTTAATCATCTTATTTTTCTACTTTGTCTGCACCTACTTATAGTGCACAGTCATTCCTAAAGAGAAATGTTTTTGGCCTTACTTTTCATTTTATGGTAAAGAGAAGTAAACCTAAAATTTATTTATTTGAGGGGAGGGGAATGATGGTAAAACTTTCCATCACAAGTGTAAGAAGAGAACAACCAGAAGTCTCCTAGAATGAATGGGCTGTTTAGGCAGAATTCCTATCTTACTACAGCCTTTTAAGAAACACTTATCAAAGATGAAGCCAAGATAAATCATTATGAAAATGGAAAGTAATATTTATAAAAATCCCGTAAGGTTATTTCAGTTTGGACTTCAAAGTAATTAATATATTTAAAATTTCATAGTCATTTCTACCTCAGTAGGGTTTTTCAATGTGAAAAATAACTTCTACTGAAAAAGTAAAATGTTATATAGATTATGACTCAGTGTATAATTCCCATATTGTATTTCAGATTGTGAATCCTAGAACCTGACCCAGTATTAAAAGCATGAGGAGAGAAAACTATAGTTGAATAATATTTGGGACTATTTTTGCACCTTACACATACGCATTTAAATTCTCAGGAATTTTCTATTTCACCCATACCATTGACAAGTGGTTAAAAGACGGATACCCATGGAACATCTTAACTTATTTCTAGAAGATTCCTAACTGATATCAGATCTACATTTATGGGGAAAACAGGATCAGAGACTGAGGCAAAAATTCAGAGAATTAAAATAGTTGTGACCCACTTACTGCTGTGGGATTTTAGCATTTATGTATGGCCTATAAGAGTAATTCAAACAAAGTCCTTGATCAAGTGTTTAATGCCCAGTGATACTGATGGGAGGGCAGGGTGAAGTTCTGAAGAATAGAGAACATCTAAATCTGACCATTAAACTATTGGCTAAACCAATAGTTTAGCCAATGTTTGCTGAAATTAGGAATTTGTATCACAGTGAGATGTCAATTGGTTTTAGATGGTACACGGAGGGAGGTTTTTATTGGAATAGTTATGTATTTGAACATATTTTAGGATTTTTAAAAAACTTATGTAGTACCTCAAACTTGACTTTATGGGTACTATTTCTAGTTCTGTTTATATGGCAAAATGATATATAACTACATGATTTAAATAAAAACAGGTAATTAGTAATGTAGGAAAGATGATAAATGGCAAAAAGTCATCAAGATGCTTCATGAATGACTGGATTAGGAAAAATTGCTAAGATAGTCAAATATCTAACTTCTGGGGGGAAAAAAACTAATAAAAGGTGAAACATTCCCCAAAACAGCAGAAGAATATGCGAAAAACCTACAAAAATGACCGTCAGAACTGTAAGGTTAGGACACTCTATAGCTGATTTAAATTAAGTGAAGAAATATCTCAGTTCTTTAATTGTCCTTGGCAATAAAGAACCATTTGTACAATTATGAACTTGAAAGGAAAACTGACATTGGAATAAAAATCCTTTCTTAAATGGTCTCAGCATGCTTTTCCTAAGTAAAAGGAAAAGGTGAAATTGCTAAACATTATAAGGTACGAATAGAAATTATTATTTTGGTATGCTTGATACTGCGACAGAAAGGCTTGGCAAAGAATGAAATCGTTCATTCAGAGCATTCTTCCGATGGGCCCACTGTCATAGTTCTCAGACGTGTGTGCAATTACAATCACCTGGGAAGATTTAAAGTGTCCCAGAGATTCAAATGAAGCCAGTCAGGGGTTAGTCCCCATTGTCAGTTGCTAGGGTTTTTGTTTTTGTTTTATTTTGTTTTTGTTTTAACAAACTTGCCAGGTGATTGTATAAAAAAAATCAGAGTTGAAAACTAGAGGAGCCAAACTGCTGGGTCTCAAATTTAACGTTTTGGAAGAATTGCCTGGAAAGCTTGTTAAAAATGGATATTCAGATTTAAGTCTGATAATGCTGAAGGGGGGCCCAGAATCTCTTTATTTAACAAGCTTCCCAGGTGATTCTAATGTGAAGGCCTACAGACAACCCTTTGAGAAACACAGGTGTAGGATTTGTTATTTCTGTCATTACAACTGCTATCACTCTTTGGAATACATGATTAAAGTCTGCAGTGGATGAATGTCACCGTAAACTGGGTCTTCCTTTTTTAACAATTTTTCCCAATTTGTTCATCAGAACTCACAATGAAGATGTCCTGAGGAAAAAAAAATGAACTATGTATAGACAATTATACTTCATTTGAGAATATCTCAAAAAGAAGGGGGAAAAAAAGAACTAGTAAAAAAATTGAGTCCAACTTTTCCATGTAATACATGACTTTAAAAAAAACGCCCATCAGAGAAGAAAGGTAGACTAATTAGTAGTTTTTTTATTTTTATTTTTTTATTTTTAAAATTTTTTATTAACATATAATGTATTATTTGCCCCAGGGTACATAATAGTTAAGTGTTAATTTAGAAAATAGTTAAGTGTTAATAAAAAATAAAATTCTTAGAGAATTTATGTCTCTTGTCATTTCTGTTTCTGTTAAGGAAGAAAAAAAGCAAAATTAGGGGTACCAAAGATACTGATTGTGAAAATAAAGATATCGGTACCAAATTTGTTAAATTAGTTGGATTTAACGGTTATTTTCCCTCGTGTTAACGATGAGTTCACTGAAAGAGGAACTCTAATGAAGACTTTTCCAAACATTCTTTAGCACAAGAATCGCTACAAGCGATTTGGTGAACCTTATTCTATTGAATAATGTGGAGTCTAAGACTATATTCATGCAGTGCCCGTAAATTTAGTTAATTCTTTGTGAGATGATAAGTTAAATACACCATCTTGCATTATTTCAGCAAAATGACAACCTACATGACAATGACAAAACAGTTGGTCCTTTATTTCACACCTCAACCATTTATACTGACAATGTGTTTTCAGCCAGATATATTTATCTCACTGGGCTAATAATGACCTTATGTCCCTTGTTATACCAGGACTGACAACCAGTGATGATGTTTGTAGCTTCTGTTCCTTAAGAATGTCCTATCTGATGATGTCTAATTCTCATGAACTAATCGTGTCACTGATCCTAAGTGCATATGTCAAGGACACGGCTCCTGTTAGTTAAGAGAAAATATTCTTATACATTATTTGTGGAGTAGCCATATCAGAGAGTTTCTAGAGAATTCATTTAAATTTATCCACCCATATCCTAGTGACTTCCACAGCCACTATAGGACCTCTTACCATTTATGGTTTTATAAAACCAGAATATCCAAAAAATAATATTCAGTGGTAGAATTCTACTGAGTGCAACATAGACTTTTTTAATTTCTACACTACCCTGAAAGAGATAGTATACCAAGTGAGCTTGATTTATTTTCAGAACACAATCTGGACAACAGCTCAAAACAGTCAACTTTGGAAACATGAAGCATTTAGTGTGCTAAATTAATGTACATGTGTGCATGCATGTGTAATATCTGCACACTTTAATGAAAAACACAAACTAACCAAACCTGATCAATATACGCACTACATTAAATAAACAGTTCTATGAGTTCCCAAGATAATGCCCTCCATCAGGAAATTATTCAGAGTATCATTTTTGCACAGGCTAAATATAACACCCAGGTTTCTGTTCAACTAACTTTTCTTGAAGGACATGCATTTTTATCTTAAAGGAGAGATTCAGCTCATTCTTGCTTTCTTTTGCAGAAAAATTCTGTGATTATTTCCATTTTCTACTTTTCCATTACGTGGTAGCCCTGAATTATTTATTTATAAAAAATGGGAGAGGTATTGCGCTCAGCAACCACCATAAGAAAAGCCTGTGAAAGCATCAAAGTTATTACCACGGGTTTCCTATCTTTTAGTCGATTTTATTTTTCTAGGGCTGTGAAATAACTTATTTTTTCAGATTCCATTTAAATTAAGTCCTTAGCAAATAACATGTCTTCAGCAAAGCCTAACTTGAGAAATACAGTTACGGATAAACTTTTTTTTTTTTTAGTTTTCTTTTACTTTCCAGAATCCATGCCATCACTGAAGTGAGATAGAAACACCATAGAATTAAGTAAATTTACAACTGACGAGTTTCTGAGTACTGCACCTTATGTATTCTGCGCCACGAGGTGAAATCTTACTTACAGTCATCTTCAAAATGCGCATTTGAATAACTTGCTGTGTATTTTCATAAGAAAACTGGACATGTGATAAGATATTACAGGAAAGGGTAGCAGAAATTTCTGCTTGTGTAGCATTAGAGAAGGATACATTTTTGCTGATTATCTCTAAAGATTTTAACTATGGCTTTATAGGTAAGGTCACATAGCCGACTGTAGCAAGTATAACATACTTAGCGTTTTGTACTTTCATTTTAAGAGGGAAGGAGATCACTCACTAAATATGAATGCTGCATATGTTAGCAATAGAGATAGTGATTTTGTAATTTTGATTGCACTTGCCTTAAATTTTTTCCAAAAAGAAATTATATATATAAGTAAATATAGATGAGGATGGTTAAAGAACATTGTTTAAAAATAGGCAAGTTCTGCACTGATTATACTTTTTTACATAACTTAATGCATAATGGCAAAGTATATTTGCCAGATCCATGTAATGAGTATATGAGCACATGATAACAGCAGTTTGTATAAGCACAAAGTGTTCTATGTTTAGATGAAAAATTAACAATGATAACTTTTGGTGTGACTGCTTTAAATTTCAAAAAGTTGGATGTTTAAAGATAAATTTATAACTTGCATAAGAATATTTTTGTATAATATTGGGAAAGGTTTAAAAATGGACTTGCTTTATGGAGTGCAATTTTCAGAGAAAATAAACAGGGTATGTGTCCAGTTTGTAAATGTTTTCTTTCCAGATTACTCTTTTGCTGGTTAAATGCAAGGATATAATGACTTGAAATACTTTTTTTTTTTGTGAACTGAATAATACCAACAACAATAACAAAAATAAAGCAATGTGAATAAGTTGCGTATGCAAACTTCTTTTAATCAATACCAGTAGATCCTGGAAACAATAGTGAAGATCCATTTCTGTGAGTGTAATGCTAGAAGTATTTATAATTGTGTTTTGACATTTGATGTATGAACATATATCCCTTATAAGAAAAATATTAAAAATGTTTTGTTTTTAGGAGAATTTTTATTCTCCATGCTTCTCGAAAATCATATTTATTTTCTAAAATTAAGAATAAGACAAGTTAATAGCACCCCATACTTATAAAATATCTCTGATGCCAGAACCAATATACGACAAAAGTTCTTGAATTTGTTAAAAGTTCTATTTGTAGAATGCATGCCTTGAGCTAAAAATGTTAGGAGATTTATGAGAAAGAATAGATTTATGAAAATAGTGTGCTGGTTAATACTTATATATATGATAATATATATCTCCTTATATGTACCTGTATTTAGTGAGATACTCTGCTTTGAAATCAAGAAATATGACTGTGAGTTGGTTTCGGGACCAGGAAGTATCTACAAGGCTAAAAATGTCTCCTAAAGATTAAAATGAGAGGCTAGATCATTTAAGAAGATAACAGGCCCAGATAAGATGTATGATTTTTCATATACGCTTTTTTAAGTATTATCCAATAAATGGTTTTAAAGAGGTTCTATAAACTCCTACCAAGTAAGACGAAAACATAGAAACTGAAAACGAGCCTTCTTTACAGGTAACAAGAAAACCAAAGAAAGAATCAAATTTTTTAAACATTAGATATCATATTCGCAAGCGCTATGGGGTCTGGAAAAACTGTTGGGGTAATACAGAATTTTGTTTAAGTTTGTAAGGTATTTCTTCCAAGAGGCCAACAACATTAAAATGAAAATCTAATTTCTAGTTTATCACAGATGTCCCTATACCCATGGTAAGTATAGCTACTTCTTAATGAGGCACAGTTATTCTATATTTTGAGGATCTGTATACACATTTGTAGTTATTACTGTATTAGGTCACACCCAGGGGAAATGCTCAAATCACAAATGGGTCGATGCGATTGCTCAAAGAAAGTATTATAGACATTACTTTGGAAAACACAAAGCGTTTAGATTAATAAAAACAATGAATAAAGTAATCTGTAGAGTTGCCCCTTATGTCTTACACTCCCTCAGTTGCATCTGACATCACTGAATCAAATGTATTGGCACACATGATTCTTTTTCTTATGATTCAATTAAGAATTTGGCAAAATTAACAATATAGAGTCCTCTCCTTTTTTCTATTTAATCTCTGTCAAAAAAGAATGATGAAAATTAACCTGGACTCCTCCACCCCAGCCCACCTCACCCCCCATCTTAGGTGGTTTTTTTCTTCCCCTGTTGTTCTGAGCTTTCCTGCTCTTTCGCTGGTCTCATTTAGGATCTCTCCTGCGGGGGTGCTCATATTACAGCTGGGAATGGAGTCATAGAGAGGGTGAAGTAAAATGCGAGGATGGTTGAAACTCTCTCTTTCCTTATGCATAGCTCAGGGCCTCTGCGCTCTACTTGGCCTCTCCGCAAGGTCTTTCCATATGGCCTCTCTACCTAGGTACTAGAATTCTTACATGGCAGCTCAGATTTCCCAAAAGTCCAAAAGTGAAGGCAGCCAAACCTTAAGAGTCAGCATGACTTTCTGTACATTAGTACATTCTGTTGGTTAAAGTGAGTCAAGTTAGATACATTGTGGGAGGGGACCACACAAAGGCATGAATTCCAGAAGGCATGGTTCTTATAGGCCATCTTTGGAGAATGAGTGCCATAGAATAAATGAGATTGGATGTGTGCGCTGAGACCTCTGTTTAGAGCCCAACACACGGTCCCACATCATGGAGCCACCACATGGGTGGCCTTTAAAAGGCAGGAAGCCCACTGCTGCCTTTAGTATCCAACCAAAACTGTCTAACACCGAGCGTTCGTTACTACTGCCAAATTTAAACAAAACAAAGCATACAGGCAGGAAATCCTCTTTTCCTTCTCCCCCTTCCTATAAGTGTTTCTTTCCTATCTTAGTGAAACCTCACTTATTTGGCTTAGAGGAGAAAGTGAACAGCTAGGGGAGCCCTTATACTGAGGATTAAGTCACTGGTAAAGTACAAATGCCAAACTTCAATCAGCAAAGTCCCCAGGGATCAGTCCCTTGATAAAGATTCTGAAACACCTAGAATTCAGTTGTTTCCTACATAAAGTCGCCAGAACTGGGAACAAACCAGAGACATAGTTCCCTAGCCAAGAGATCACACCAACACTTTGAACAAGAATGGAAAAGTTGAAGCTCTGTTAAATTCTCATTAGCATTTCTTTGATCAAATGTATATTTTCTTCTTTTCATAACTTTTTTTTCAAATGCAAATATATGCTTAAACATTAGCCACTGAGCTGCAACTGGGAGAGCATGCACAGAATGTTTAAATATGCAAATCAACACCTCAGAGAGGAAAAGATGAACCTTCTCTACTTGGCTCTTTTGTACACAGCAGCAAGCAGCATAAAGCACAATTAAATAGAGACTCTCTGAACTCCTCCATCAAGAAGTATGTCTTATCAACTGAACTATAAGCACCTGTGCTGCCAGAAGTCTTAACGAAATGCCTCGGGTGACCCAGAGAGATTCCAAATGGAATACAATTGCAGTTAAATCGAGACACCTATTAAGGAGAGTGGCCCAAATCTGTGTTCACACAGACCAAATACAAAGTTTTGTTTGAAATTGGGCTCAGTCATTTCATTCTGGGGGTGAATTTCAAAGTAAATATGGATTACGAATATAAAGGAATGAAGGCAGGGGCTTACGGGAATAATCCACGCTCAGTATGTTATTCAGAGGAAACTACCCAATTCAAGAAAGAGTGAAATTCACTAAAATTTTGAAATACTTTTGAAAGAAAATGAACAAATGCAAATTAATTTGTAGTTACTAATTAAGTGATGCACCACGTGTTAGTTGATGAGATTAGGAAACGGGTATGCTTATTTACTACGGATTAAAGAGTAAATTAGGACGAGGATTCCTTTAGCGTGAAAAGATGGTCTTCATTCTCATTTACTTGTAACCTCTCTTTCTCTTCATTATAAGGTCTGTTTAATAGTCTACAGTGTACTGAACGTTCCCCTAAGACCCCAACCCAGGTTTTCTAGAACAACCCACTGCTGAAAAGACACATTTTCAGTTGGTATCCTCACACACAGAACCACCTTCCTTTTCTCTAATTCAATTCTACCTCCTCCTAGTTATATTTTTCCCTCTTCCCTCTCTTTCTCTGACATTTTATTTATTTTTATTTTTTTAAAGATTTTATTTATTTATTTGACAGAGAGATCACAAGTAGGCAGAGAGGCAGGCAGAGAGAGGGGGAAGCAGGCTCCCTGCTAAGCAGAGAGCCCGATGTGGGGCCTCCATCCCAGGACCCTGATATCATGACCTGAACCAAAGGCAGAGGCTTTAACCCGCTGAGCCACCCAGGCGCCCCTTTCTCTCACATTTTAAATGAGAACTGGCATGATATAAAGAAAACAATATGAGCTATAATCAGGGAAATGTAATTTTTGATCCTAGTTCTTCATCTTTTTTTTGGACCTTTGTCAAGTTAGTTTTAATCTATTTGAGGCTCGGGTTTTTCATCTGCAAAAAGAGATAATACACTGTAGTGTTTTGTGAATATTAAATTTATGTATATTGATATGATACGTAACAGGTATCTAGGTGGATTATGTAATGCTAGGTGCTGCAATAATTTAAAAATACCCAGGGGCTTGACTCACTGGAATTTTATTGCTATAGGTGCTCCTGGTCAGGTGAGACATAATCCTAGGTGTCGGGATTTTTCCATTTTGTAGCTCTACCACCCCCTAAGTCTTAGGCTGTGAGTAAGCAGGAGCCCACCCCTACCTCATTAAATACAAACGCCTTCAGTGAAGTAAAGGTGACTTTCATAAGTTATTAACACCTTGATTTAAATAAATCTATTGTTTTATAAAATAGCTCACGAAAAGGAGACAAGCCTGAATGCCAACTGTATCGTTTAGAGGAATGGAAATAGCAAGTATGTGCATCGGGAGGATGTATTAGCTATCTATTACAGCATAAAAATTACCTCAAGACTTAGAGGCTTCAAACAATACGCCTTTATTCTCAGTTTCTGTGGTACTTAGGAAGAGCATAGCAGGATCCAGTGTTTCAGGGTCTTTCACAAAATTATAATGAAGGTGTTTGCAAAGTTTGAGGTCTCCTCTGAAGGCTCAATTGAAGAAGAATCTGCTTCCTAGCTCAATCCCATGGTTGTTGGCAGTATTGGGTTCCTAACAGTTGGTTCTGAGTGCCTCAGTTCCTCACTGGGTATTGAACAGAGGTTTCCCTCAATTCCTTTCCATGTAGGTCTTTCCCACATGGCAGATGGCTTTATCAGAGCAAGGTCACTTGGATGGCAAGAGAGACAGAAATTGCCAGAAAATAGGAAGTCATAGTCCTCTATAAACTAATCATGGAAGTAACATTCCATCACTTTTGCTGTATTTTATTCATTAGAAACTGATGATTATGTCCACCCCATACCCAAAAGGAGGGGATTACACAGGAAGTAAACACCAGGAGATGGGGCTCATTGTGGGTCCTCTTGGAAGATGCATACCACAAGGCAGTCGACTGCAGAATAAGGAGAATGGAGGTTCTGAGATCTTTTTTTTTTCAAGATTTTTATTTATTTATTTGACAGACAGAGAGAGAGAGAGATCACAAGTAGGCAGAAAGGCAGGCAGGGAGAGAGGGGGAAGCAGGCTCCCTACCGAACAGAAGAGCCTGATGTGGGGCTCAATCCCAGAACCCTGAGATCATGACCTGAGCTGAAGGCAGAAGCTTTAACCCACTGAGCCACCCAGGCCCCCCGAGAATGGAGGTTCTGATAGCAAACTTGGCTAAAATCACATATCGTGTCTTTGCTGGAATTTGGTTCCAATGATTTCTCAAATCATTCTAGCACCATAATCCTGAAATCATTAGAACACAAGCTGAATGAAGTCTGGAGCTTCTAGGATTCTCAGTTTCATCATCAACAAAATAAGGATGGGGGTGCTTGGGTGGCTCAGTTAAGCCACTGCCTTTGGCTCAGGTCATTATCCCAGAGTCCTGGGATCGAGTCCCATATCTGGCTTCCCCTGCTCTGCAGGGAGCCTGCTTCTCCCTCTCCCTCTACCTCTTCCCCTGCTTGTGCTCTCTCTCTCTATGTAAAAAAAAAAAAAAAAAATCTTAAAAAAAAAACAAAATAAGAACGATAGTACTTCGATGGCTTGTCAGTGAAGATTAACACAACAGCTTTAGAGGCAGGATTATGGGTAATTTCTTTTATCTGCAAGTTTGTTGATGCCTTCACATTTTTCAAAAACCATATGTGCAGTTAAAAAATTCTAGAAACATGGGGCGCCTGGGTGGCTCAGTGGGTTAAGCCTCTGCCTTTGGCTCAGGTCATGATCTCAGGGTCCTGGGATCGAGCCCCGCATCAGGCTCTCTGCTTGGCGGGGAGACTGCTTCCTCCTCTCTCTTTGCCTGCCTCTCTGTCTACTTGTGATCTCTCCCTGTCAAATAAATAAATAAAATAAAATAAAAATTCTAGAAACATGCAAAAATACCACTTAGGATACATTAGGTATCAAGTAAATATGAGAATATCTTAGATCTAAACCTGAACTACTAAATAGAAAGTATACTTGAGTTACAGATTTGATGGGGCCTTAATTCTCTTTTACTTAGAAGACCATCATGGCAAAATAATCATTCTACAGTGATTGACTTCTAAATAAAGGAAAAATGAGGACAGAACAAATTCATTCCTCAATGCTGTATGCAGATTGGGAATCTGTTTCATCAATGTTCAGTATACAAGAAGCTGGTAATTATATTTACATGGATGAGACCCGCCCTATCATGTACAAGATTCTTGCTAACAGTTAAGAGGAGAAATCTGAGTACTCTAAATGCAGGTAATTTATCATTGTCTTGAATCACTGCAACCTAGGGACACTTCTTTATCTAATTTTCTACTTATGCCAAGCAAACACTTAAATTGCTCTGTATTGTTGCCTTGCACTATTTTCTCTATTCTTTCCCTTCTGATATAAAGAATAACAATTCGGCTTTTTTTAAAAAAAAAAAAACAACAACAATCTCTGTGTTAAATGCATTTTAAGCTCATTCAATGAGCTTAAGTTTATGGAGTATTTACAATAAGCAAGGCTTTTTGAAAATTCATCTTAAAAAAGGTACTGACTTTAAGAATCGTAGCACCTATGAGAGAAATTATATGTCCATTAACTGGATATATGCTGTGCAAGTTATCAGTTTAAACTAGTGTGATCACCAAAAGCAACATCAAGTGCCATTTGACAGGACTCGAAGGCCAAATTTTGAGATGTGCACAGGGAATTACAAAGAATGAGTCAGAGGATAATATTCAGAATGCTAAAAACATGACACTCATACAAATATAGAATGAGCACGTGTCAAAAATTTAACTCATTAGTGAGAGAAACCGCAGGATGATAAAAACGGTTCCAATGGAGAGTTTAAAAAATAGAGATCTTTTTTTAAAAAAGATTTTATATTTATTTGACAGAGAGAAACACAGTGAGAGAGGGAACACAAGCAGAGGGAGTGGGAGAGGGAGAAGCAGGCTCCCTGCAGAGCAGAGAGCCAGATGCAGGGCTCAATGCGATGAGGGGCTCAATGAGGGGCTCAATCCCAGGACCCTGGGATCATGATCTGCGCCAAAGGCCAATGCTTAATGCCTGAGCCACCCAGGCGCCCCAAAAAACAGAGATCTATATAGACACCCAGTAAGTCAAAGAAACACTGAAATGAATTTGCTGATCGATGCAAAATTAATATCCTATAGGGTAACAAAACCGTATCTTTTGGAGTAGTCTTTCCTCCTACATATAAATCTTCACGTTAACAATAACTTCAGAGCCTGGGTCCTGATCAGTGATAAAGAGTAAATCAGACAAAGGTAAATTGTCCAGGAAATTAAATCCTCCTGGGGTAGGCCTGTCAGGCAATGTTTCACTATGATATCAAACTGACATGCAGGCATTATTTGGTCTTATTTCTAAGTTTTGAATACTTTTCCTTAACAAGGATAAATGGCATGAGCACGGCCACAGAGGTGCATTTTCAGAGAATGGCATGCATACAAGGGGTGGCACGATTTTTCTGCAGAGGGCCAGAAAGTACACATTTGGGGCTTTGGGGGCCATTACAATCTCTGTTACAGCTACTCATATGTACCACTAAAGCATTAAAGCAGGGTGGACAATAGCTGAACAAATAAGTAGGACTATGGTATCATCAAACTTATTTGATGAATGCCCAAATTTGAATATCTTATCATTTTTACCACGTCACAAAATATTCTTCTTCTGATATTTGTTCAACCATTCAGCAAGGTGAAAACCTCTCTGTGGGCTATATAAAAAGAGGCGGCAGGTTAGATTGGATCTACGAATCATAGTTTGCTGGTCCTTTAAGAGGCTACAGGAAGCAATGAGTGGGTGTTTGAAATCAGTGGTAAACAAGATGGCGAGGACGTTGGGCGCCTTGAAATGTGTGGTCTTAATTTATCCCCCCCTCTCACACACAGAGACAGACAGGTAAGGTCTCGGTGTAAACATGGGGGGGGGGGTGTTGTTAAATGACGTAATGCCTTCATAAGATTAATGTGAAAGGAGGGGCACCTGGGTGGCTCAGTCGGGGTTAAGCGGCTGCGTTCAGCTCAGGCTCTGGGTCAGGGTTCCAGTCCTGGGATCAAGCCCCTCATCGAGCTCCTTGCTTAGCAGGGAGTCTGCTTCTCCCTCTGCCTCTCTCCCTGCTTGTGCTCGCGCGCTCTCTCTCAGAAATAAATAAATAAAATCTTAACAACAACAACAACAACAACAAAAACGACTAACGTGAAAGGAACGTTTTAGATGAGGTACAGGAGGGAGAGAGCAGAGAGAGCAAAGTTAGGTAAAAATTGTTTATCAGTTAGCTTTGAGGGGATAATCAGGCGGTTCAGAGTGTGGCCAAAGAAGGATTTCTCCACGGATCAGATGTATAAGGCAGGAGAGAGCAACTGTTGAAAGCTTACACGTGAAATTCAAAGCAGAGACACTGGGGAGTGAAGAGTTCTTTGTCAGAAAAGGAGCGCGGTGACTGGGTGGTTGCAAATGGGCTGAGCGGGAGGTGTCTCTGGAGTGAGAGGTGCGGGAGGTTGGGCAGATGGTGGGGAATGTTGCGATGGGTTTGGGGGGACCGTACTTGCCCACGAGTGGAAGTTGGTGAGGAATTTCCTCAGGGAAGGGGAGTGAGGAGGCAAGGGAATGGGTGGGGAGTTCAAAGAAAAATGCCTAGTCAGAAAAGCAAACAGAAGTGGATGTGTGTGATGCTGGAGCAGCAGGGAGAAGTTGGCTTATGAGAACTCGGGCAGGAAAACAAGCCTATTTAAAGAAAAGAATATCAAATCTGGAAAATTAGGATGGTTTAGAATTACAGAAGTCAGAGCTTTTTTTTTTTTTTTTTTAGAAGTCAGAGCTTTTATTCATTCCAGAGGGGAATGACAGCAGAGTCTAAAGGGAAAAGTCACTTGATGGACATGTACCGATTTTTCTCTTTGTTTTTATTTGTCCAGGAATTAGACATCAGAATTTAGCAAATGAATTTCTAAAGTGAGATAACAGCTAACAGAGACTTTAGAAAGAGCTTCAAGGCCCACCTCTAGTGCCTCTGAAAGTGTCATTAAACACTGGAAAGAAAGAAGAGGGCCAGAGTTATAATTCTGACTAGTTCTCTCACTAATTGTTTGAAATTTCCAATGTCATTCCTCAAATTGGAATCTTAGTCTGTTTGTGTGCTGACTGAGCTCTGAAATTCCCTATATGCCTAAAACTCAGTGATTTTATTTCACTCTTCTTGTGTATAAGAACAGTCCTGTGTAATCCCAAAAGGGAACAGTGAAAAATTGTGTCTAGAGCTCTGGATCCGAAACTCCGAATCCCTGAGGAGTTGTGCCGACATAGTAATGGAGATCCTGAGGTTTTTAAAAAAATATTTTAATATATTTCACTATTTTAAAATCTAATTAAAATGGCACCTTTATCCAGGAAAGTGCTTGAAAGACTAATGGAAACATTAATATTCTTCATTTGGTGATGAAATCTTATTAATTCAGGAATAGCATAGTCTCTCATGTGGATCAGGAGCTCTGATTGGGATTAGTGACTCTTTGACATTCAAAAATATTAAAAGGGGCCCTTTATGAAAAAACGACTTCTGGTCAAGATGGATCCTGTCGGAATTAGTGCAGTCCTAATGTCTGATGAGCAGGTCACCATTCGCAGTCTGATATAGGCAACAATTCCAATATACGGTATACCATTGACTCTCAGAAGCTGGGAAAGCTCCAGAGCCGAGGTTGGCTTTTGCTAAAAGAGTTTACTTACACAATTTGCCACCTGTCAGATAAGACATATGGAAATGTCCTGAATGTGCACCAGATATTAAGAGAAGCTTCTGACAGTCCCTGGATGGAGAGGGAGGTAGGACTACATGATTGCTACTACCTAATAGAATAAGCCAGACTAAACTAAATTTAGAGCACCGTTTACCTTTTTGAAAAGAACTTCTACTTATATTATCACATTCCCTAATTTGATCTAAACAACACAAACTTGAAGAGGCCAGAGGGAAAGATATTATTTCTATTTTATAGCTGGATAAACTAAGGCTCATGAAGGCAAAAGGCTTGCTTAAGATATCACAAGTAGTGATCTTGAAGCTGGAATGTGTTAGTAATCTATTGCCACACCAGTGCTGTATAACCAACAACCACTGAACCTTAGTAGGCTGTAAAACCAAGCCTTTCTGGGGCCCCTGGGTGGCGCAGTTTGTTGAGCGACTGCCTTCAGCTCAGGTCATGATCCCGGAGTCCCGGGATCGAGTCCCACATGGGGCTCCCAGCTCCATGGGGAGTCCGCCTCTCACTCTGACCTTCTCCCTTCTCATGCTCTCACTCTCTCTCTTTCCTAATAAATAAAAAAAAAAAACAACAAAAAAAAACCAAGCCTTTCTGGCCGAAACAGCTGGGGTGATCGGCTTGGCAGATCTGTTGATCTTGGCTGGGCTCGCTCACATGTCTGGGGGTGGGGGGGCTGACCGTCAGTGATAGAGGACAGCCTTTTTCTAGCCTTTGCTAGAATGACTGGAGAGGCAAACCTCTACACCCAAGTCTTTTAAGACAATGAACGCAGACACGACACGCCACGCCAAGTGCTTTCCCAAGCCCCTGATAACATCCCCTTGGTCACAGCATATCACATGTTCAAACTCAGATATCGGACTCAAAAAGAAGGCAGGAGTAAAAAACATGATCCCGCTAATATTTCTTACTTGGAACATCAACCTACATTTTCTGCCCCTAATCTCATCTTATCTAATTGAAACGAATCTAATCTCTTTTTACCTTTCTAATGTGTACATTGCTCCCAAACTGAAAGCACCTTTTCAAGGGAAGTAGCTGATCCATAAAAAATGAATGTGATTTCTACTTAGATGTACTGGATGACAATGAATGCAGTCGTTCTTTATTCTTTCATTCACTTAGAAATATTTATTGCCTACTGTATGCCAGGAACTATGCTGAGAAGCTTGTTGTTGATAAATAAATAGAGCTGTCACCTCAGCTTTTTTTATAATTGTGTATCAAACCTCTGTGTTAAATCACATCGTATAAAATGTCTTCTATTCAGACTCCCCAAATTCAATATTCAGGTATCAGCACCTGCAAAATGAAGGGGGAGAAATGGGCTGCAGTGCCGCTCCGCAGTTCTGCTCCATTTATCTCACACAGCCCCAGCGGCGGCCACATTCGGCATGGTCTCCTACTCCAGGTGCACCCTCAATCCTGTTCTCTCTGCTCCCAGACCTGAGCCTACTCAGAGGGTCAGTGGCTTTTCACCTGCTGTGATACTTCTGCAACTGCCTCAGATTCCAAAATTAGTCTCTCATATTGAATGGGGCAGCTGGAAAAGCTTTACAGATCGACTGCCGAATGTTCTCATGTCTTAGAGCCAGAAGAGACATCGGCTCTTCTACTTCAGGCATTTTCAAAATGTTTCTTCTTATTTTCATCGCAAAGCAATGGAATTCCCTCTTTAAATCTCCAGGTGAAATTTTTAGCAGGGCCCATGACTTGGAATAAATAAAAGCGAATTTTTCTGGTTAAATTGACAGCTGTGTTCAGAGCCCCACCCACTCAGCCTGTACCAAACTAAAACTCACAGAAACATTCTGAAACAAAGCAAATTTGCCTTAAATAATCTGTGCCAGTTTTGCAGACCCTCCTCTTTTATCCCCATAGCACCAACAGGTGCCATGGCATGCACATAAGGCACGTTCGCTGTCACCCCACCTCCTGTCCCCATCAAGACATGACGAAGCAAGTGTAGCACTGTTTCCTGCTAGACCTGAATTTGGCCTCAGAGTTTTTCTCAATCCAGAGCCCTAGGAAGTCACTATTTATCAGTAGAAGTTGGAGCTTGCACTGAAGATGAAGCCTATTTCCAATCTGTGAGAGACTTTGTACAAACACACACACACACACGAGTGTACATCTTCCTTACACATACATTTCTTGCCCTGTATTTATTACCGACGTTCCCTTGTGATCCACTCAGGTGAGCAGGTTATGAGCTCTGCAGAGGCTGAGAATTACAGTCAGCTCTTAGATCCTCTACTGCTTCCCTCACCCAGGCACAATTAGCCTCGAGAAATCGTCCTGCCCACATTCCAGCAACTCTGGAAAAAACCTGTCCTGGTGGCTGTGTGAGTGTTGTGAGGACTGCGAGGAGTCCCCCAAAGCAGACCCTTAGTCTACAGTACTCCAAGGCAAACGGAGTGAACATTATCACCCCTTTTAGGGTAGAGACCACTTCGTATGGGAAATGATATTTATATCCCAACACTTTACAATTCTACTCTCCACCAGTCCAAAAAGGGTTTTTGTTTTTCATTTTTTTTAAAAGATTTTATTTATTTATTAGAGAGAGAAAACGAGAGAGAGCATGAGGAGAGAAGGTTAGAGGAAGAAGCAGACTCCCCATGGAGCTGGAAGCCTGATGTGGGACTCGATCTGATCCCGGAACTCAAGGATCATGACCTGAGCCGAAGGCAGTTGCTCAACAAACTGAGCCACCCAGGCACCCTCATTTTGTTTTGTTTTTAAAATAATTTATTTGAGAGAGAGAGAAAGAGAGTGCATGCTCCAGGGTAGGAGCTGCGGGGAGGGGCAGAGGGAGAGGGAGAAACAGATTCCCTGCTGAGCAGGGAGCCCCACTCAGGGCTCCAGGATCCCAGGATCATGACCTGAGCTGAGCCAAAGGCAGACGCTTAATCAACTAAGCCATACGGGTGCCCCCAAAAAGTGTTTTTACCACTCCTCTCCTAGACTAGTCTGAACTGAAAGAGTAAGAAAGGAGCAGCATCTTACTGGATTTAAGGTCTGGACATTATCCTTAAAAGGCCTTTATTTTTGTAAATCAGGTTTCCTCCCACCTTGCGTGCTTAGTGGTAAAAGAATGGGTTTTGGAGTTAGTTAGAAGCTGTGCTTCTAGCTTGCTATGTGATCAAGTATTGTTTTAATATTTCGAGGTCTCAAAGTCCTGCCAACCCAAAGTTTCTGTGAAGAATATATATCAATGTGATGATTCAGGAGCCCTATAGTCAAGAAACTGAGCTTCTAGTCCCTGTCATATGTCTTAAAGGTCCCTTTGAACTTCAGTGTCTTCATGTGCCCGAGACTGGGCTTGATCTGCTGGGAGGCAGCCATGGGAGGAGGTGCCCGGCCACATTTGCCATTACTCACCTTTCAACTGCAGTGAGTGCACCTTTCCCATTTGCCTTAGCTTTTGATCTGAGGCATGCAATACCCAGTGGCCCCAGCCAGGGGCTCTGGAGCCTGCCATTTTTCCTTCACTGGGCAAACTTTGCTCCAGAGTTCCCTGTTGGATTGGCTGAGAATTTGTCAGAGCTGCCTTGTAACCATCATCCTGCCCAATTCCATTTCCTCTCTTTTCTTTTCTCTCCTCAGTCAGATCCAAAATGCCATTTGAAAGCTTTCCTGCCCATTCTCCCTTCCTCCCTCTTTCATCATTCACTGCCATTATCCTCTTTCTCCTACTCATAAACCCCTTGCACTCCTAACTCCATTTCAAAGTCTGCTTCCTGACTGACCCAAATAATACATGCTGTAGGGTCTATTTCAGGTCAATTATCTTTTAGCACATAAGATCGTGTTAGAGTGAATCTGCTTTCTCTTATCTTCACATCTGGCATTTTAGCAGTGGACTGGGTGGAAGTGAGCGCTGAAGAAGACCATACATCTTAGTTTGCCTGGAACGGTGCCACTTTGACACCTGTTGTCCAGATGTGCCTTCTGACCTAACATTTGCCACCATAAAAAAATACTTTGGAGACTATACATTATATGGTCTCCCTAGTGATGCCAAATAACATCTACAATTCCTTCAATGTCTAAAGTTTAAAATGCTTCCATGTATTTCCAAAATAGCAGAACATATCCATCAATGTGATGTTATTCTCATTCACTCATGTATCCATTTAATTCTGGAAATATTTATTGAGTTGAATTCAGTAGCGTGTCAGATACTCAGGACCTGGACAAAAGACAGTAAATACTTGGGTAACATGGTAGGTCAAGTCGTTGTATTTTACCGGCTAAAAGGCTAATTTGGAAGATCAGTTTTTCCTTGATTTTCTCGTTCACAAAGAGTATTCATAATAGCTAGTCTACCATGACAGATACTTCCTCCAGTGGGGATGACATGCTTCCCCTGGGAAAATCTCTCCGGGCAGCTGCAGCCACAGCGCAGGCTGCTGACTTCAGCTAAATTATATTCGACAGCTTGAAAGCTCACAGGTGCCCCGAGTATACCAGAAAACATTTGTCTTTCTTAGTAGGAGAATTGGAAGGATTTTTGTGGACCGGCTGTTTTTTTCATTTAGAAGTTTTAATGGTTTATTTTTGCACTACAAAATCCTCTACTACCAGGATATGTTCTGATATGCATTACGGATATTTTTCACGTTATTCATAATTTTAATGCAAGTCCGTTAAGTAGCTTTACTAAAACATTTGCTTCCTTTAACAAGTCGAGACCCTGTTGGGATTTTTGCCTGTTCCTCGCGGTTGAAAAAAAGAAAACCTTCTTGAGTCCACTTCTCCACACTTTCCAATTTGCCCTTGCAATGGCAAAATCTAATAAGGAAAGCTAAAACGGTCTATCACAGGAAGCACTCATTTTAAACACAATGGAAACAATTGTTTCTGAAAGTATCCACTTTGCATTCTGAGAGCTAGGCTAGATTCTATCTCAGTTGAAAAGGACTGAAAAAATGATACATGTCAAAAGATGAATAATTCTCTACATTTAAATTCTGTCTTTAAATCACTACATGGTTGCAACTAAGATGATACCTTACTTGATTTTACTTTGTTGTTGTTTATGCCATTCGTTGTCTTCCGGCAGCCCTGAAATTCCGCTTGGGGCACAAAACTCAGTAATTGGTGTTTGTTGCATAATGGGGTATCATTTTTAAAGATGTTTAATATTAGAATTGGGATGGTTGACTATCACCTATATTTTTCAGTTCCCTTAATCAATTTCCTACAAATATCACTTCAATTATGCAACTCGTGTGAATTACTCCAAAGCCTATGAAGGAATCTTTCATTTCCCTTAATAAATTTCCTACAAATATCACTTCGATTATGCAACTCGTGTGAGTTACTCCAAAGCATATGAAGTGAATAATGTTACATGTAATTATTTTCCCCAAGTTGCCTCAGATCTACTGCAATTCTCACCTGTAATTTCAATAGCACCCACCTGGGGGAACATCCCTTCACCTCCTTTATTAAGTCATAGTTCAGACAGGAATATTTTAGATATTTTTAGCTGAAAGAGATTTAATACGGGGAAACGGAGGATCCCACAGTTTTTGCAGCACTGCCAACATCAGGGAAGCAGAAAAAGCCAGGATCAGAGGTATTGCCTCTGATCGCTGGAGGTTCTGCCTGGGGTGGGGGTGGTGGGGCGCCCCGCAGATTCCTGGAGGACGTGCAGGGGTCGACCGAGCCCTGCCTGCTTCAGCCCAGCCCTTGCCTACAACTTCTAGAGGAGAGATAAGGGCTCCTTTTTCTATTACTGTCTCCCAATCTCACACAAGTCCCTTTCTGTTGGCATCGTGTAAGCGGGAGAGCTGCTTGGCAAGGGGATCCCTAATGTATGTTTCTAGGATTTCTGTTTCTGGGCCAACACAGAAGGGTGAAACGACACAGTCTCACTGTTAGGACCTGCTTAGCCTAAGTGATTCCATCTTGTCTAAGCAGCCATTTTGTTGTGAACACAAGCTGACCTTGCCCTAAGGGAACAAAGTCAGCCTGGAGGAACTTACTTAGAAAGATAAGCCGAGGACACCAGTGAAATGTGGTCTGTTGGCTCCTGATGACAGTCCCCCAGAAGAACAAGGTCGAGTCAGGCCAGGTGGGGGTGTCCAATCAGTAAAGGACACATACGCCACCTCCCTCAACCCCACCGCTCCTGAAGTCAGGTCAGGTAGAGACGCCCAATCAGTAAAGAACACATGTGTAACCCCCCCTGACCCCACTGCTTCTGACCAATAAGGACAAGCTCACAGTCGGTTTGCGGTTTTGCCCTATAAAAGATGGCCTGTAAGACTAGGGGGGGTCGCTCTCTGCATAGAGACGACCCTGACCAGTCAGTATGATTCTCGATGCTTGGCGTGAAATAAAGCTCTGCTTGACCTTCGCTTTGTATCAGTCTCGTTCCTTTGATCACGGACCCTAACATTTGGGGGCTCGTCTGGGATCAAACGACTAGGACTGAGCCAGCATCAGAATTATAGGGAAATCCTCCGGAGGCAAGATCTCGAGATTCTGTTCTGGTTGTGGAGCTCCAGGGGAGGGGCCGGCCGGGGGAGAGGCCCCCCCGGGGAGAAACTGGACGCAGTACAGCTTCCCAGGGCCGGAATGCATGCGGGGACGCCCCTTCCCTCCATGGGTCGCCAGGGGGTTCGAGTCCCCCTGGGCGATCGGGTCGCGGGGCGGGGGGGGGGGGTTCGAGTCCCCCTGGGCGGTCAGGGGACCAAGAACCCATCAGCGGCAGGTTATGTTTTGAGTTGGGAATATATTTCGTATGCTCTTAGACTTAACACCTTGTCTAAGAAGGGAACACCTTGTCTGAGAAGGGCCGCTGTGTTTGTGGTTGTCCTTGTCTTGTGTTGTTTGTTGTGTATGAAGAGATGGGGCAGACAGGGAGTAAGGGACCTGTGGCACCCCTGGTTCTCTGTCTCCTTGTCTCCCTCGTGTGAGCTCACTTCTGGAAGACTGTTCTTGGGCGCCCTCTGTTTGTCTGTTTTTGTGTTCTTTCTGTTTCATTCTGTGGCACAAATAGCCCCAAGAACAGTCTCCCATATTTCTCATTCTCATCAGGACAGGGCCGTGGCTTCGTGTCTTCACTTCTATTTCACGTTGGCATGATTTGCAGCTGCAGGAAGCCGACCCCAGGCACATGCCCATTTTTCTTCAGGCTTCGAGAAGCTCGCCCACATCCCTTCTAAGGTGAGCAAGATCTAGCCTGCGAGGACATGTGTTTCTGAATTCTCTCCTGGCCAAGCTCGGAAGTGGCCCACCCTGCCGGCTCCCTGGGCTGTGGAGTTAGGCTGCACCCTTCCTAACGAGGTCCTCACCATTGCCTGCCCCATGAGAAGGCACGCTGGCTGCTTTCTACCCCTACCCTCCAGCACCTGAAACACTCCATTGTTTTCCCTATGTTCCTATTGTGGACTTACACATAATACTAGTTTTAAAAAAAACTTCTTAAGGACAATGATTTGTTCTGACTGCTTCTTAAACAATAGTGCTTAATTGCATCCATGCGCCTCTAGGCTTTCTCAACACAAACGTCTGTTTTAAGATAGACTTCTGTTGCCACCCACATGAAAACATCTCCTTCGGAGCCCTGAAACCCAAAAGCTGATTAGTCTCCAGTAGAGGAGAGGAAACCCCAGACCTTTGGGAGGTAAAAGCCCGTCTGGCCCCCTGGTGGGGTAAAAAGCACTTTTCATTCTTTCCCATTGAATCTCCAGCTGCGCGAGCACAATGAGCACAATGCCGGTGCTCTGTAGGTCACCCCGTCGCATCGAATTTGCAATAAATCAACCTGCCACACTTGCTGGAGGATTGTCTTTTCCTGGAGATGCTGAAGTGAAAAGCACTCTTCTTGGTAAATCACTGTGGATCAAGGGCTGTGTCTGTCTTCCTGGAACTAAACTGCTGTTAAATGAGGACAGAGTCTTTGCTTTATGCTCATCCCGTGAGGATGAAATCAAAGCCCAGTGACCTCCGTATAGGACTATGAGAGGAGACAGAATGATGTTTCTGGAGGCAGGTGTAAGGGTAGATGTTCTGGACCACCTAACTGACCAGTCAGCGGAGGTGTGGAAGCTGGGAGAGCACAAAGGGATTCTTAGATCTCCTGCAGAAGAGGTGTGATAATGGGTCAGGGTGGGGACCAAAGAGAAAGGGAGGGAGGGAGAGAGTGAGGCAGTGAGCAAGTCAGCAAGCAGGAAGGAGTGGATGGGCATGGAAGACATTACGCTTAGGGGAACTGAGAGAGACGCTGAAGAGCTGAGGGTCACACACTGGTACCTGAGGCAAACGGCCCTACTACTAACAGCAGGAGGAGACACAGGAAAAGAATTCAGGATTTAAAACTAGATCGATTCACAGGAATGTGACAAGTAGAAACTCTAAGACCAAGCTCCATCTTGAAGCCAGGCACGGGATTTAATGTGACCCTGTTGAGGATATCCTGAGGGATAAAGTAAACACTCTAGCGGGGCCACAGGCAGAACTCTTCAGAAGTAGATAGGTGATATCCATCCATTAGAAAATAGGATTCCAACCCCTTAGCTGGGGTTTGGACTGATATTATCGTCTTTGGAAAGATAGGACAGGCATAACCAAAGTAGAAAGCCATGCCTAGATGGCTATGGAATAGGGAAGGATCCTGGTTCAGAAACTCATAACATAATTTATTTATGATTTGAAGGGTGCAAGGTGTCCTGAAACTAAAGAGTTCCAGTTATGAGAATCAGCAATAAAGCCAGGATTGAAATAACAAGTAATAATAATGATGATAGCTGTCATTTATATATATATATGGTATATGTATACACACACACATATATATAGCCAGGTTCTAAGAATTCTGCTATGCTTTTTTCATATTTTTTCCTTCAATTATTGTTTTTTAAAGATTTTTATTTATTTATTTGACAGAGAGAGAGGGATCACAAGTAGGCAGAGAGGCAGACAGAGGGAGAGAGACAGGGGGAAGCAGGCTCCCTGCTGAGCAGAGAGCCGGATACGAAGCTCCGTATCTGGACCCTGAGATCATGACCTGAGCTGAAGGCAGAGGCTTTAACCCACTGAGCCACCCAGGCGCCCGTTTTCCTTCAATTATTATAGTCCTAGTGAGGTAGGCATTATTATCTGACTTAACGGATAAGGAGACTGAGTCCCAGGGGGTTAAATGATCAAAATCATATAGCTAGTGAGGGACAGAGCCATAAACTGATTTCAAGACCCTCTGATTTCAATTATAACTCAGTGATAAACATAGATGTGAGCTTGATTTCTCCCAGTCATTACAGTGGCCAAAGAGTATTTTCTAAAGATGGCTGCAACCTTATCTCCTAATCCACGTAGTTTCCTGTACTGTATGTTTGCCACTCTCCCATAATGAGTATGTGGTATAGAAGTTATTTGTTCCAATTAAAGACTCAGCCCTTAACTGGCCTGGCAGTTTTCACTTACAGCCTCCTGGAATGTGTGCTCGTGGGATGTTCCAGCTCAGAACAGATCCAGTGTGTCTAAGAACCTTAGGGGCCCCCGGGGAAAGTCATACGTAGGTGCTCCAAGTGACAGCTCCAGCCAGCTCCCCGCTGACAGGCAGCATCAGCCGTTTACTGTGGGCTGGGTTGGTGCTCCACCTGAGCTTTGAGATGACTCCAGCTTCAGCCACCATTTCTGTAACGGCAACCACATGAGAACTGCCTAGCTGAGCCCAGAACCATGAAAACTAATATTATTCTTTCAAACCACTAAGGTTTGGGATACTTTGTTATGCAGTAAAAAATTAGAATAGTGCACAAGGTAAAATATGGTCCTAGCTATTGAGCTGAGACGGAGCCTGGACAGAAGGGTTAGGCAGGTCCAAGTGTGGGGAAGAAGGACGACAGGAAACTAACCATACCATACGTTAGCTGCTCATAAGTTTGGGGTAGAAGATGAGTTAGATAATTTAGTAACATGAAATTGTGTACTGGCTACTTAACTCAGCTGTATTAGTTGCCCTAGTTTTCTATGCTGCCTATAATATTACTAAGAACATAGTAGCTTAAGAACACACATTTCCTCCATCATAGTTTCTGTGAGTCAGAAATCGGGGCAAACTTCACTGGATCCTCCAGTCGGGGTCTTGCAAGGCTGCAGTCATGCTGCTGGCCAGACTGTATTCTCATCTGGAGCCTCAGGTCCTCGGCGAGCTCGGGTAGTTGTTGGTACAGTTCAGTTCCTTGTGGCTAGAGGGCTGTGGCCCTCAGCCCCTAGAGGTCACCTGCACTTCCCTGGCACACGGCTCTCTCCACAGACAATTCACATCCCGGGAGCTTGCTTCTTCAAGGCCAGTAGAAGAGTCCCTCTAGTGCATGCTAGCAAGACAGATATATATATATGTCTCCCATGATCACATATATGTATTATGTGTGTATGTGCATGTATACATGTGTACACACACATATCTATGTATCTCTCTCTATAGAGAGAGATACAAAGATATTCACCTGTGTGTTTTTTGTTTTGTTTTGTTTTGTTTTTTTGCTTAAAAAAAAAAACCTCTGGAGTGGTTGAAAGGCTGCCCTAGTGGCTGCAGGGAGAGGCTCACCCAGAGGCCCGGACACCAGGGGGTGCCAGAGGGGGCCCGTCCAGGGCTGCTGGGCGGCAGAGGCTCCTGGCGGGGCTGGAGGTCGAGCCTTGGGAAGAGCCAGTTGGCAGCCCAGCCAGGGGCAGGCCCGCCCACGAGGGGCGTCGGGTGGCCCTCAGCTTGCTGATGGGGCACACCTGCTGCCCCAGGAAGTGGCTCCCCAGGAAGTCGCGCAGCTGGGGCCCGCGAGGGCAGGTCGGAGAGGGCGCGGTTGAGGGGCAGCCTCCAGGCGGCGCCCGTGGGGTAGCGGGGCTTACCGGTGGGTCTCGGGCCGGCTGCTGCGGGTTCTGGAAGAGGGCGCACCGCCACCGGGTTGCATCTTCCGGGGACGCTGGGCGCCCTCGCGCGCTTCTGCTCGGCCTGCTGGCGGGCGGCCCACGCCGCTGGAGCCACCTCCTGCGGGGGAAGAGGAGGCCGGGAGAGAGGTAGGTTCGGGCCGACGAAGCCCCGAACTCCGGGGTTGGGTTGGGGCGGGGTGTGGGGGGGGAGTAACTCTGACCAACCTGGGAGCGCGCGGTTGGTGGGCCTTGAGGGACGAAGCTCACAAAATGGTGTCGGCCGGTGTGGGAGACGCAGCGTGGCTGGGAAGATGGTTCTGAAAGTTGGGACTGGATGAGGTTGAGAGGGGGTGGCGGGAAGCCGGATAAAAAGGAGTCCCTGGTGTGTTCCGGGCAAGTACTGTTGAAGCAAGGGACAGGTCAGTGGGACGGCAGGCTAGTTACCTCTACACAGTGTTTACCGTGCTCCAAGTGTACTTTCTCTTCCTTATGGGTTTTTAAATTACACTTTTTCTTTAGCTTACTTCATTGAAAGAATATAGTATACATATGACACACAAAATATGTGTTAATCAGCTGTTTGGGTCAGGCTTTTGGTCTACAGTTGGCTATTAGTGGTTACGTTTCTTGGGGAGTCAAAGGCGATGGGGGAAGTTTTGAGTGCATGGGGTGGCACACCTCACCCTGCCATTGCCCAATGATCAACTATATATACGATATACAAAATAATACGTAGAATAATGTAATCAGGGAGTGAAATCCCCTCACCTGTGCCATATTCTGTTAACAAGTTACATGGTCTGCCCACCCTACTCTAAGAGAGGAGATTATTCAGGATATGAACATTGGGATCACCTAAGGCTCTGTCCCCGGCTTTCACTTACTGAATTTATTCAATATTCATTGTTGATTAATCTGTTCATCCATCCATTCATCCATCAGCACCTTGGCCTTTACTTTTCCCTTTACCTGGAAAACTACTTCAGAAATTTGTACACCTCATCCTCTGCCTTTCTTCAGGTTTCTGCTCTAACACCCCTTCGTTAGTGAGGGATTCCCTCAAGCAGCCTGTTTAAAACAGTCAATCTTGGGGCACCTGGGTGGCTCAGTGAGTTCAGCTTCAGCCGTTGGCTCAGGTGATGATCTGAGGATCCTGGGATCCTGACAACAGGCTCCCTGCTTAGTGGAAAGTCTGTTTCTCCCTCTCCGTCTGCCCCTCTCCCTGCTTGTGCTCGCACTCTCTCTCTCTCTAATAAATAAGTAAGTAAATTAATAAATAAAACCTTAAAAAAAAGCCAACAAACCAGCGAATCTTGGCCCTGGAGTTCACCATCTCTTATTTTATTTCTCTCAATATGTCTTATATTTGATACATATATTTACTGCTTTGTTTATTGGCTGTCTCTTCCACTACAGTATATGCTCTGTAAGAGTAAGCACCTTGTTTTATTCACTGTTGAAATCCCCAAACCTAAAACAGTGGCTAGCCATAGTTGGAACTCAATAAATAGTTGCTAAGTAAATGGGCGAATGCATAAACACTGAGCACCTACCATGCGTAAAATGTAGTACCAATTACTTTGAGGACCTGAACGATTTCCACTGTGAAAGAGTTTGTTAGGCGAGTACAGAAGCTTGAGCCTGACAATGAAGATTTTGGAGCAAAAAGACATTTTAAAATCCAACTCAATCTGGAACAACTTAAAGGAGGCATCAGAAAGTACAAATTAAAACTGAGGCGGCAAAAGTTAGTGTTTGAGTGAAGACAAGCCCTTAGAAATTTAAAGCCATCTGAAAACAAAGATGGAAGTCATTTCAAAGAGCAATGTTTTCAGGTTCCCCTTTCCCCAAAGTCTGAGAGGTATAAGGAAACCACTCATTTTGACTTTATCTAAGGCCTGGTGCGGTATGGTAGTTTTAATTGTCCCAGGAGATAAGCTACCTTCTTGTAGACAATTCCCTTTTTTTTTTTTAAAGATTTTATTTATTTATTTGACAGATCACAAGTAGGTAGAGAGGCAGGCAGAGAGAGGGGGAAGCAGGCTCCCTGCTGAGCAGAGGGCCTGATGCGGGGCTCCATCTGAGGACCCTGAGATCATGACCTGAGCCGAAGGCAGCGGCTTTAACCCACTGAGCCACCCAGGCACCCCTCTTGTAGACAATTCTTGATGGATTCTGGAACATCCTGAGATGTTTTCTAGAGCCATGTATGATGTTGCAGGTGTGAATATTGTTCCAGTGAGAGGACACTGAAAAGGCTGGTTTCCAGATGCTGAGCCCTGCTGAAAAGAACATATGAAGGTGCAAATTACAAGCAAATCCTGGAACCAAAACAACAGTACTTAAGAGGAAAAACATTTCTGGGAAATAGAGTGTGCAAAGACAAAAAAAATTAGCACTTAAAGCTGGTCTAGGCTATGAGAGGTATGGATGCAAGGGATGGTGGTTTAGTTCAACCATAAATCATAAGTAAAAGTAAAAGCCAGTCACAATATGAGGAGAAATGGGTTGGTTCCCTTGTTTTCAGTCTTTGTGATGCTGGAGATCATGCCCAAACTGTCAGAGTATCCATGGAGAAAATATCCAGAGTGGCAAGAATAGGACTAGGTAGCCTACAGCATTTCCCTTCTTATATAAAGAAAAGCAGGAAGCCAATTTCAAAGTGTGAAATCAGCTTCGACTTTGGTTTTCAGTGAACTGCCAGCTTCCACCACCACCTTGCCGCTGGTGAGAAAGAGCTAGGTGAGAAAGAGCTAGGTATAGCTGATTGAAAGTGCAGTGCAAGAACTATGAATTAGTGGTGGTAGGGAAGTAAAATTAGTTTCACTGAGAACCCTGCATACATTGCCAAAGCACAGTGGGCACTACCCTCTGCCAACCAGACGCAGCATCTATCTGGCAGAGAAATGCGGTGACTGAAAGGATCTGCAGCTAGGTGGGCACGCCCAGCCACATGACATCTGAGTGCCAAAGCCTGTGTATTGCAGTTCACTTTTATGTGATCATGGATTGGGAGTAATTGGTGTCTCTGCAAAATGTAATAGGTTTGCAAAAAAAAAAAAAAATGTAATAGGTTTGCAATTTGGAAATGCCAAGTATTAAAGTGAAGGTTCCAGTTAAAGTGACATTTGGTAACTTTGGAGTCTCCAAATTAAAAAAAAAAAGAAAAAATGGGAGATGGAAAGTGTTTTTTTGTCATGTAGACAATAGATCAGTGGTTCCTTTACTTGCCTGTACATTGAGTTTGCCAAAGAAATGTTTGCATTACAGATTCCTGGGCCCTACCTCTTGGCATTTCTGAATTGATAGGCCTGAGATTCAGAATCTATTTTTTTTTAATCCCAGGTGATTCTGATGGGCAGTTTTGAGACCCTTGAAAATAGATGACCTGAAGGAGACCTATAGTTTATATAAAGAATTGAAAGACAGATGTTTAAGAAGCAAAATATTCATTATACTTGAGGGTCGTGTAGTACGTTGTCCCCAAATGACAGCACGTCACTGATTTAAAGTTCTTAGAAGGCCCATACTGGCCCAACACAAGGAGGAACCCTCTAAATTTTGAGTTCAGAAGACCAGTGAAAAGCTGAGCATGAGGATCAATAGGGTGATAAGTGTGGGAGGCAGATCATTATTGCATATGTAGACATACCCAGTGGAAGAGTGGTTTCTGGTGGCAGTGTGTGTCTTTTTGTCACTGTGTTTGTCTAACAGAACAATTTTATCGACAGAGCAATTGATCTTTAACCCACTCCAACCTACTTTCTGCCTCCACTGTTCTGCAACCCCTACCCTTACTCTGTCACTAATACCCTCTCTATTGCCAAGTCAAAAAAATACGTTTTAATATTTGTTGAGTGCTTACTGTTTACCTGCTACTATTCCATGCAATTTAGGTGTTGCATTTAATTCTTGTAAAAACCCAATGAAATAAGTAATATTCTTACCAAATTTCTGCATGTAGAATCTGATGCACGGTGAAGACAAAGTATTTTTTCAGGGTCTCATAACTAGTAAGGAGTTCGGTTGGTCTATGATTCCAAGAAACCAAATTCTGGAGTCAGAACGCATCCTTTGTCCACGACACAACCTCTCGTACCAGGCTTCCATGTGACATTTGGCATGGCTGACCTCTCTCTCTCCGGAAAACTCTGAGCTTCTGTGATATCACAATTTCAGGGTCTTCCCTTTCCTTTTCTATCACTCATTTCTCGTTTCCTTTACTATCTCCTACTCCCCTAGCACAGTAATGGCGTATTCTATCTCTCGTCATCATTCCACCCTTCCTGTTGGTACTCTCATCTATCCTCATGGTCTTTCTTTTTTTTTCCCCCAAATACTTTTATTTTATTTTTTCAGTGTTACAAGATTGATTGTTCATGCACCACACCCAGTGCTCCATGCAGTACGTGCCCCTCTCGATACCCACCACCAGGCTCACCCACCCCCCCCACCCCCTCCTCTCCAAAACCCTCAGTTGGTTGCTCAGAGTCCACAGTCTCTCCTGGTTCATCACCCCCTCCGATTTCCCCCCATTCATCCTTCCCTTCCTTCTCACGATGCCCTCCATGCTTTTCTTTATGCTCCACACGTAAGTGAGACCATAAGGTAATTGACTCTCTCCGCTTGACTTATTTCACTCCGCATAATCTCCTCATGGTCTTTCAGTGCCATCTATATCCATGGGACCATGACATTTTTCTCTCGAGTCCAAGCTATGTTTATGAGATGGTTTAAGTATTTTTGGAATTCCTACCTCAGTGCTTCATAGGCAGCTCACAAATAAGCTGTTAAAAGCATTGATTTCTAACTTCTTCAGAAAATGAGATGAGGAAGAACTTCAGAGTCATCCTTGACGTCGTTCTTCCTCAGCACCCCCACATCCAGTTCTTCACCATGGCTGGTCCATTCTGCTTCTGCAGTGTTTGGAATCTGTTCGCTTCTTTCTAATCCATTGCCACTGGTCTGACACAGGTCCGTGTCTCACTGTTGTAAGAACACATCCGTTAGCTCTTTGCCTAGATTCTTTTTCTGTCCCAAGTGAGTGGATCTCCTCACAGAACAGTTAGTTCCGGATGCTGCCCCCCCTCTCTTTCCTGAATGTGTTCCTCCAGGTTTAGGCTGTGACTTTTTTTTATTACCTTTTTTTTTTTTTGTAACTGCAAAACATTTTATCATAGTTATACATATTTTAACTATTTTCTTATTTCAGAAAATTTAAGTTGTTCCTACTGTTCAAAAAATTAATGGACTGTTTTTAGAGCAGTTTCAAGTTGACGGAAAAATGAGCAAAAGGTCTGAGTTCACATATATTCCCTCTTCCCTCTCCCCGCAGTTTCCCCTATTATTAGGATCTTGGCTTATTGTGGCACAGTGATTACAATTGATGAGCCAATATTGATAAATCAATGTTAACAAAGTCCATTATTTACATTAGAGTTCACTGTTTGTACTCGATGGTCCTACAGGTTTTGACAAATGCACAGTGTCACGTTTCTGCCATTATGGTATCACAAAGAACAGCTTCAATGCGCATACCTCCCCTTTGCTTCACCTGTTCATCCCCTGGTCCTGCCCCCTGAACCTTTGGCAACTACTAATCTTCTTATTCTCTGCTTACCTTTTTTCCAACCCTGCCTGCCTGTCTGCCTGCCCAGCTCCACACGCACCCTCACCCTCCAGGCACCATCACAAGAACTAATTTCTCTGAACACAGGCTTTGGACACAAAGTGCCCTGGCTTGATGTTTTCCTTGTCCTTCCTAGAATTTTGGAGTTTTGAGAAATCTTAGAGATGATTTAGTCCAATGATTGTTGTCCTTCAATATTTCTTGTACTATTTATTCTTTTTTTTTTTTTTTTGGCTGGAGATGGGAAGAGGTGGGAGACTCTGAGCCAACATGCCATTTTCATTCGTAGATACAAAAGTGAACAGAGCTATAAACCACAGAACTAGAGGCACAATGCCAGTGTAGTGTAGTCCTGCGTATGAGACTTCTCTTTGCCTGCTTGGACCGCTACATTTTGACGTGTGGTTTCAGCATGCCCCGGTCCATGCCTATTGGGTGTGGGGAAGTTAAGAGGACCAAGGCCCAGTAATTATTATGTGGTGGGATGGTTGATTTTATGCATCAGCGTCGCTGGGCCATGGTGCCCACATATTTGGTCAAACATTATTTTGTGTTCTGTGAAGGTATTTTCTGGATGAAATTAACATTTAAGTTGATGGATTTTGAGAAAAACAGATTGCCGTCTCTAAGGTAGATGGGTCTTAGTCAGCTGACGGCCTAAATAGAACAAAAGGCTCATCTAGCCTGAGCAAGAAGTAATTGTGCCAGCAGATTGCCTTCTGATTTGAACTGCAGCCTTGGCTCTTGCGAGGGTGTCCATCCTGGTGCTTCACCCTACCGATCTGGGAGTTGCCGGCCTCCATAGCGGTTATGGTCTAGTTCCTTCAAGTCAGTCACTTCCCGCTCCCCACTGTCTCTATCCATTAACATTCTATACATTCTATTGGTTCTGATTCTCGGGAGAACCCTGACCAATACATATGGCTAAAAGTTAATTGGAGACACTGAGTCATATTTTCGGTAGACAGGATTGAGAGCATGTGAATTCTTTGCCATCGTTATTTAAAAGTTACTTTCCACTTGCACGATTTCTGGTTCCCACTGTGGAGTCAAGAGGTGGAGAGTGAAGAAAACAGGAGGTATGAGAGAAGATGGGGGTGGGTGAGTATTACCATCTAAGCCTCCTAACTTCCAGTTGACTGTAACTCCCTTGATAATGTATTTCCCCACGGCAGGCAGTGGCTTTCAAGATAATTACATAGACTTCATGGCTCCTCAAAGTTCTGTGATTAATACTCCTATGGTATGGATAATGATGATGCATCTTTCTCAGAAAAGGATTTTTAAATATCAGATCTGATGCATAGCTTCTCTCTTGTATATCCTCTTATCGCCTCATTTTATAGAAAGCTGCTCTATGAGGCTAGAGAAAATGATCATTAAATTCTTCCTTCACTATTTTCAGTGCTCCAGAAAGGTGACATATTTTCTCATTGACTTCTCTCTTTAAGGGAAAAATGTTAGCAAGAACTTTTCAAAGGAAACTTCAAAAGAATAACAAAATTTCTAAGACTAGGAATGGGGCTGCTTTCATGTGCTAAGACAGATGGTAGAATGCATCAAAAGGCAGCAATAATTGTGGATGGATTTTATTTGGTAATACTCATTTATTTAACATATACTTGGGGATGCTTTACTGTGGGCAAGGTGTGATTTAGGACCTGTTTTCAGTAACCATAAGACAGTGTCCTGAACTTCAGGATGTCCATCAAGCAATAAATCACTCAAGTTACCAATAATGTAATATGATAAGCATTTTTATAGAGTTATCTCAGGGGTGCAGGAAGAAATCTGTAAGGAAATAACATTCAGGAGTTCTTGCAGGCTAAGTAAAAATGTGAATAATGGCATGAGACAAAACCACTGGTAAGTTTTTTTTTTTTTTTAAACATGTTTTTGTTTTGTTTTGTTTTTTTAAAGATTTTATATATTTATTTGAGAGAGTGAGAAAGCATGAGAGAGGGGAGGGTCAGAGGGAGAAGCAGACTCCCCGCTGAGCGGGGAGCCCGATGTGGGACTCGATCCTGAGACTCCAGGATCATGACCCGAGCCAAAGGCAGTAGCTTAACCACTGAGCCACCCAGGTTCCCAAAACCACTGGTAAGTTTTTAAAAATTCACTCTTAGAGTAAAGATACATTTTGAAAAGCAACCTTTTGGGAACAACTACTATTAAGTTCATGTTGCTTGGCTTTCTTGGGTCTTTAAAGCTGGAGTCGTATCTTAGTTTTTATTTATTTATTTATTATTATTTTAAGATTGTATTTGTTTATTAGAGAGAGAATAGCAGGGGGAGCAGCAGAGGGAGAGGGGGAAGGAGGCTTCCCGCTGAGCAGGGAGCCCATGTGGGGCTCGATCCCAGGACCCCGGGATCATGACCTGAGCTGAAGGCAGACACTTAACGGACTGAACCACCCAGGCGCCCCTATGTCTTAGTTTTTAATCTTTCTAGAAAGTTAGAGGAAACAGAACAGAAAACAAAATAGTAAAGATGACATATATGTGAAAGAAGTGATAGATAAATTGTTTCCTTTTTAAAAAAATTACTAAATCGAGAATCTTTTAAAAATGCTAAAGAAGTGTATGAAAAAAAAAAGACTGATTACATACTTGTAAGAAGCTTTCAGATGGATCCATTTCTAGTCTTCAAGGTCTTGTGAGAAATGGGAAATTGTGCTCGTCTGGATGAGGTGCGCTCTGGTAGTTGTTTAATAGGGTTGTATGACCAACTTTAAAAACAAATTATGTTCTTTATTAAAATACCACATTTCAAGAGGAAACACAACATGGGTAGCTCAGGTGCTGAAACAATGTAGAATTATTTCAGCAGCACTAAAAAGAAATCATTTCCTTTGATCTGAGCCATCTACAGATTATAAAAAGAAACTTAGAAGTGAAAGCATTAAGGATCTTGTTTGCCTTTGAGTTTGTCTTTATTTTTTTAACTCCTGTGTTTGTAAAGTCTCCGGAATTTTTTGGAAGTCTCTGAGAAATTCTGAGGATAAAAAGGACACAACTGCTGTCTTTTCTCTACCCCACTGCAGGAAGCCACGGTCTGCTCTAACGGCACTGATAGTGGGGCTGCACTGCGAGCATATACGTCCCTGGGAAATTAAAGTGATTGGACATTGTTCTGCCGAGGATGAACATTTTGTTTTTAAAAAGAGTGTGTGTATGGCAGATATGTGCATGCATCAGCTTATCTTAAAGTGTAACAATTACATAAATTAACTTTGTGCTGAGAAGCAGAGATATTACTCAATTGTATGAAACTTCATCCTGGGTGAGAATTGTTATAAACTTGCCTCTGTGTTGGGAATGAGGCCCTTTAGTGTGAGTAAAAAGGCATGCATATTGCTTTCCAGAAAGGAAAATAACAACCTCACTTAGGAAAGACTCCTGCTATCATTTTTCTGTTATTTTATGCAATTCAAAAGTGGCACAAATGCAGATTGGAGAACTTTGTGCAAATCATAAGTTTTCATTTTCAAAACAATACACTTAACAATTGCATTAGCAGTAAAGAGGCTTCTTCAGAGCTTTTGTTCGTGATGACTGTCTCAATCTGCACTTTGAAAGGACTCTAATATTATCAGCAGTCTGTGAACAACGTGAATATCAGCACCTAAGTCTATTGTAGGCACATTTTTTTTCTTTTCACAAGACCCTGATTTAAGCCCTGAAAAATAATAAGAGAAATAAGCTTTTGAAGCATATTTGTCAAGCACTAGACTATATGTAACAATGTGAAGGGAATAAACTCATTCTAAACGTGCAGGCAAGTTGACATGATGAATATAAAACATGGGCCCTCACATTTGTGCTTTCTTCTTTTTTTTTTTTTAAAGATTTTATTCATTTATTTCATAGAGAGGAGAGAGATCACAAGTAGGCAGAGAGGCAGGCAGACAGAGAGGGAAGCAGGCTCCCCACTGAGCAGAGAGCCCGATGATGCGGGGCTTGATCCCAGGACCCTGAGATCATGATCTGAGCTGAAGGCAGAGGCTTTAACCCACTGAGCCACCCAGGCGCCCCTTGTGCTTTCTTTTTTAAGCCTGAAAAATGTCCCTTTACTGGAGTTGCATTCTTAGTCATACAGGTAGTGTTGGGTGACTAAAGTTTGACAGGATTTTTAAGAATCAATCTTAGCTTTCAAAATTATAGGTAAGGCTAGGAGTGCCTGGGTGGCTCAGTAGGTTAAAGCCTCTGCCTTTGGCTCAGGTCATGATCTCAGGGTCCTGGGATCTAACCCCACATCGGGCTCTCTGCTCAGCAATAATAAATAATAAATAAATAAAATTTAAAAAAAAATTTTTTTAAAAGTGGGACTGCTGGCTCACATGGTAGTTCTAATTTTTTTTCGAAGATTTTATTTATTTATTTGACAGAGAGATCACAAGTAGGCAGAGAGGCAGAGAGAGAGAGAGGGAGAAGCAGGCTCCCTTCAGAGCAGAGAGCCCGATGCGGGGCTCGATCCCAGAACCCCGAGATCATGACCTGAGCCGAAGGCAGAGGCTTTAACCCACTGAGCCACCTAGGTGCCCCAATAAACAAAATTTTTAAAAAAAATTATAGGTAAGGCTTGAATAAGCTTTATCCACTTAATAGAAAACAGGAGCCATCTTTGACTATAATACTACAAAAATACAATGAAGTGAAGGGAAAGCATAAATGACGTGGGCTTCCAAAGGAGAGAAAGCATTGTATAATGGCAGACCGGACTCAGAAGCCTAAAGGGAGGAAATAAAGAGAAGAGAGATACTTTCTATGCATCTTCCCAGCACCCCAGTGCTGAGTGAAAAAGACATGGGCATAAGCAGCAGGCAAGCTGACTTGTCAGAATACAACTATAGTCTTTGTAAAAGCGTGGTCAGAAGCTAGACTAAATTGCTCTTCCTGAGGTTCTGTCTCCAAACACAAAATTTTTCTTTTGAGAACCCTGCAAGAAACCCATGTGTAAAATGTTTGATTGCTGTATATACTGTACTGGGTTGCCACTAGATTAATAGCAATGGGCGTCTGTCTTTGTGAAGTTACTGGAGACCTTCTTGTCTTCCTGCTGTAAACAACCAGAAGACTGTGTAAAATATACGAAATAGCAGCTTTGAGATGTTGCACAACACCCAGTACATTATAGTGATCCCCAAGAGAAGGAAGATGAATGAAGCGAGCCCCTGGATCGCCTCACCTTTCTGCCAGGAGGCCCTTTCTGGGATGCGATGCTGGAGGGAAGACCAAGCTGAGCGTGGTGGTTTCTTTGAGTTGAGGGGTTTAGAGAAGCTGAGGTCGCTAGAATTTCGGAGCAGAGTATCAGAAAGGGGGAAGCTACATGGAGAAAGAGCTCTAGAAAACTTCTCGTGGCTTCTCTTGGGTCTTGGGCTGGGGACTGTGCAGGTGTGTAGGGGGAATCTCTGAAAGGCTGGGCACAGCTCTGCCGGGGAGCCGCCACCAAGCACTTTCCAGCTGACTGTGTCTTCTTATCCGCTTACATTACTCTGGAGCAATTTGAGATTTTGATTGCAGTTTTAGGGGAAAGGTAATGATTTTCAGCTTCAAGTGTTATTGGAACATCTAGGTAGCCATAAGAAAATGGTAAAAGAAAACACATTATTGAAAAGCAACCCATAGAACATGAGACATCCAAGAATAAGTTCCTAGAGGGCGTAGCTGAAATCAGAACATGTATACATACTCTTAGTGAAGAGATAGGGAAAGAGGTATGAAAATTGATAATTATTGAGCACCCCCTTCATGCCAGCACTAAAGTGGGTAAATTGGTGTGCTATCTTAACTTAGAACATTGTAACAATCCTATCAGCTAGGTAATTGAATTCCAGCGCTAAAGATCAGAACATTGGAACTCAGAAAGGTAAAGTAGTTTGTTCAGGGCCTGATACCAGCACTTCTACTCCAGATGTCACGGTAGTTGTCCAGGAATGTGATACTCTAAGGCCCAATCTTATCCAACTGAAGAAAGCTAACAGGATTTCTGTGCTGAACTTCATAGGAGCAAGGGGTACTGTCTGGGTGCTCTTGAGGGTCCAGCCATGGCCTACCGGGACTGCCTAATCTGGCCCCTAACCGACCCCTTCTGTAATCTCCCTTCCCAACACTCTCCTGGCATTCACTCGGGTCGGCCATGATGACCCCCGGCTGTCGTGTGGAGGCACAGAGCATGTTCCTGTGTCAGGCAGTTACCGTCAGCTTCCCTTGCAGAAATCCTTACTGCCAGGATATGCACTTGGTTTACTTTCTCATTTCATGCAGGATTCTGTTCACGTACTGGCTCACCATGGAAGACTGCCTGACCATCCTATGTGAAATATGAATCCTGTCCATTTCCTATTCCCTTTATTTGCCTTATTTTATTCTTCATAGCACTTTTCTGTATCAAACAATATGGCCTATAATTATGTATGGTTTTTTCTGCCTCTCCAGATAGAATTAATTTCTTACAGTAAAAGATTTTATCTCTTTTGTTTTTTTTAAAGATTTTATTTATTTATTTGACAGAGAGAGAGAGAGATCACAAGTAGGCAGAGAGGCAGAGGGGGAAGGAACCCACTGAGCAGGCAGAGAGAGGGGGAAGCAGGCTCCCTGCCGAGCAGAGACCCCAGGACCCTGAGATCATGACCTGAGCCAAGGGCAGAGGCTTTAACCCACTGAGCTACCCAGGAACCCAGATTTTATCTCTTTTAATCATTGCTCTCCTACCTGTGCCCAGAACAGGGCCTAGCACATAGAATGCTTCCAATAAATGTGAATGACTGAGTGAGAAACCTGCTTTAGGTTACAAACCCTTTGAGAATTTATGACAGGTATGGACATCCGTAAATGCACATATGTATAACTTTGCTTCCCATGGGTTCAACCAATTATAAATCTCTTTGACTTCCAGAGAGCTCTACTTAAAAACTAAAGAATTAGAGAAGTAGAAAAGTGATGAAAGTAATTTTTAAAATCAGTAAAGTGGAAGGACTAATTACAAATAAAGGAATGGCCAGTTGTGTCAAGCTAGAATTCAGAATGAATGAGTTTGTTATATTATTTGATTTGGCAAAGAAGACAGCGGTGACCTTCACGAGTTCAGTTTCTTCACAGAGGTGGACAAATACTGATGGACAAGGCATTAGACAAAGCATAGGTAGCAAGGGACTGCAGTCAGGTTAAAGACAATTTTGGATCATGGTAAAAGGGTAACATATTAAGATAAATAAAGGTGACTTGCCTTCTTGTTGGTGCCGAAGTTACTGCCAGAATTAAGACTAAATCCTGGGTCCTTGAATAAAGTATAATGGCTTAGAGTGCAGGCTCTGGAGAAAGTGGAATTCCACCACTTACTGTGAGCTTAAGCAAATATTTAAAAATTCTCCAGGCTTCCATTTCTTACCTGTAAAATGTGGTCAATAATAAGGTCACGATGAGTAAAAGTGTAAGATTACCATGATAAGTGATACAAAGAAACCATTTAATGAATTTTACCTATCATTTTTATCATCCCATAAAGATAGTCCTTTGTGTGTTGTTTGTTATTGTATCCACTATTGTTTAACACACTCCCTATCACATAGCACGTTTAAATTATTATGTGAGTATCACATAATAAGTGAATTTTTGATAGCAAATAGAATACTTGACACTGAATGGAAGAAAATGATTAGAGCAATAGCTAGAATGGTTATATAATCAAGTAAAGATTTCTCAACCACAGCAAATTCTTCCTTTATTCTTTGGGTTCAGCTAGGGGGCACATCTTTTTTTTTTTTTTTTACGGGGCACATCTTTGCAGGTAGTGTTGCATGTAGTATTTTCTGGGCTAACACATGATTTTACGTTCAGCTGATGGCCCATGGTCTTACTCACATGTCCAATGTGGGGTTGTCTTCCAGCAGGGCAGGGGGGATATTTTGCTTCTTTGTCTGTCGTCTAGCAGACTAGAGTGGGCTTGTTCACATGGCGGTGGTCACAGACTTTCCTAAGAGCAGCAAGAGAGGGCAGACCCTAATAATGAAGCCCTTTTCAAGTCTCCATTTGTATTATATTTGTTATTATCCCAGTGAACACAGCAAGAACTATGGCTGGGTCAAGAGTCAGTGTGGACAGGCACAGCCCAAGGCTTTGATAACAAGGCAGGTAATCGCTGTGACAATTGATGCCTATGTTGTGGGGTTTTTTTTTAAGATTTTTATTTATTTATTTGACAGAGACACAGCAAGAGAGGGAACACAATCAGGGGAGTGGGAGAGGGAGGAGCAGGCTTCCTGCCGAGCAGGGAGACCAATGCAGGATTCAATCCCAGGATTCTGGGATCATGACCTGAGCTGAAGGCAGAGGCTTTAACCCACCGAGCCACCCAGGCGCCCCAAGATGCACATGTTGTTGATGAAAAAGGCAACATAGACTTCAGAAAAGGAAGAAATCATGGGATCATAAGTTCTCAAGAGCCGGGAGGGGGTAAATCAGTCGCTGAAACTGAAAGGAAAGATGAGGTCATGGGTACAAAGAGGAGATCGTGCTGTAAAGAGAAATAAGGCAGTTCACGTCCGACTTGCTTACTCAGGCTTAGTCTGATGTCTTAGTCATCTTGCTTTTACACTTTCAGGGTCTCTCTGTTCTTATTGGTGCTCCTTAGGGCATCTGTCCTAGGCACTGTCCTGTTTGAGCTGCAGACTTCTTCATCATGTTTACATTTATTAGAAGACTCCAAACCTGGAAAGCACTTTCAAATAGATTAACCCAAGCAGGCAGTGGAGGAGATAGTTTGAGAAAGCTTTCTTGCTTGATTCTTCACAAATTCCAGATCACCCCACTTTGACTCTGTGGGCTACAGAAAACCCTAAGATGTGAAATTTGTATGTATGTAATTTCCTCTCGGTGAATAAACTGGTCACAGAGCTGAAGCAACCTGGCATACTCATTCCAGTTTCACATCCTATAGAGATGGCCTCAGATCTAATCACTTTTTCCTGGAATCCACCAAGACTTCCTTTTTTAAAAGTATAGTCATTATAACAAAAAAATTTATCTTTAAATTATGTTTTAAAATGTTGATTTTTAGGGGCACCTGGGTGGCTCAGTCAGGTGAGCATCTTGATCTCGGCTTAAGCCTTGATCTCAGAGTTGTGAGTTTGAGCCCCGCATTGGGTTCTGCCCTGGGTGTGGAGCCTACTTAAGAAATAATAATAAATAAAATGTTGAATTTTATTTTATTATTTTATTTATTTAAAGATTATTTATTTATTTGACAGGAGAGAGATCGCAAGTAGGCAGAGAGGCAGGCAGAGAGAGAGGGGAAGCAGGCTCCCTGTTGAGCAGAGAGCCCGATGCGGGGCTTGATCCCAGGACCCTGAGATCCTGACCTGAGCCGAAGGCAGAGGCTTTAACCCACTGAGCCACCTAGGTGCCCCCAAAATGTTGAATTTTAAAAGATACTGCTTTCAAATTCGATTTTAAAATTTGTTGAAAAGTAATACATGCATATTGTATAAAAGTTTAAATAGTAAAAAATTATTTAAATGAAAATAATGCCCCCTCCCACAAAGACAACTATTGTTAAGTTTCTGATTTGAACATGGAATGAAAGCTTGATGTTGTTAACAAAACAGATACTTTTGTCTAGATGTGAGAACCACACTTCTTAGTTTTTTTTTTTTAAAGATTTTATTTATTTATTTGAGAGACAGAGAAAGTGAGAGAGAGCATGGGAGGAGAGAAGGTTAGAGGAAGAAGCAGACTCCCCGTGGAGCTGGGAGCCCGATGTGGGACTCGATCCCGGAACTCAAGGATCATGACCTGAGCCAAAGGCAGTTGCTCAACCAACTGAGCCACCCAGGTGCCCCTTAGTTTTTTAAACAGTCATTATCTTCTATAGTTTATGGCCCCCCAAAAAGAATTTCTTTATCTTACCTAAGATTGAATTTTCTCTGTATTTTCAGACAGACACACAAACTCACGTGCACTCACTCATAAACTTTTTTGTGCATTTTGAACACTGACATTGACTTTGAGTTACTCTATATTCAGGGAGTATTTTTGACTGAGGGTACTTTATGGGACCGAATCATATTTACTGGAAATATGCTTCATTTTCCTTCCTCCCATTAGCCAAGGACATAATCTGGGACTACATCCAAATAAGTCTTTACTACACACTCAGCTTAATTGGTGTTTCTCAATAATATTGCGTGTTTTTAAATAATTGCAGAGTTACCTGAAGGTAACTTAATATGTAAATATAGCAGTAGATATGAAATTATACAGTCAAGAATCATGTTTTCAACCAGAAAACCATTTCTTTTCATTTTAATAGACATAGACATTGAATTATGATAAGTAGCTAGGAAGTGTGGCATTCAACAGTAATCAGTTCATTGAGTGGCTGTTTCGGTCTTTCATGTAGCTACATTTGTGGAACAAAATTCAGAGACAAGGGTATTGGAAAGGTAATTAGTGCATTGATTTCATGGTTGTCTTTTTTTTTTTTTTAAAGATTTTATTTATTTACTTGACAGAGAGAGAGATCACAAGTAGGCAGAGAGGCAGGCAGAGAGAGGGGGAAGCAGGCTCCCCGCTGAGCAGAGAGCCCGATGTGGGGCTCAATCCCTGGACCCTGAGATCATGACCTGAGCCGAAGGCAGAGGCTTAACCCACTGAGCCACCCAGGCGCCCCTTCATGGTTGTCTTTAAGAAAAAAATAAAGAAATAGAAACTCACAATAGGAAAGAAATTTAGGCAATTGGTTTATTCATGAGACAGGTTGAATTCTTCGTACTGTTTAAAAACAAATGATACTGGTGTTCTTTTAAAAATAATTACTAGTTCCATGGATGGGTGAAATAGATAAAGAAGATTAAGAGTACACTTACTTGCTGAGTATTATATAGAATTTTTGAGTCATTATGCCATACACCTGAAACAAATATGACACTGTGTGCTAATTGTACTTCAATAAAATAGAAAAAAATTAAAAATGGCTAGTTCCTGATTTAGGAAAATTCAGAATTGCAATATTTGTACTTAATTTAAAAGCAAGGAGTGGTTCATGTTGAAAAAAGATCCTTTATGTTTTCAATGGATGATCACCAAATTCTTCTGCATAACTAGCTGTTAAGTATCATTCTGATTTATGAAAGTCAAACCTCATATCCTCTCACAAGTTTTGGAATAAATTTGTTGTCCTTTCCCAAATAAGTTCACTGAATGTGGTCAGGGGTTATGAGATCTCTTGGTCTTGAAATAATTTATTCCTATGCACATATGCCAACTTAGTATGATCTTTCCACCAGAAAAGATGGTAGTATGGCAGGATGAAAGAGGTTTAATATACTGACTCTCAATTACCTTTGTTAGTGTATGGAAATGAATATAAAGATTACGTTAAATAGATAATAATGATAACATGTTTTTCATCTTAGGAATAATTCATACGATCGTTTGCATCAACTGTATGTGGCTAGTTAGATTTGACTTATATAAATAGTGAAAAAAGTTTTAATTCCTTAGGCATCAGCCAGCAAAGAGCAACAAAACTAAAAAGTTACTTCCTATTCTACATTTTCTTCTAAATATAGAAATTTTTAATAAGCAATGTTAATGATTTAGAGACATCAACTTGGAATTATTATTTAGTGTTTTGATTATAACCATTGTAAAATATGATGAATCATTCCACTCTTAAATCATTTTGTGATCTCATCTTGCAGAATTTAGAAAGAGTGGAAGTTGGAGAGAAGATGATAATTGAATTTCACGTACACTAAGGTAGCTGCATCCTAGTGATAAATTCGCTAACATTTTCTGTGTAAAAGTGTTCTTTAATTATCCTAGTAGTATTACCTTCAAGGAATCAGTAAAACCAAGATGATGGTGCTTTATCTTTATATGTTATCACTACAATTCCTGTTGAAAAGTAGGAGATATTAGAAATGGATGAAAGACAATGAGACTAAACCAGAGTGTCTTTGGTAAAACTTGAGATAAAGACTGCACTTGCACATCTAATTGTATTGTCAGTCTTCATCTGTAATGAAGTTTATAAAATCTTTCTTAGCATCTCCACTCAAGCATTTTGTCTTCCACTCTAGCACCTGAAAATGTAAGAGAAAGGGTAAGAAACAAACAAATGAACAAAAACAGAAGAGATAGAGTCTTATGGTCTGTACCTCTATGGAAGTTATATTTTCTCAAAGAATTTACAGGTTCTCTGAGGGCACCTATAAACAGGTAGACGTTTGGCCTCATGAAGATCCAGCCTCATTGAGACTAGATATTAACAGCTATGGAAACGATAATGTGGGAGAAAATATGAACTTTGCATTCAGACAGGTAGAGTTTATATCCTGGTTTCATCCTTTACAGGTAGTACAACCATAGTAATCAGCATTGTTTATTGTGTCTTAGAACTTGATTACTTGAATGCTCTGAGTCTCAATTTCCTCATCTGCAAAGTAGAGGTAATACCAACTCATATCTTTGATGTGAATGTACATAAACTGCCAGACATACAGTAAAGATTCAATAAAATTTGTTTTCTTCTCCTTCTGGCTAAGAAATAGATAGCATTTGATCAATACATGCCTGTTTGTTCTAGCTGTAGATTCCATGTAAAATGATACTCTCATAACTTAGAATAAGTTCATGTAATTTTTATATAGAAGTTAGATTGTTTCTTTCATTTCATTTTCCCTCCCTCCCTTCATTTTCCCCCGCCCTTCCTTCCTTCATTTCTTTCTTTCCTTCCTTTATATTTGTTATTCCCACTAAATATCTAGAATACCTAAAATACTAGCAAAATGTATAACAAATATTTCTATACATAGCCGTAGATTCTCATAGACAATCTGATTTACCTTTACATTAGTTCATTTAAGTACCGACTGTGTGACAAGTACCAAGTTAGCTTCTGAGGATGGAAAATTGAGCAGAGACTTAAGCCTTTCAGAAGGTTTGGGTTCAGTGATGGGAGTCAGGAAATCACCTACAACAGTATACTGTGAAAAGAAGGCTAGGATCATGCACAATCTGTAAAGGATATGGGAAGGAGCATGGAGGTGACATTGGATATCTAATGACATGAAGAGGAGTGGCCAAAGAAGTATTCTCCTCAAAGGAGAAGAAACGGGATAAGTTTTACTAGATGAGTATTAGTAAGTTAAATCAGGAAGAGGGAAGGAGTCATTTGAGAAAGTGTGAACAGCATTTATGAAAGCATGGGAGTGTGAAAAAACAAGATGCTTCTTCTGGAGAGATTTCTGTGGCAGATTGTGTTTTTAAAAATTTCTGCAACAATGTTTCCAGACCCACATATTTTCCAGAACCTTTCCTTTCTTCCATTAAAAGGTAGAGTCTATATCCCTTCACCTGGAACCTGGGCAGGCTTTGGAGAAGTGCCTCATTAACAAAGTGTAGTGGACATGACACTTTGTGTCTTCCAAGGGTAGGGCCTTCCTCCACTTCGCTCTTGAAAATGTACCTTTGGAGTCCTGAGCCATCATGTGAAAAGTCCAGGCTCCCTGAAGCTACTATGCTGAAACAAACACATAGACGGGGGAGATGACTGAGAAGTTCTAGCTGTTCCAGCTCCAAGCTTCTCAAGATTTCCCAGACCAAACACATGAGTGAGGACACCTTTGAGATGATACGGATCTTAGTCCCTGAAGTGACTGTAGGTGGATGAACAATTCTGAAGAAGAACTACCTAGCTGAGTCAGTCCATACTCAGAACCATGGGAGATGATAGTATTAAATGATTGTATTAAATGAATGTATTAAATGATTGCTTATGTTTTAACCCACTGTGGGGGATGGTTTGTTAGCTAATAATAAGTAGCTAATACAACTTTCTTGGTTATCCTCTTGCCTTGTGTCTGCCTCAGGACTGTTTTCTAACATTCTGTTGACTTGACTGATTCCTTCACTAGTCCGTAATTTCCAGGATGGCAGGGCCCAGGCCTATCATAATCGTTGCATCCCCTGTACCTAGTACAATGGCTGGCAAGCAGTTCGTGTTCAGTTTATAGCTTTTCAATGAATGAGTAAACGAATAGATTATTTTTATATGTTTAGAGAGTGAGAAAGGTAGGATCAGTGGGAGATAAGCCTAGAGAGGCTGGTAGGAAATATATCACAAGCATCATTGAATATTAAGCTGAAGCATTTGACTTTATTTTGAAAGCTACAGGGATATATAGAAGAATTTAGGCACCAGAGTGACATGATCACATTTACACTTAGGGAGATCACAATAGTAGTGATGTAGGGGATGGAGTAAGATCAAAAATGAGGAATAGTGGTAGGCATGAGGAAGGTTTGGTCTGAAGGAGTGGCAATGAGATTTAGAGAAAAAATGGATACTAAAATATTGGGGATAGAGAATTTACATAATAGATTTAACAGCAATCTTCTGCCACATGGACTTTCATTTATAGTAAAAAAAAGTTAATTACATCTCTTACATATGCCTCTTTAGGGCAATTTTTAAAAGTTTCTTTGTTTGATTTTGTATTGACTTCACAGTTACTGATTATTTTTGACAGATAGAAACCAGTCCCAGTAGTACCATAACCCAGAAATAAGCAACTGTGCCTTATGTATTAATTTCTTGTGATCTCAAGCGATTAATAGACTTGAGCTAACTCATCGTGTTGATCTTTTGGGAAAGGTATTTCCTAGCTACACACATGTCCTCTAAACTTAGACATCCTCTTAATTTGGAAAATATGTTTCCCGGTCAAGTTAATTATTACTGTTAGTTGCAACCCTGAACCCTTACTGTTACAAGAGCATCTGTTTTCTAGTAGACCTTTTAACCATGAAATACTAGTTACTTGCCACATTTCCAGTCATTTTGAATAAAGGGTCACTTCCATGAAATAAGTCATGGGGTAGAGGGAATGTAGGGAGTGGGAAGATGATGTGATGGTAAACTTTGGAAAAGATGACTAACCCTTGAACAGAGGAAGACCAAAACAGTATCTAAGAGGAAGAGGAGTTAACACTACAGCACTAAAATTAAGATCAGTGAACCTAAGAACCAGTGTATGTTCAAGGACCAATCCACAGAACTGAAGGGATGTAGCAGACACTGCTGGTAGCTTATCTGATACCCATTCTTGTCTTTTCTATTAGAATAGAACCCCAACTGTGTTCAGACAATGTGCCCAGCTAGAAGAACTGCATTTCCCAGATGCCTGTGCAGCTAAGGATGACCACGTGTCATAGTAAAGGCTAATAAAATATAAGTGAAAGTTGGTGGATGGGACCTCTGGAAAATTTATTTAAAAGGATAGACTCAACTGACCTATGTTATTTCTCTTAACCTTTTTTCTTTTCTGGAACACAGTTACGATGTTGATGGTGGAATTACTGCCTTGCAACCATGATCTTAAGGACAAAAGTTGCTAGCTAAGATTAGAGGAGTAGAAAGCTGGAAGAAGCTAGAGTTCCTGATGGCATGAATGATGATGACTTCTGGGCTTCTTGTTTTATGAAAATAAGAACCCTCTGTATTCATTGTTATTCTCCAAAGAACTAGAACACACACACACACACACACACACACACACACACACACACATGCAAACACACACATACACACAGATAAAGGCGGAGAGGCAGAGAGAGAGAGAGAAACAGAGACAGGGATACAGATTTTGAGAAAAACACAGGTTGAGATTTATTTTAAGAAATTGGCTCTCATGTGCTTGTGGGCCTGAAAAGTTTGAAATTTTCAGGACAGGCGAACAGATGGAAACTCAGGCAGGGTTTCTATGTTGTGTTCCTGAGGCCGAATTTCTTCTTCATGAAACAGCTCTTAAGGCCATCAGTGGATTAGATGAGACCACACCTACTTTATGCAGGGCAATCAACTTTATTTATAAAGTCTACTCATTATAAATGCTAGTCACATATGAAAAAATAACTTCACAGCAACATCTAGAATACTGTTTAACAACTGGACACCATAAACTAGATAAGTTGACACATAAATTAACCATCACACCTTCTAAATAGTTTGAATCCCTGATTAGTTGGGTTTCTATTGCAAACACAAATACAAAATATGTTAGTTATTAATGGCAAGGGGAAGAGATCAGACCTGGCAACATGAGTAGTTCTAGGTGGTAAGAATGGAGAATGAGCAGGAGTAAGGATGGGGGAGGGGAGGACATAGAATAATAAATACACTCTTAGCTGCTAGTATCATCTTAGCTTCTCTGTTCACATCTGCTGATGTTCACCTTGTAGACTTCAGAGGGTTTGAATCTAAAAGTTTGAAATCTCCTGACCTGTCAAGATGGACAGTATAAGTCATTTGAGCTTACCTTTCCCCATTTTGTTATGAGAATATTATTATAATGATTAGGCAAAATGCATTGACAAGTCGAGTCAGCCATTTGAACATATATCAACGAGAAATTTGAAAAGTTCGAGGTCTTTATTTCTCTGATAAAGTCACTTTCCTTGAAATGCAACTGTTTTTCTCCCCATGCTGCACACTCACAGTCATATTTTAGTATATTGTTTCAAAGGCCTGCCGTGGTCTTTTTGTTTCTTAGTGAGATTGAAGCTATAACATCAGCTCTCGACATTACTTACTTAGACAGCTTGTCTACAGCTTGCTTGCGGTAAATCCAGTAGGATTATTTTGAGGCCAATTTACTTCAGCTTTTAGATTGGAGATTTCATGGGCAAGTCATTCAGCTTCTTTAGGTCCTAGTTTCCTTACCTGTAAAATGAGGTATTCATTCACCCTGGATAATCTCTAAATTCACTTCCAGTATAAAATGTTATAATTTTGTGGTATTATCTAAGTGTTCTTTGTACCTTGGAAAGAAAAAAAATTCTTAAAGTAACTCTTTACCCTGGAATTCATAATTTCACTGTCTATACCCACAAAATCAAGTAGGACAAAACTAGCTTTTTGTACCCCACAGTGGGTGCTGTCACATTCTTTCAACTTCTGTGGAAGTATGACTCTATGTGATAAAATTTACCCTTTTAAAGTAGATACTTGTATAATCATGACTGCATTCAAAACATAGAGCATTTTCATAATTCCCCAAAGTTTCCTTACACCTCCTCTTACCTCCAGGTTCTCTAGAAACCATGGCTATGTTTTCTGTCCTTGTGTTTTTTCCTTTATTAGAAGGTCATTTAAATGAAATCAGAGAGAATGCAGTCTTATGTGGCTGGCTTTTTCCACTTAGCTTAATGATGTAAAAGCTGGGCATGTTCTCACATATATCAGTACAGATCGTTCCTTTCTATTGTCGCGTACTGTAGCAGTGTGTGGATTTAAAACAGGGTGCTTATCAGGTCACCAGTTGATGAGATTTGTGTCGTAGCCAGTTTTTTTGTTCTATCATGAACAAAGCTTCTAGGAACGTTTCCACATAGTTTTTGTTTTTTTCATTTCTCTCGGGTAAGTACCTAGCAGTAGGATTGTTGAGTCACCATTTTTCCATGCTATCCATGCCTCTTTTCTTTTTTTTTTTCCTTTTAAAACAATTTTAGCCATTCCAGTAAATATGTAGTGGTATCTCACTATGTTTTTAATTCCCATTTTCATGTTGACTGAGTATGTTGAGCATCCTTGCAATTGCTTATTGTCTTCTTTACCAAAGGGTTTGGTCAAATATTTTGCTTACATTTTTTTATTGAGTGCATAGTCTTTTCTTATTGAGCTCAAGGGTTCTTTAGATATTCTGGTGCAAGACCTTTGTCAAATATATGTTTGCAAATATTTTCTCCCAGGCTGTGTCTTGTCTTTCGAAGTGTAGAATTAAAAAAAAAAATTTGATAAATCCCGTTATCATTTTTTCCTTTATAGTTCATATTTCTTTGTCTTGTCTAAGGACTATTTGATAACCTAAGGTCACAAAGATTGTCTCCTATGTTTCTTATAAAAGATTTATAGTTTAAGCTTATTTGTGGCCCCATGATACATTTTAAGTGTAGCAAGCACAATTTTTATTTTTATTTTTCTCCCCAAATATGTTTATTTTACTTTTTCAGTGTTACAAGATTGATTGTTCATGCACCACACCCAGTGCTCCATGCAATACATGCCCTTCTCAACACCCACCACCAGGCTCG
>CM052801.1:22205762-22251302 GCA_028533885.1 Nasua narica
CTTCTTTGGGGTAAATACCCAGTAGTGCAATTCCAGGGTCATAGGGTAGCTCTAGTTGTAATTTCTTGAGGAATCTCCACGCTGTTTTCCAAAGTGGCTGTACCAACTTGCGTTCCCACCAACAGTGGAGGAGGGTTCCCCTTTCTCCACATCTTCTCCAACATTTCTTGTTTACTGTCTTGTTGATTTTGGCCATTCTAACTGGTGTAAGGTGGTATCTCAGTGTGGTTTTGATTTGAATCTCCCTGATGGCTAAAGATGATGAACATTTTTTTATGTGTCTGTAAGGCATTTGTATGTCTTCTTTGGAGAAGTGTCTGTTCATGTCATCTGCCCATTTTTTGATGTGATTATCTGTTTTGTGAGTGTTGAGTTTGAAGAGGTCTTTATAGAGCTTAGATATCAGACGTTTGTCTGTAGTGTCATTTGCGAATATCTTCTCCCATTCTGTGGGTTGCCTGTTTGTTTTATTGACTGTTGCTGTTTTATTTCTTAGTTGTTTCCTTTGCTGTACAGAAACTTCTTGGTTTCACGTGGCCCCATTTGTTTATTTTTATGTTAAATCCAAGCAGTCATTTCAGGATCAATGTTAAGAAGCATTCTCCCTATGTTTCATTCTAGGAGTTTTATGGTTGCAATTTTTCATTTAAGGCTTTAATCTGTTTCGAGTTGATTTTTTTATGTGGTATAAGATAAGGGCAGCCTGCCTTACCCTTGATTTCTTTTTAAAGTTTTTATTTATTTATGAGAGAGAGAGAGATCAGAGCAGAGGAAGAGGGAGAAGCAGACTCCCTGCTGAGCAGACAGCCTGCCTCTGGGCCCCATCCCAGGACCCTGGGATCATGGCCTGAGTGAAGGCAACCGCTTAACCAACTGAGCCACCCAGGTGCCTGTGGAAGCTGCTAAAAGCATTTTAAAACTTTGGTTTTTATAAATAAACATTTGATTTTTGTAAATTGACCTTTTATCCTGTGGCTTTGGTGAACTAACTCTAGTCATTTTTTTTTTTGTAGATTCCTAAGGATATTCTTCATAGATAGTCATAACATATGATAATAAAGGCAGTTTTACTTCTTTCCAATGTATACCCTTCTTTTTTTCTTTGCCATATTGTGCTGGCTAGAACCTCCAGTTAATGTTGAATTGAAGAGGTGAAAACAGACACTCTTGATTTATTTCTAATTGTAGGGGGAAAGAATTCACTATTTACTACCAAGTATGATGTTAGCTGTATGTTTATGGAGTCCCTTCATTAGGTTGAGGAAGTTACATTATTCAAAAGCTATCTGCCTCTGGGAAAGGAACAGGAAAACTGCTTGCAATGTAAGAATTTACACATAAATGCCAAAAATTATTAATACAATATTAGCAAATCAATTTACACAACGTATAAAGTGCATATTATATCACGACCAAATGGGCTTCATCCTTTTTTTTTTTTAAAGATTTTATTTATTTATTTGACAGAGAGAGAGATCACAAGTAGGCAGAGAGGCAGGCAGAGTGAGAGGGGGAAGCAGGTTCCCTGCTGAGCAGAGAGCCCGATGCAGGACTCAATCCCAGGACCCTGAGATCATGACCTGAGCCGAAGGCAGAGGCTTTAACCCACTGAGCCACCCAGTCGCCCCTCAAATGGGCTTCATGCTAAGAAGGCAGTTGGTTCAACACTGAAAAACCAGTGTGTTTTGTCATATTAAGAGGCCCAAATGTCTACCATATGAAAAATCATTTGACAAAATTCAATAGTTATTAATGAAAAAATTCTCACTGCATGCTAAGATGGCTTTGTAGAGGTGATAATACCTTCTGCCTAAGAAAAATTTTGAAAAGACATTGAGACTATCCCATTACCATAGGCTTTCTTCATGGAGAGCCTGATTTTAGATGTCAATGCATTTGAAATTGAGATAAGGGCTGTACCTTGTAGACAGATTCTCAGGTATGATTTTGTATATTCCTTTTTACATATAGAGTAAATTAGTTACCTTATTGTTTTATTCAATATTTACCAAACACCTACTATGTGCCAGAAACTTCTTGACTCTGAGAGTTGAGCGGTGAATAAAACAGGGAACGAATTTCATAAAGCTACATCTACAATAGCTGGTGGTTTGTGTTAGAAACACAAACATGCTGATTATTTAGCTTCAGATAGATGAAAAATCCCATTATTTTAGCCCAATATGGCCAGTTTGAGTCATTATTTTTTTTTATTCAGTCAAATTATGTTTTTACTGGAAGGCTTTTTTGCTTTTTTATTTACTCAAGGGGAAGACAATTTTCCTGACTAGAACTCAGCAATTCCCAATTGTTAGGGTGGATGCCAATTCAATATACAGATAACTTACTCCGTAATATGTTTGTTTATACTTAGTTGGGGAAATCCCAATAACATTAAAATACTCCATTTGTAAATATGGCATCTGTATTTTTTCTGAATTCATTCTAAATCTTCTAAAAGCAGTAAGACCAGACGTAATTACAAATCTAAAGTATAAAAGAAATAGTTTAGACACAACACAGTGTTTAGTAATTGAAAAGGATGCCTCAAGTATAATTGTCTGAATAGAAATTAAGTATTTTAAGACAAGTCCTTTTTATATATACAAGGCATTGAAATTTTAGTGCTTATTATATAATATTGAATGCCCAAATATCACCAGTACAGCCTATTGATAAGTCCGATCTATGTGTACCACTTACTATTTTAAGGGAGATCACCACCTTCACAGTGTTTGTTCTTATCTCAGAGGGAGAAGGACAAGGTTGTGTCTTTGTGAAGAATTTTAAGGTTGGTTTCAGATGGTCTTTCAGTGTGGAAGCTTGATTATGATTGAGTAAGGATCATGGTATATTGGTGTCAGATTGGAGGTGCAGCAAGGTGAGGGTACAAATTGGTTACGTTTTCTACTGAAGAGCTATTAGGGCTTTGGGGAAGTCCTATAATGAACAATACAACTATTTGCCTGGGCAAGAGTCTTCTAGAATAATAATGTTAGACTGATGTGGACAACTGACTAGTGAAGCCAGGTCATGGGCTCTCACCTGTGACTGTTTGGCCTCCCAGGAGGCGTTGGGCAAAGTCTGCAGGCGTTTTCAGCTGCTTCAGGGGGCTCAGGGCTGTGCTGCTGCTTACATCTAGTCTCTAGACGTCAGCCAGGGATGCTGCTAAACACCCTACAGGGCAGAAGACAACCTTCATGGGAAGAACTCTTGTCCAGTATGTCAGCAGTGTTTAGGGTGAGAAATCCCGGTGTAGGCAGACATCTGTAAAGGGCCAGATGGTAAAAATTTTTAGGCTTTGGGCCATATGATCTTTGTTGGAACTACTCAAGTCTGTGGTAGTGCAAAAGGAGTCAGAGAGAGTATGGATGTATGGGCACGGCTGTGTTCCAAACTTTAGATACAAAAACAAGCAGGGAGTAAGATTTGACCTGTGGGCTGTCATTTTCTGACTCCCTAATGGAGATAGTAAGCTATATGGGATGGGTGGTCCCAGTTCCCAGTGTTTAAGTGTGTGAGTAGGTGGTTTCTAGTCTTAGCACTGTGTTTTGAATCTTCAATAGAAGCAGAACCATTTTCAAGAAAACATAGGTAAAAGCAAATAAATATGAAAATCCCGGGCTTTCTTAAGAACAACATGAACATCTCTATGGAGTTGATTTTTCTGTGCTACCTAAAATATACCAAAACAATGATTTGATTGCCAGATCAGGAATTTTCTGGGGATGACCTGCTGAAGCAAAAACTACCCTTTGCTGTATGTTACCTATATTTTCACTCATATAATTAAAAAAATGATAACATGCAACAAAATGATTGTTTTATTTTATTATTTTTTTGTTTTAAAGATTTATTTATTTATTTGACACAGAGAAATATCACAAGTATTTATTTTTTTAAAAGATTTTATTTATTTATTTGACAGAGAGAGAGAGATCACAAGTAGGCAGAGAGGCAGGCAGAGAGAGAGGAGGAAGCAGGCTCCCTGCTGAGCAGAGAGCTGATGTGGGGGCTGGATCCCAAGACCCCGAGATCATGACCTGAGCCGAAGGCAGAGGCTTTAACCCACTGAGCCGCCCAGGCACCCCAAAAATAATTGTTTTAAAACAAAATATGACTCTCTTGCTGTTATGGCTTCAGAATTATGCCTTTAGCCCCTAGTGTTCTTTTTTTCTTTTTTTTTTTTTAGCTTTTGTTTTGCTTCATTTATTACTCCCTGAGATTATGTGTGTGTGTGTGTGTGTGTGTGTGTGTATTTGTTTATTGTCATGCCCTCCCCATAGGTCAAGGTCATCATCTGTTTTAGTTACAGCTATACCTCCGTCACCTAGAGAACCAGAAGGGACGATTGCATCACTCAGACAGGACCATTACTATCATCATCACTAACACTTACATAGCACTTATTATGTGCCAGGGACTATTGTAAGCACTTTACATGGATTAGCTTGTCCAATCTCATTACAACCCTGGGAAGAGGGTGCTGTTATTCTTCACACTTTAAACATTGAGAATCATGAGGCTAAGTGGCTTGTTTAGGACCACAGAGCTAGCAAGTGACAGAGCTAGGATTTGAGTCCATGTGGTCTGGCTCCAGAATCCATGCTTTGAATTACCACATTATAGCTATCTCTCATGCTGATGTGTCGCACAAACAAGCACATGTGCACCCCCCCCCCACAGAGTTTGCATATTACACAACTTCTGTCATAAAGCAGGTTATACTTTCAGCCTAGGTCTCCTGGCTTTGCCGTTCTGAAGTGACACTGAGGTATTCAGAGTGCGAGTCCTTAGAGGCTTATCACTATGAGACACTGGGATGCCGAATGGGAAACAGCAGGTCAAAGGAAAGAAAAAGTTGGGAAAAGCTTCCTCCACTATAGGTGTTCCTACCATTAGAGAGAGAGATGATATTGGTATTGCTTAGAGCACAATGTATATTGCTTTCTGTGAACAGACATCTGAACCCTAGCAGAGAGAGGCTTCTATTAATAACAGATGAAAGGGCAATTTTCTCGCAGAAATCTCAGAGACATCAGGAGCACGTGGAGCACTGCTTGGTGATAGAGCATAACAAAGAGGGAGGGATTGGGGAGGATCCCTGTTGGACCAGCACAGGGATTACCCCTCCACACTGCCTGGTACCCACAGCCATCAGTGTTTCTCCAGGGCTAGGGGTATATTATCATGTGTGACAGTCAGGGCAGAGCATGGGCAGTAAGACATGGCCGTCACACTGTTTGCAGCAGGAGGCAGAGCAGCTGCATCCGAGGGAGTGAAAGGCGTTCTGGGAGGTCTCGGTAGCAGGTATTACCTCAGGGGAAAAAATATTCCTATGTTGTCATGGAGAAAGCCACATTAATGCCTATGAGTATTCCTGAGACACTCCAGAAGGCCCCAAATGACTGGGTCAGGACTTTATAGAGTGTTAAAGTTCAAGTTTTTGTTTTGTTTTGTTTTTAATGGTAGCAGGTTAGAGTTATCCTGTTTTTATCTCAATAACTGTTTAGTATCAAAACAATGGCTTATAGGGGCGCCTGGGTGGCTCAGTGGGTTAAGGCCTCTGCCTTCAGCTCAGGTCATGATCTCAGGGTCCTGGGATTGAGCCCCGCATCGGGCTCTCTGCTCAGCGGGGAGGCAGCTTCCCCCTCTCTCTCTGCCTGCCTCTCTGCCTACTTGTGATCTCTCTCTCTCTCTCTCTCTCTGTCAAATAAATAAAATCTTTAAAAACAAACAAACAAAAAACCCCAAAAAACGCAGTGGCTTATAGCCATTATAATGCTAGGGCCAGTGTTACCCCCTGAGTAAAAGTGAGTGTGTGTGTTAGAGAGGGAGGGTGGGAGAGGCTGTATATGTTTATACTGAGGTCTAAATCATCTTTGATCTTACAAATTAAGTAAATTAACACCAAAGCAATGGCTTCTTAATAAAAAAACAGTGGTCTTGGCTGTTCTCTGAATTACTAATGCCCTGAAACTGTCTGAAAGTCATTTGGATATGCTTGCTGATAATACTCTTGATGAGGAATAAAATTTATTTTTTGCTTGAGAGCTAATTAATGTAATCTTTAAAATATATAAATCCCGTGGTGAACCCAAATAATTATAATTGAAATGTGGACCTTGCCAAAACTGAGAAAATTAAAATGCAAGCAAAATCTGTTAATATATCTAAATTAAAAAAATTAAAACAAAAAAGAAAGAAAACCAATTAACTTCTGGAAACACGGTTTGGTATTTAGAATGCAGGAGATTAAATTATGCAGATATCAAATTAACACTTGGAATGAAGATGATGTTGCCTAGCTGCCTTTCAAAGCTTCATCTTGCTCAGGCTAACGGTGCTAGAGTGCTAGCAGTGAAGTGAGCTATTTAAAAGACCAGGTTGTGTCCCCTAAATGGTCCACACAGGGATCATAAAAATCCCTGATGGAATCTTTAGCAGCCTGGAGGTAATTGGAAGGAAGGCCTGGGACTAGTAATTAAATCACACTGGGGAGAGCGTATGTAGGTATACATATATAGAGATATGTGGGGAGATCGTATGTAGGTATACATATATAGAGATATAACTGAATAGATGAGATAGAAATTGATATGGACAGGTATATATTTCTGTTCATTTCTACGATAGCTAGTCATTTGGATCATTTCAGTGAACAGCTGAGCAACTCCATTAAAAGAAAAAGGACAAGGAAGGCTTAGAATATAATTGCAAACCTTTTAGAATATACATTGTCATATAACACCAGTGCACCTGGTACATTCGGACAATTTAGGAAGAAAAACGAAGCAGCCAAATGAGTTTTTGTTTTGTTTTGTTCTATTTTGCTTTGTTTTATGCCTGCACTGACCACTTTGATCCAGGTCCTCTGATAGTTCCGTGTTATTATTACACTTAGGAAATCAGGTAACTGCATCTTTGGTTCTTTGGAGTATTGCTGTGTGTTTCTCACTTACTAGGGTTGTTTTTAGCATCATCTAGGTGCTGTCACAGCCTCTTTCACTGTGTTATCGTAAGGAGTTCACTCTGGGAGCAATTTCTGTAGATACACTACCATAAAGAGCTTATGGTGTATCAGTACGGATGGATTTGTTCTTCCCTCATTAGCCAGCCAGACAGGAGTAATTTTTAATATCAGATCTGGACCCTGGGGAACTCTTTTCCTTTTCTAAGACAAGACGTGGAGTGTGTACCCTGCCTCACAACCTTGCAATGACCATTAAAGTTCCGAATTCCATCGTAGGTGCCATCAGCAAATGGCTATATTAATAAGACACCTACGAGAGCAATCAGAGCTGAGAACGCTTGCAGATACTTAGAACTCTGGCATTGACAGGGACAGAAGACATTCATTTTATTTGGATTATTCTGGCTTCTTAGCCCAGAGGAAAGGAAATGAGTCAGAAAAACAAAAGGTTTGTGGAATTAGTTTGGTGTCATTACATCCATCCCCCCAAAAGGAACAAAAGAGCACAAAATGAGGGAAAAAGAGAGGTAGACTAATTTCTTGCCAAGTACTATACAGATTTTCCTCGACTGGTGATGGAGCTGTGTCCCAACAAACCCTTTGTACTTTGAAAATATCAGAAGTTGAAAATGCATCTCCTGCACCTAACCTACTGAATGTCCCAGCTCAGCCCAGCCTGCCTTAAATGCGCCCAGAACACTTTCATTAGTCTACACTTGGGCACAGTCATCTAACACAAAGCCTCTTTTATAACGAAGTGTTGACTATTTCATGCACTCTATTGAATACTATAGTGAGAGTGAAAAACAGAGTGGTTGTATGGGTACAGAATGGCTCCAGGTGGATTGGTTGTTTACCCTTGTCCTTCGTGGCTGACCGGAGCTGCTCACTACCACTGCTCAGCATCGCAAAACAGTGTCATTCATACTGCCTCTCATGAGATGGAGATGCAGTGATCTGCATCTGGAGAAAGATCCAAATCTGGAGAAGGATCTGGAGAAAGATCCAAATTCAAAAATGAAAGTACGGTTTCTGCTGAATGTGCTTTTGCACCATCGTGAAGTTGAAAAATCATAAGTTGAACCATCGTGAGTTGGGGACTGTCTGTATTTGAAAAGCAAACTGGTATGATGAATAGTTCCTGAAAAAAGTAACTGATTCAGAGCAAATATTAACTAATTTAGACTTGGAGTTATTAGGGTGAGTACAGTCAGATAAAACCTCTGCTTTAACAGAATGGCAGCGTTAGATGGGGCGCAGACCTTCACTGAATAATTACTCTGATGGAAGGAAGCAGAGTTTTATGGCCGTGTGTCATGAAGAAAGCAGATGTAGAATGGGGGTCAGCGAAGTAATTTAGTACTTGGAATATGGCTATACTAAATCCTACTCCAAACTGGAATGAATGCTTACCTAAATTAGTCTTTCAGTTAATTGTATCTGCCAAAAGCTTTTATAATAACCCTGTTTCTGAAGCTGCAAGTCTCTTTTCACATTAACTACTGAAAATTTTTCATTCTTTGTAAAAATTTGGATCTGAGACTAGGAAACCAAACAAGTATAGTACATTTCTTTAAGCTATGCTACTACATAATTTTAGAGATGGAGACTTTATGAGTTAATTATGCATACCTCAGCACTATTAATACACACAAGTAACTATAAAATTCTGAACTTTCAAAATTATTGTGAAAGATTTTTTATCCCTAAAGTTTCCCTAATTTGACGGCAGTCCCCTATTTTCTGGGCTTAGGAATGAGGACACGTCTGTATTTGCAGCCAATGGTTGCAGCTTTGCAGTTTGTACACAACTAATCAATTTGTGATAGAGCTGGTGTGGCACGTAAAAATCTGAATCCACATATTCAGGTGTGCTAGAAAGTTAAAGTAACTTTTTATTTCTATTTATTTGTCTAGTGGGCAGTGGAAATTAATCCATTCAGTTTCTTTCTCATCCTTGCTTTTCCTTCAGAGTTCAGTCTAATTACAGGGAGATTGTATACCACTAAGGCATGATAAAGGGACTTTGGCCTGAGTAATCTGTGCACGTTGGCATCTTCCAAGTTGTCCTTGTTCCCATCTGTTCTTTGGTCCCCAGGAGTCATAGCCAAGTTCCACTCCCAACTACAAGTTTGGCTCTTTCTGTGCCATTTGTGGATACAAAGAAATAATCTTCTTGTTCTTTTCCACTCTGGTGCAGTTACTCAGTAAGGCTCTCTCAGTCCCATTTGTCTAGACACCCAGTGAAGACGTTTCTAAATCTCTTCAGGCTTGCTGCCTCTCTAGAGTATCCTGGGAAAGGGAGTCCAGGTTCCCATATTCTTGAATCTGCAGTCTATCAGAGTTTCCCTTCGCTGTCCACTTTCAGTATGAGGCTGTGCTCGGTAGAAGTGTAAGACTCAACTCTAAGCTTTCTGAGGGTTCTATGCTATTTAGTCAATGTTTTCCATAGAGATTTCCTGCAATCCCATTAATCTATCTTTTAAAGTCTTGGCATGGACAGCCTTGCTCTACATCATTATGTAATCTTTCTGCCATGAATCCTCTTAATCCAAAATTTTTCTCAGCTCCTTTCGTAGCACCCATTTTTTGAGATACAGATGCTCCATTTTTTTCTTAAATGGACTTTATTTATTTGTCAGAGAGTGAGCACAAGCAGGCAGAGGGCAGGCAGAGTCAGAGGGAGAAGCAGGCTCCCTGCTGAGCAAGGAGCCTGATGTGGGACTCGATCACACGACCCTGGGATCATGACCTGAGCCAAAGGCAGCCGCTTAACCAACTGAGCCACCCAGGAGTCCCAGATGCTCCATTTTCTAGCTTCCTGAGTGGGGCAAGGATCGTCAAGGATCACAGATAACTGAATGTGTCATTGACATATTATGTTATATATATGTTATATATAACATAATATGTTATATATATGTTATATATAACATGATATGTTAACATATTTTTAGTGTTTTTAAAGATTATTAATGAGTGCATTCAAACCTAAAGTAAAGCAACAAACCAGTTTTGTCTGGGTCTTGAAAGAATCTCAGTGTTCTGGAAAGAGATCCCATTCAGATAACAGGTACTTTATATTTTCACAGAGGGCTGTAGGTATGTGTGCTTATTCGTGTCCCCATTTGCTGTAGGTTTCTTCTTCTTTTGATGGAGGAGGGTAGTATTAAAGGTTCATAGGTTTATTGGAGTTTAGATTTTTAGAACATTCCAAAAGTGAATACCAACAAGTTTATTTAGAAATCATTCTTGTTCTCAGTATTTCCTTCCAAAGTAAAATATTCTGATTTTTAAAATTTGCCTTATATAGTAGGAAAATGATGTGTGTTTGTACCCTTGATGACTCACTTATCACTGTGTTTTGACTTCTTGGTCTATTCATGACCTTCATACCTTGTCAGACTCTAAAGAATTAAACTTACATGAATGCAGTTATTTCTTTTCTACAAAAGTAAGCATAAACTGATGTTTTCTTTCAGATATTGCCCCTTGGAAATCCAAACAGGATCTATTTCTTTCTCTTTTGTTGTAAGTGAGTTGGATGAACACTTACTGCTCTATACGGTCTTTATTTTACAGTAGCACCATATTTCTCCAGTCATTTTTGTGCTGTTTAATATGGAGGAAACAGCACTGGACTCTTTTCCAGAATTTCTAAGTGTATGTCCCTGGTTCCATTACCTACCCATTAGCTATGTGATTGTGTTCATATTTACAACATCCACAAACTAATTTTTCTCATTGTTAAGATAGGATTAATGGTATCTTCCACTCCATCTCATAAGGCTTTTGCACATTTGTTGTTATTGCTAAATCTTTTACCTTAAATAGTTACTTATCTTTCCATTTATAAATTAGAAATACTGTTCTCTCATTGTTGATTCAGAGGTTTACTTATACTAGGATAATGCATAGTACAGCAGAGACTCTCTAGTTGAATATAATCTCCCTAAAGTTCCTGTCAACCTAGACATTTCCATAGAAAAGGTTTTTTTGTTTGTTTTGTGTTTGTGGTTTTTTTTTTTTTTGTTTTGGGGTTTCTTTTGTTTGTTTTTTTGTTGGTTTGTTTTTTGGCAAGTGTGGAGGGAAGTTGGCATCATGGCATTGAGGTTTAAGAGAAAGGTCAAGGAAATGTCTGTGGCTGAATTCCTAAACAGACAAAACTGTCAAATTCATGGAGACCTGACCTCCATAGATTTACTTGCATATGAAGGAAATGACTTTTGTTGATGCGTGTAATGACGTTCAGCCTCATCAGCCAGTCAGGTGAGCCAAATTCGTGATGATAATGGCGTTGTATAATAGCAATCAGATCTCACAGTGATCAGAACAATGGGTTAATGAGAAGGATCATATCCTCTAGGTAACGGAGTCTGAACTCTTGGATTTGCTAGATTTTGCATTGTTTTATATTTTCATCGTATTTTAGAAAGACATACGTCTAAGAAATGAAATATTAGAATACAGGTTATTTAAGGACAGTATATATGGTCTTTATGAAATGTAAAGACTGAAGTACATTCCAGATGAACCACTGACAGTCTGTTCTGCTATGGTAATAGCATTAGTTTTTGAGACAGCTGTAGTGAGAGGGTTAGCCAGCCTGTCCGAGGCCTGCTTTCTCCAGGCCGGGGGACTGCCCTACATACGTGGATCAGTTTAGGGCCGTGTTGCTGTCCACTTGCTAGGTCAGTGATTGTTCTTCCTGTTCGTTCGTGCTACGTGTCGTGTGTGGTGAGTCTGAAATTCACTCTGAAATAAGACAAAGTTTAGGAGGAGAGGAGTGAAAACAAAGTTGAAGTTACGCTGTTTTAGGAGCACAGTGATTCACTATTAGGTATTTTGTTTGATTTGAGTTACTGTAAATTATGCTTCTATTAATCAAGGTGAAAATAGTTTATAGGTGAATTTGAAAATGAAGGGATTTTTTTGTTGGATATATGCTCATTTCTTGTATAGCCTATTTTATTGTTACCCAATCTAATATCTTCTGGTGGTGAAGACAATATCTAATTTAAAAGAAAAATAAACATCAGCATATAGTGTGAACTCACTCTAAATTGCTCCTTATCAGCAATTAAACATGGCCTTGCCTTGGGATCTTCATAGCCAATGCACTTAAAATAGTTTCTTTGGCATATCCTACACAGTTTGATACCATTTAGTCCCCTTATTGAGATGTTGAGAGGATTTCACTCTACCTTGAGGGAAAACCAAATGTCAGGTAGAAGGTTGAAATATAGGCTGATAGCAAAGAAGCCTTAAGCTCTTGCCAACATCATATTTCTGTTTCATCTAAGATATTGGTTCTCAACCAGGAATGATCTTGCTCCCCCAGGGAACATTTGGCAATGCCTGGGAAACTCTGGGTTGTCACAGGTGGGAGGTGCTACTGCCACCTAGTGGGTGGAAGCCCGGATGCAGCCAAACATCTCACCGCGTGGAGGACAGCTCCCACCCGCTGCCTTCCCCACCCCCTACTGAGAGAAGAATTTTGTAGGCCAAAATGTCAATGGTGCCAAGGTATAGAAATCCTGATCTAGAACAAAGACCTCTGATGAAATCATAGGGTTTTTGAGGAATAGCGTTTCTTAGCATCATCAGTTCTTGGGCACTAAGGTATATTTCAAGAGTGCAATCTTCTATGTTTATAGGCATTGCTGCTTTGAGTTCAAATATATAGACTTCTCATCTGAATTCAGGGAGTTATAACTTCATGCATACCCTTAGCAAATACCCCCAGCTTATACGGTGCAGAGTCTATGAAGAGAGGTTTTTTTCCCCATCTGGGAAAAAATGGTATACTTTGCACAAAAAAAAAAAAAAAAAAAAAAAAAAATTCATCGGAATGAAGAGGTTATCAAAGGCTATCAAAGGCTTAGGTTAAACTATAAGACTTTATTGTTTCTGTGGATCAAAACTGTCACATATCAGTGATATCACGTGGTTCAACTCTGCTGTGTAATCTGTTGTCAGATGATCACGATCTGACAGAAGCTCCCATTCGGGAGAGAGATGTTAGGATGCCTCCTTTGTGTGCCTCACTTGTGTTTTGGCCTATTGTAACAACTATGGTGGGAATTTGAATACATTTGTGATACCTTAATAATTAGTGACAGTGTTCAGAATGCATTTTTGCAAGAACTTTTACCGAAATCCTTTAGGTTGGTTGACATAATTTTTTTCAGAGCTATAGAGATAACAGTTGATAATGCTTGAAAATTTAAAACATTTGTAACATTCTAGTTAACATGCAGTGTTCTGTTAGTTTCACATGTACAGTGTAACGATTCACCTGTTCTATACATTGCTCAGTGCTCATTCACCTATTCCACCCATCCCCCCACTCAACTTCCCTGGAGCAACCACCATTTCTCTATTGAAGAGTCTGGTTTGTTTCTTTTTTTCCTTTGTTTAGTTTCTTAAATTCTGCATATATGTGAAATCATGGTGTTCGTGTTTCTCTGTCCAGCTTATTTCACTTAGCATAATACACTCTAGCTCCATCTCTGTCATTGCACATAGCAAGATTTCATTCTTTTCGATGACCGGATAACATTCCATTGTATATATATAACATATCTTCATTATCCAGTCATCTACTGATGGGCGCTTGGGTGGCTTCCATATCTTGGCTGCTGTAAACAATGCTGTAGTAAGCATAGGGATACATATATCTTTTTAAATTAGTGTTTTCATTTTCTTCAGGTAAATACCCAGTGGAATTACTAGGTCTTAGGGTAGTTCTAGTTTTGCCTTTCTGAGGTACTTCCATTCTGTGTTCCATAGCACGTGCACCAGCTTGCATCCCACAAACAGTGCACAACTGTTTTTTTCCCCTACATCCTCAGCAACACTTGTGTTGTTGATTTTAGCCATTCTGACAGGTATGAGGTGATACCTCATTGTGCTTTGATTTGCATTTCCCTGGTGAAGAGTGATGTTGAATGTCTCTTCTTGTGTTTGTTGGCCATCTGTATGTCTTCTTTGGAAAAATGTCTATTCATGCGTTCTGTCCATTTTTAATTTGGATTGTTCATTTTTTTGGTATTGAGTTGTGTAAGTTCTTTATATATTTTGCTTATTTACCTTTTACTGCACATAACGCTTGCAAATGTCTTCTACCACTTGGTAAGTTGTCCTTTTGTTTTGTTGATGGTTTCTTTTGCCTTGCAAAAGATTTTTATTTTGGTGTAGTCCCAAAAGTTTAATTTTGGTTTTGTTTCCCTTGCCGAAGGAGACACATCTAGAAAAAAAAATTTTATGACTAACATCAAAGGGAATCCTGGCTATGTTTCCTTCTAGGGATTTTATGGTTCCAGATCTCACATTTAGGTCTTTAATCCATTTTGAGTTTATTTTTATGTGTGGTATAATGAAGGGGTCCAGTTTTATTCTTTTGCTGATATTAGAAATTTTGAGACTATATCAGTTTGGTATTAGAATAAAATAGTCTCAGTAAAAATTAATAAACTATGAGGTTTGGGAGCCTGAGTGGCTCAATTGATTAAGCGACTGCCTTCAGCTCAGGTCATGATCCTGGAGTCCCGGGATCGAGTCCCACATCGGGCTCCCTGCTTGGCCGGGAGTCTGCTTCTCCCTCTGACCTCTCCCCTCTCATGTTGTCTCTCTCTCTCTCATTCTCTCTCTCAAATAAATAAATAAAATCTTTAAAATAAAGAAAAAGAAAATAAGAGGTTTAAGATAGCTATTGAAAGACTGAAGTTCTGGAAATATGCAGCTGGAGGATCAGAGAAGAGTTACTGTGACATCAGGCTGAAGCCTTGAAGCGGGTGAAGAAGCTGCCAGTTCCTAGGGAAGTCCGAGAAACTTCTACCATGACAGTGTGGGATTTTGCAGAGCAGTCTGGAACTAGACACCTGCCCCTCTGATGGTGTTGATGTATTGAGCAAGAATAACTTCTGTTTCATTTCTTACCTTCCAATTTTCACAAGAGTTCCTTTCAATAGTAAATTCTAGCCTGGGTCTATAGAGTGAAAGAAATGTATTTCCAGCCACAGGAGGGACTAGGAAACGGTGATGCCAGCGAGATCATCACCAGTCTAACGTAATGAAATCTCTCTGATGGATTGCTTCCACTCATCATTGAGGGTAGGTGAGGATGGGCAGCTTAAAGTTTCACAAGGTTACACAGTGTTATAACTGTGTTTTCATAAAGACAGCTGAGGATGGGCATCTAAATCCTCAAAAATCAGTGTTATATCTGCCTAATCATAAGGGGATGTGAGGATGCACAGCTTAAAATCTCAGGAGATTTCATAGTGGTTTAATTGCCTCATCATAAGAAGTCGTCAGTAATGAAAATGAACAGGGGAAGATCATTGTCCTCCTTAAACTCAGACAATGAGAGGTGCCTTTTGGGATAAGAGAGAGAAGGAGAGGCTTGAATAACTTATTAATCAAGAAATACCCCCTCAGAAGAGTCATATTTCACTGTCTCTATCACTATCCCAATATTAAAGCCAAATGGTGGGATGAGACGTGGACATTTTATTTGTTTTATCTATGACTGAACTTATTTTCTATCTTAGAGTGTTATTTTCTTTTAAAGTAGAACACGGAATTTTTAAAAATGCTGGCTACACAATTATTTCATGATTAAAAATAGTTAATCCATACAGTTTCCTTCTCTCTCTCTCTCTGTAGGAGGCATCTAATTTGCAAAGGATCTACCTACCATCCTTCCTTCAGAGCAAAATATCTGATGTTTAGTCTTCAATTTATTTTTGTATCCTTCTAAGATATTCCTTTTTTTGCTTTGGTATATTAGTCAGGGTAGAATAGCCAGTATTTGTCAAACTCTCAGTGGTAAAGAACCAGTTTCTATTATTTTCAATCTGTCACAGACCACTACTTTTGGAAAATACAACATAGATGAGTTACCAGAAGAGTAAAAATTTTAAAACACAAAGCCAAGAAAAACAAAATACAAACGTGGATTTGTTTTTTATTCTATCCAACAGGTAAAAAATTTCTCTTTCAAATTGCTATAAAATTTCTAAAAACTTTCAATTTCTGTACTTAATTTCATCATAAATATCAAACAATATGCAGATTAGAACTTACTAGCAGGGACCACATTTTGATTAACACTAGGTTAAGCTATGCTTCATTAATAAATAAAACATGAAATCTCAGTGGCCTATAAGAATAGAAATTTTTTTTTGCTTGTGTAAAGTCTGTTGTGATTATTCCTGGTCTGGACTTTGCTGGGTAGCTCTCTTTCAAATAGTGATGAAAGAATCCATTTCCCTTCCCTCTTCTGCTTTACTATGTAGTCTCTAATGTCCTACCAGAAGAGAATGTGGTTAGGCACACTTAATACTAAGTCACCTGGTCTTTTTTTTTTTTTTTCAAGATTTTATTTATTTATTTGACAGAGAAAAAGGGATCATAAGTAGGCAGGGAGGCAGGCAGAGAGAGAGGGGGAAGCAGGCTCCCTGCTGAGCAGAGAGCCCAATAAGAGGCTCGACCCTAGGACCCCGAGATCATGATCTGAGCCGAAGGCAGAGGCTTAACCCACTGAGCCACCCAGGTGCCCCAGAAGTCACCTGGTCTTGAAGTGATTGGTGCCACTTCAGCTCATATCCTCTTGCCAGAACTAGTCATACAGCCAAACTAACTGCAAGAGAGTCTGGGAAATGTAAAGGTTCACATTGAGTATTGACTGATGAACTCTAGCAATCTCTCACATACATAACTTGATATATTCTGTAATCTCCTTGTTCCCATTTCCACACCCATCTCACAGTATACACAATTTTCAGATGTTCTCGTGGGTATTTAATATGTAACTTACAATGTCTGGGTGAGACTCACATTGCTTGTCTCAGGTCCTAACTGCCTAGGTACCAGCTTACTGCCATTTCTTCTCTGTAGCTGCAATACTCTTCTGGCCTTGGCAAATATCTGTGAAATTTTCCATGAGAACTATGCATTAGTCTCCTTGGTATTCAGGTTTCTGTGTAGTCCAGAGAGTTTATCATCTCATCTGGGATTATTTTGAGAGGACTGTGTTACAGCAGACTAAGACCTTATTCAGGAACATTCTTAAAATCAAACTCTTCAGTTTCCTTTCTGACTTTCCTTTCTCAACATCATTTGGAATCCCAAAATTTAAGGCAGGGAAAGTAGTTCTTTAGTCATCATGATGCATTCTTCTTAAATTCATCCTTTATAGGATGCATTTTGACTTTGGTACTCAAAAGCACTTTATTTTCAGATTTTTGCTAACCTTCAGCTGCTTTTTTTTCTCAGCCTATAGCCTCTTCTAAAAGTTCAAATATCTATTTGGGTATGCTAATCCTGTTCAGGATGTGGAAGTTATGTGAACAACCGTGTGTTAAAAACTATTACAAAGTGGATACAGTAAAATAATCATACTTGTACACATCTATAAGGCTATTGAATAACAGTGGATGCTGAGAAATCTTAAGGAACTAAATTCCAGGGAGGGATGAGCTCTTCATTGATGAATAAAGAGGCACAGACACTTCTGTACTTGGAAGTAAGTGCCTATGAGGAGTGTAAGTGGTCAGAGGAGTAGTCCTGATAGAGATGAGAGACTTTGAAGGACAAAGAGAATACGTCTGAACTTTTAGTGACACAGTTGGCTGGCATGATGGATTAGAATTTGGAAGAGCCCCAAATGGAAAAATAAATCACTTGGTCCTATCTTAAAAGAATTTCCATTTCATGCCCTAAGCATTTTGCTGAGTAAGCAGCAGAGAATGTAGTAGAGTTTGCAGTGGAGATCAGACCAGAAAGCAAAGAGAAGTTGTGTAGTGTTTTGGTGTTGAGATTTTAGGGCCCTGGTGGAGGTCAATAAAAAATCAATCAGAGGTCAATAAAAAAATCAATTAACGTTGCAAGCCAGTGCACCCTCCCCCAGTTCAAGTCTTAATGATATCAAGGAGATTCATCTTTGAGGGTAGAACTGAAACAAAAAGAAATCTTTTTATTTTATATTTTTTTGAAATCTCTTTATTTTATTTTGAAGCTAGAGGTAAAATCAAATCAGTGTTGCATCCTACCCTAGCTCAACTCAATTCTTGGTGGAATCTGAATTACAAGCCCTTGATCCTACCTGCCTTTGAGATGAGATGAGTTCCGCTTTCTAGGAAAAAGACTACACAAAACACAAAAAAATAGTATAAATCAGTCTTCTATATTTTTTATATATAAAGTTTGGCATGCAATACAAAATTAGGCAGAAAAATGTGACCCATAATCAGGAAATAGAAAAAACAGTTAATGGAAGCGCCACCCAGATGACACATATTTTGCTATTAGCAGATAAATACTTTAAAACAACCATAATATATTAAATACTTTCCAAGAAAAGGTGGGAAAAAATGGGTGATGAGGTGGGAGAATACAAGAGAAAGTTAAAAATTCTAAAAATAACAAAATGAAAAATCCTTGAACTACAAAAACAAAATATATGAAGTGAAAAAAATGACTGGACACAATAAAGTAAAGGAACAGCAGATTTGACACTTCTTGGTGGAAAACTGATCCAAAGTCATCCATCATGAGAAAATAGAACATCAGTGAGTAGAAACAATATTAAGTGTACTAACATATATGTAATTGGATCTTGAGAAGGAGACGAGAGAAAGGACAGGCAGGGCAGGAAAAATATATTAAAAGTGAATGGCTCAGTGGGCGCCTAGGTGGCTCAGTCGTTGGGCATCTGCCTTTGGCTCAGGTCATGATCCCAGGGTCCTGGGATTGAGCCCCACATCGGGCTCCCTGCTCGGCCGGAAGCCTGCTTCTCCCTCTCCCACTCCCTCTGCTTGTGTTCCCTCTCTTGCTGTGTCTCTCTCTCTGTCAAATAAATAAACAAAATCTTAAAAAAAAAAAAAGTGAATGGCTCCAAGCTTTCCAAAGTTGAAGAGTAAATACCAATGCACAAATTTCAGGAAGTTCATTAAATCCCAAACAAGATGAATGAAAATAAAACCATAGTTAGACACATCATAGACCAACTGCTCAAAACAGAAGATAAAGTGAAAAACTTAAAATCAGCTGAAGGAAAATAGACTCCATACATATAAAATAAAGATGATAATGATAAATTACTTCTTATCAGAAACCCTAGGGGTACTAGAAGAAAATAGTGCCATGGAGTGATTCAGTTCTAGTTTTCTTTCATCTATGAAGAAGAATGAACACGGATTTTAAGAGTTCTTCATGGTGCTTCCTTCCATCATTGTAGCATCTCTGTGTCAAAACAACTCCTTTCAGAGAATTCCAAACTGTATGGGATAATTTCACTAGCTTTTATTCATAGGTAAATATGAAAATCCTAAAAATACTATAAGATGGAAGCAAGGTATGGTTAATTAGTTTCTTCATCTCTCTTATTTTTTAAAAATATTCAGGGCAAGAACATGGAAGGCAGTTTTTCTTCACTTCTTGTACGGATACCTACCAAAACAAATGCAATGGGAATGTCAGAATTACTGCTCTACTCACAGTGAGGTGTGTGGCAAGTTATCAGGCTGGGACAAACTGTTATGTGTCACTTTTCTCAGTTTCACATTTCTTTTGCTCTAGGATTGAGCACAGCATCAGTATCTGGCAAGAGAAAAGTTTCCATAAATAATAGTCTTAGCATTTTATGCTGTAACGTAGAAACTTTAGAAATCATCTGGTGTAATCCATGCATTTTATGCATGAAGAAATAAAGCCACAAATACAGTAAGTGACCTCACTGTCATGACTTGTTAGTGGCACAGTCTGGTCCCCTCCCTCCATCTGCTCTGTTTTCTAGCAAACCACCAGAATCTTTTGTCTTCAAAAACATGTTGAGAGAGGTATCAATTATGTTTGTTTTCTTCTCTTTCATTGAGACAACCTTTCCATTCTGTGAAAGGGTCATTGAATCAGCATGCTTGTGAAAGTAGCTCTGTCTTCAAATTATTCTTCACTACCAGGCTTGTCTCTCTCCTTGGCTCTCACTTTCTACTCTTTCCTCCCTCTTTGCTTCTTCCACTCTGTTCCCTCTTTCTTCTGCCTCTCATCCATCTCCCTTTTCACTACCTTTCTCCTTGATCATAAAAGGGCATCATACAAAATAAATGTCACAATTATCAAATTAATCTCATACAATACCCTTCAGATAAGTATTCCTTTAGTCATTGAACTGGCCTTCATTTCAGATTAATAGTAAATAATTGTAAATTAACTTGAATTTCATGTGTGTAATTAACGTTTTGGAGTCTTTTTTTTTTAAGATTTTATTTACTTATTTGACAGAGAGAGAGATCACAAATAGGCAGAGAGGCAGGAAGAGGGAGAGGGGGAAGCAGGCTTCCCACTGAGCAGAGAGCCCAATGTGGGGCTCGGTCCCAGGACCCTGAGATCATGGCCTGAGCCGAAGACAGAGGCTTTAACCCACTGAGCCACCCAGGTGCCCCAGCGTTTTGGAGTCTTATTTCATATGAGGAGACCAAGCTCTGTCAACTACTTCATATGGAAATGCTTCTAAATGGAATAAATAAATCCATGAACAATCATTCATCCTTTGGAAGTATAATCAGAATTAATGAGTTGAAAAATTGTTTTTACTTCCAGTAACACTGGCCAATAAATATCTAAAATGGCCATAAAATTTGAGTGTGGTTGGCTCTGAGACCTTCAAATGTTAGCTGAAGCAGAAATGAGAAAATGAGAATGATGTTGTGCGAGTCATTGGCTTGTTTGCTCTCAGATCCTGTTGGGTTTATCTATTGCTAGGGAATGGCCCACCACAACACTTAGTAGTTTAAACAATGATAATATTTATTTTGCTCGTGGACCTGCAATTTGGGCAGGACTTAGTGGAGACAGCATGTTCCTGCTCCATGTGGCATCAGCAGGGGTGACTTTAAAGCTGGGGTTGGAATCATCTAAAGGTCCATTCCTTCATTTGTCATCTGGAATGTCACCTGGGTAGTGATAACAATATCTGTATGGGTCCTTTACTCATCTCGGCTTGGCTATTGCTAATCCCCAGACAGTCTAACCTGTATTTAATTTTTCAGGTCTTTAACAAACTACAGTTTGGAATTATTTTCCTGTGTTAAATTCACTCTGTTGGATTACACCTCAAAGTACTTGGGTTCCAGGGATGGAGACACACACACACACACACACACACACACACACACACAGAGAGAGAGAGAGAGAGAGAGAGAGAGGAGGAGGAAGAGGAGGAGGAGGAGGTGCAAGGTGGAATGAACAAGGTGGAAGCTGTATATTTTATGAATTCATGTAGTCACTTTGTTGCTACATTCTCTTCCTTAGAAGCAAGTCATTAAGGCCAGCCATATTCAAGAAGAGTGGAATTAGTTTCCGCTTTTGGTAGCCGAGAGTGCCAAAGAATTTATCAACATGTTTTAGAGCCACTATAGTTTCCGTCCTCTAGTCATTTGCTTGTTCGTTCAGATCCATGCCTTGCTTTTCCCCTCCTCTTATCTATATTCTAGGGAACTTAGTTCTGCACACCACATCCATTAGGACCCCTTGCCTCCTGGCTTCTGGTTAGGGGAAGCCAGTAGAAGGCACTGAGAAGAGATTGGGAGAAAATATAAGGGAGAAAGTCAAGTTAGTCAGGTCTTCTTGTTCTGCGTCAGGCAAACTCCTGAGCAGTTGATGGACCTCCTTTTTGGTTCCAGCTCCCTTTGGGATTCCACATTCCCCACGCCTTACTGCCTAAAGAACCTGTACTGTAATGCCTAAAATTCTTCTTGTTCAAACCACATCATGTTGCTGTGTTGCTTCTATGATAAACCGAGTTCTTACGTGTTCTTTTTTTATGCTATCAGATGGTAAGGGAGTTTATTAAATGTCCATATAAAGAGTTTTTCTTGATCTTTCATATGCAAAAGTTACTGTTAAAAACTTACAATTTAGAAACAATGACAACAAAGTCTTTTTGATTTTGGGGGAAAGTAGGAGGACAATTTGGAGGAATTTGGGTGCTCAGCGGGGTGGCATTGTAGGAGCTATGAAATGACAACTTCTTCCTCTCCTTACATTATAGATACAGTTTATTTGTAATTTTTTACTTTGAAATTGGAGTCACTAATCTTATGATTCCTGTATTGCCTTGACTTTGTTAATAATTAATTTCCTTTGCTTGGCATATCTTTAATTCGCACCATAGTGTTTGAGAGCTTCCAATCTGCGGATCTGAGCAAATGCATTATTGAACATTACTCCAACAGTTCTCTTTTCATTTTGCTCCTGTGGCCTTCTCATTACTCAGTCTCTAAAACATACCAAGCTTGTTGTTTTCCTTAGTGCATTGCTGATAGCATATTCTTTTTGTATATGCCACTCCTCTTTCCCTTTGTAGGGGAGTCTTAGGTTTTATTGATGGCACTGTCAGCCAGGAAGGTAGGCTTGTGTCAGATGGAGAAGCATTTTAGCCCTTCTCTTAAGCTTTAGCATCTATAGTTCCCAAAGACATCTTTCTCAAGAGGAAGAAGCACAGCCACCTAATATAAGACCGTATGTGAACCGACCAGTGTTTCCGTGGTGGAAGCTTCGCGCTTATCAAGAGATACCAGGTTTATTGTTCAGAGACACAACAGACTCTGACAAGGACAGTGCAGCTCAGGCACAGTTCCGGAGGGGCTCTCATAATCTCTCCCTTTGCTAGCCTCAGGCACAGTGGAGAAAATTCTGGGTAGTCCCAGAGTAAGTTCTGCCTGGTCTCATAAAACACTTGTGGATTAAGGTGAAAGAGATGGTTGAATATAAAATGTATTGGGATGTAAAGATTACTTGATGTTTTCTAATCCCAAATGTTTAGACTTAAAATGTGAGACTCTCACATCAAAAATCCTCACTTATGTTTCTTCAGTATTCCTCTATCAAATAAATTAGCGTATTTCTAATTTAGTCCAACTCAGTAAAGATTGCAAGGTCTACTGGTCACTTCAAAATTTATGGTGTGCTTCCGGCAAAGGAAATAGTCAACAAAACCAAAAAACAACTGACAGAATGGGAGATGATATTTGCAAATGTCTTATCAGATAAAGGGCTGGTATCTAAGATCTATAAAGAACTTCTCAAACTCAACACCCAAAAAACAAATAATCTAGGCCAGAAATGGGCAGGAGACATGCACAGACATTTCTCCAAAGAACACATGCAAATGGCCAGCAGGCACATGAAAAAATGCTCGATATCACTCGACATCAGGGAAATACAAATCAAAACTACAATGAGATACCACCTCACACTGGTTGAAATGGCTAAAGTTAATAAGTCAGGAAATGAAGGATGTTAGCAAGGATGTGGAGAAAGGGAAACTCTCTTAAACTGTTGGTAGGAATGCAAGATGGTGCAGCTACTTGGAAAACAGTATGGAAGTTCTTCAAAAAGTTGAAAATAGAGTTATCCTATGACCCAGCCATTGCACTACTAGGTATTTACCCAAAGGATACAAACATAGTGATCTGAAAGGGCACCCACACCCCAGCGTTTATAGCGGCAGTGTCCACAATAGCCAAGCTATGGAAAGACCCCAGATGTCCATTGACAGATGAATGGATAAAGACGATGTGGTGTATGTATACAATGGAATAGTACTCAGCCATCAAAAACAATGAAATCTTACCATTTGCAACTATGTGGATGGAGCTAGAGGGTATTATGCCTGGCAAAATGAGTCACTCGGAATAAGACACATATCATATGATTTTATTCATATGTGGGATTTAAGAAACAAAACAGAGGATCCTAAGGGAAGGGAGGGAAAAATAAAACAAGACAAAATCAGAGGAGGAGAAAAACCATAAGAAACTCTTTTATTTTTCTTAAGATTTTATTTATTTATTTGACAGAAAGAGACAGTGAGAGAGGGAACACAAGCAGGGGGAGTGGGAGAAGGAGAAGCAGGCTTCCGGCTGAGCAGGGAGCCTGATACGGGGCTCGATCCCAGGACCCTGCGATCATGACCTGAGCTGAAGGCAGACGCTTAACGACTGAGCCACCCAGGCGCCCCATCATAACAGACTCTTAACTCTATGAAACAAACTGAGGGCTACTGGTAGGGAGGTGGGTAGGGAATGGGGTAACGGGTGAGGGGCATTAAGTAGGGCTCATGAAGTAGGGCTCAATGCGTGTTATATGCAACCAATGAATCACTGAACTCTACCTCTGAAGCTAATAATACACTCTATGTTAATTAACTGAATTTAAATTAAAAACATTTATGGTGTGCTTGAATCCTAAGAGAAATAAAAAACATTTTTTATAAGATGTTAAATGACCACTCATTCAACATTTATTAAGTGCCTACTCTGCTAGTCTGCTAGACACTGAGACTTTATAGAAAATAGGATGGATATATATATATATATATATAGTTTCTTTTCTCAGTGTATCAATATATATTCCTGGTAATTTATTACCTACTGAAGTTACTAGGTTTATGACGTTTGTACTATCTTTACTCTGTTAGTAATTGCAGTCTTCGTAGTAGTTATTCCTTCTGCTTAGAAGTTCCTCTCCTCTCTTCTCCATCTGTGGAATCATACCATACTCATTCATTGCTCAGTATCCAGCCCAAACAACTCTTCTGTCTCCAGGGAAGACTCTGTTTTCCCTCTTCTGAGCTCCACAAGCATCAGTCATTTGTGTGTGTTTGTTTATGGATCAGTCTCCTTGTTAGCCGTGGCATGCTTGTGTTGCTTTCACTAGCATCTAGCACAGAGCCGAGCACATATTAGATGCTCTATTAGTGTAAATCACATTGATTTGAGTGAATAGCTCAAGGGCATCTCACCTGTCTGTGGTATTATCTTATAACAGAGTGATCAGAAAAGACTTTGCCTCCCCTCCAACCCCCAAGGAGCTTGAAGGGTATGAGGAACCAAACCCTGTCCATTTTTTAAGGAAGGTTGGTCTTCAGTGACACACCCTCGAAAGTTGTATTAGGCCATTTTCTTCCAGCCATGGGCTGTGTCCTCTCAGTGCTGAGAGCCCCATTGTTGACACAGCTGATAATATTTTCATTAATTCAAATGAAGAAGCGGTTTGGCAGCAGAGCCTTGACTGACACTGGCATGCTAATCACCTTGGCACTTTTATTTTTTGGCTGAAAGAAAAGGTTATAAGGAGATTGCCAGGGAATGAGTGAAAGCAGGTCATGAAAGGCTCCACTCACAGTCTAAAGTGGTGTTAAAAATATAAGACTACTGCACAGAATGCTAGGTCTCATCATGTTCCTTCAGTGATCCACAAGAGTCTGCTAATTTTTTTTAAAGTTTTTATTTATTTATTTGACAGAGACACAGCAAGAGAGGGAACACAAGCAGGGGGAGCAGGAGAGGGAGAAGCAGGCTTCCGGCCGAGCAGGTAGCCGTATGTGGGACTCCATCCCAGGACCCTGGGATCATGACCTGAGCCAAAGGCAGATGCTTAACGACTGAGCCACCCAGGCGCCCCTAGTGCTAATCTTCTATTCAGCTTTGTGGGCATGAATTTACACAGAAGAGATATTCTAGGTGAAAAAGTTAAACTGATGGGTGTTAAAAATTTTAGTTCCCAGGCTGTGTTTTTGACTTTCACTTGGAATTGAAGATTTAGTTGAGCTCCACTTAAAAAAAAAATGATAATCCAGTAGTAATGTGAAAACCAAAATTCTCCAACAGCTATGGACTCAAAGAGGACCAAAAATCCTCAACAGAAATGCTTAGGTAGCACCCAATAACAAATGAGTGCAGATGGAAATAATTAAACACTACAAAATTATGCCAATTCATTGACAAAAGTGGTTGGCCAGGTTTTGAAAAGCATTGTACTCACCTACTCATTATTATACTGTTACATCTCATCGAGGCTTTGCATGTAAGTAAGGTTAGAAGGTCAGTGACATGTGATGTTCATTGTGTCCCACGTAGTAAGGAGCCGTATTGGATTTTTGTTGTTTTCCTCTCTAGATACACTCTCATCCTTTCTCTTCCCTGCTCCTTGCTATGGTATTCCTGTAGATTACATTAGCAAGGTTCTTCTAACTTCTGGCTTCTGATTGGATTTGACCTATAAGGAGCTTGGGAGGCTGAAGGGAAGAAGAGAGAGAATAGGGTATTTATTTCTCAAGATCAATTCTCACAGTGTTGTTCTGGATTGGCTCTGTCCCTTAAATTATCTTCTTGAGGTACCCGCTCTATATACCTTTCTCATGCTCTGGGTTTCAGTAACTTCTCCCTTGTTTCTTAGGACCTAGTGGTGGTGACAGTTGCGTGGTTGCTAACCTTAAGTTATTGCCCTATCTCTTGTGGTTCCCAGACACCCAAACTAATCCTTTGTACTAAGTAGCTCTCTCTACCTTTTATGAATTATTTTAATTTTAGTATGATATATGTTTCCTGACATGACAAGATAAAACAGAACAACAAAGCTATGTCGAATGGAGTATCCTCAAAGAGCAGAGTAGGAGCTGGGTATACAAATGTCATTATGTGATATGGAAAACAAACTTCCTTTAATGAAGGTCAAAAAATAAAGCATAAAAATATGTGCCAGCCTTAAAAGAGAAAATAGAGGGGCGCCTGAGTGGCTCAGCGGGTTAAAGCCTCTGCCTTCAACTCAGGTCATGATCTCAGGGTCCTGGGATCGAGCCCCGCATGGGGCTCTCTGCTCAGCGGGGAGCCTGCTTCCCCCTCTCTCTCTGCCCGCCTCTCTGCCTACTTGTGATCTCTCTCCTCTCTGTCAAATAAATAAATAAAATCTTTAAAAAAAAAAGAAAAGGAAAATAGATCCCCATTTATAAGTAGGAAAAGACAAGTGAAAGAACATGCAGGCAGCTTAGACAAATGCGCTACTTTACCAGCTCATAGGATATTAGTTCTCAGAAAGAGCAGCCTCAGACGTTGCACAGATCCTAAATGTAATTGAAATTTTACAATATAATTATAAAATTATTAAATCATCTCAGTCATTTTCTGGATGAATAGTTTAGTGGAAGTCAGTACCCCATATCTTAGTAGAAAGGCATGTGCACAAATATTCATTGTGGTTTTGGCATTTTAAATTGACTTAATGTTGAAAGACTGGGTATAATTGTCACAAATCAGCAAACAAGACTGCAGAAGGATTTGACAAGCATAACCCATCCTCTGAGCAGTTTTACAGTCTTGGTGAAACATACCTATGTGAGTGGAAGGTGCCAGCTTCTCCCCTGACAGGGAGCAGTTAATCAAATGTCCCAGGCTTTAAGCGGGATACTCTCCTTACATTACCTGGTGCTATGTGTTTTAATAAAATAAAATCCCTGGCAATTAGGAATTTTCATCTTATAGCTTTTGAAAGTATCATTTTTATATTTACCAGATGCCTTATAGGGTCCAAATTCTCATAAATGAGAAAATAAAATCTTTTCCTTCATAATTCTCTCACATTTTCATCATAGATAATACGTCTCTTTAAGAAGTTTTTAAAATTAAAAAAAGATAGATCACCTATAACTCTCAGTAATATGGAAGAGTAAACCTGCCTTATGTAAAGTTTCTTATAACTAGGGAAATGGCCCAGCCACTCTGTAGTCATAACAAAATTGTTAGACAGCTTCCTTACTTGGAAAACTGAACCTACATTTACTATGCTACAAGTCACATTTTATAAAGTATTAAATATGTAAGTCTTATAATTAATTTGTAAATATCAATACATATTGTTTAGTAATGTACCTAAATCAAATTACAATTTAAATATTCAGTTATATCTGCTAGTGACTCCATGGATTCAATAAATTTTTTTAAGGATTTTATTTATTTGACAGAGAGAGAGAGATCACAAGTAGTCAGAGAGGCAGGTAGAGAGAGAGGGGGAAGCAGGCTCCCTGCTGACCAGAGAGCCGGATACAGGGCTTGATCCCAGGACCCTGAGATCATGACCTGAGTTGAAGGCAGAGACTTTAAACCACTGAGCCACCCAAGCGCCTCCAATTGGCTTCTTTCACTTAGGAATATGCATTTAGGTTTCTCCCTGTTTTTACATGGCTTTAGAGCTCATTTCTTTTTAGCATAGAGTAATATTCTTTTGTTTGGATTTATTGCAATTTATTTATTCATTCACCTACTGAAGGACATCTCGGTTCCTTCCAAGTTTTAGTGGTTACAAATAAAGCTGCTATAAACAGTTATGTGCAAGTTTTTGTATAGACATCTTTTCCATTCATTTGGGTGATACTGAGGAGAATGATTGTTGGATCGTATGGTAAAAGTGTGTTTTTCAAACTGTCTTCCAAGGTGGGTGCACCGTTTTGCATTCCCACCTGCAGTGATTGAGAGTTGGTGATGGTCTCCATCCTCACCAGTGTTTAGTGTTGACAGTGTTCTGGATTTTGGTCATTCTAATAGGCATGTAGTACTATCTCTTTGCTTTAATTTGCATTTCCCTTATGACATATCAGGTTGAACATCTTTTCATATGCTTACTTTCCATCTATGTATCTTCTTTGGTAAAGTGCCTGTTCGGGTCTTTTGACCATTTATTAATTTGGGTTGTTTATTTTCTTATTGTTTACTTTTTTTTAATAAAGATTTTATTTATTTCACAGAGAGAGACACACACACACAGCGAGACAGGGAACACAAGCAGGGGGAGTGGGAGAGGGAGATGCAGGCTCCCGCCAAGCAAGGAGCCCAATGCGGGGCTTAACCCCAGGACCCTGGGACCACGACCCTGAGCTAAAGGCATCTGCTTAACGGCTGAGCCACCCAGGCGCCCCTTATACTGTTTACTTTTAAGAGTTCTTTATGTATTTCAGATAACAGCCCTTTTTTAGACGTTATCTTTTATAAATATTTTCCCCAGTCTGTGCCTTGTCTTGTTATTCTCTTGACATTATCTTTCACAGAGCAGAAGTTTTTAATTTTAGTTAAGTCCAGCTCATCAATTATTTCTTTCATGGATCATGCTTTTGGTATTGTATCTAAAAAATCATCACCTACCAAGGTCATGTACATTTTCTCCTGCGTTATCTTCTAGGAGTTTTATAGTTTGCATTTTACATTTAAGTTTGTGATCCATTTTGAGTTATTTTTCTGAAGGATGTAGGTCTGTGTCTAGATTAAAAAGATTTTTTTTCTTTCCCACGTTGATGTCCCCCCTTCTTCCTCCCTTTCTTCTTTCCTTTACTGACTTCGTATCCTGGTTTATTTCTGTTTCTCTCCTTCCTTTTTTTCTTGTGGAAAATTTAAAATCCTGCCAACCCCCAAAATCATCGCCACAAAATGTAGAAAAGAAAGAAAATAGATTTACTGAAAAAGCATTAATGCAGATGACAGTGTGCATCCTAGGAAATCAGATAAAAATAGAAAAACTGAAAGACATCCCATCCCAAGTAGTTGAAATTCATTTGGTACAGATTCTCTGCATTAGTGGTAACTTGTCTTCTTGTAAGAGGACATGACAGCACCCTTGCTATGTATTCTTTGATAGTTCATCCAAAGTTCACCTGGTAATTGAGGCAGCCATGTTTTTGCTAATTGCTTTTATCCAAAAGAATAGCAAATATGTTTTTCTTTTCTCTATGAGAAGCAAATAGTTTACAGCTCAGAGAAAGGCAACTAGGCTAGACTCCCAGGGTGACAGAAAAATAGGGGCACGCTCTTCCTTTCAAAGAGCTGGTTCTTAGATGCTTAAAAAAAAACATTCCTGAGTTGCAAAGCTCACAGTGGGCTTACCTAGCCTTTGTCAAAACTTGAATACACATCAAAGGAAGGATTCACAAATACTCAGTTTCTCAGGGAAATACCCTAAGGGGGAGGGGAAAGAGGTCTCTTCCCCTTTTGGCAACAGGGAAAATTTCTTTTTTTTTTTTTTAAAGATTTTATTTATTTGACAGAGAGAGACAGTAAGAGAGAGGACACAAGCAAGGGGAGTGGGAGAGGGAGAAGCAGGCTCCTCATTGAGCAGGGAGCTCAATGCGGGGCTCGATCCCAGGACCCTGGGATCATGACCTGAGACACTTAATGACTGAGCCATCCAGGCGCCCCGGGAAAATTTCATTTTTAAATTTCTCCTTAAACTTTGAACAAATGCTTGGCCCTGCTCTTTGGGGGGCACCGCCGTGCGCACAGATGGGTGACGGTGCAGGCACTATGCTGGAGCAGAGAAACAGAGTCGTTGGCCGCGGGGGGTGCATGCTTGAGCCTGATCCTCGTGGCCGAGGCCGGAGGATGGTGATAGCAGTGTGGGTCTTTTCAGCACCAGCTAGACTGCTTTCTTCTGTAGTTGGCTGACCTCTCAGCTTTGCCAGGGTAGAAACACAAAGAGCACACTTGCAGTTTTCTTCGGAGATACTGGCTGAATGAAACTGTTCCCTTTGTTGGGATGCATATTGTATGGTTGAACTAAAAAGGCCTTATATCCGAATGGGGTATACTCTCATTTCACTGACTTTATTTACAAGGACCTAAAAGATGGCCTGGGAAGTAATATGATAGATGAAGTAGGACCTGGACTAACCACAACTAAACAGATGTGTGGCTTTTAACTCTCCCCCCATGAATCTTTTTGTTCAGTTTTTTTTTTTTTTTAAGAATTATTTATTTGAGAGAGAAGGTAGGAGGCAAGGAAAGAGAGAGATTCTCAAGCTGGCTTTGCGCTGGGCAGGGAGCCGGCTGTGGGGCTCAATCTCGTGATCCTGAGATCACAACCTGAGCTGAAACCAAGAGATGGATGCTTAAGCAATTGAGTGACTCAGTTGTCTCTGTTTGTTCAGTTCTTAATTGAGATACTTGCACCAAGCAACCTCCAGGGCTTCTCTCCGTTCCCTCAATCAGCCTGTGGTCCACAGCCTTGCTTCTCAAAGTGTGGTCTGAGGACGGGCAGCAGCATTTGAGAGTTGTTAGACACGTAGGATTTCCGGTCCACTGCCCCAGCTCCTCTCTGTCGAAACCTGCATGTTAACAAGACCTCAAGTGCTTGTACTCACCTAAAGGTTTGAGGAACACTGGTTTCCAGTGCTGGTTTAAAAAAAAAAAAAAAAAAAAAAGAATGACCAAAGTGGTCCAAAATGTGGAGGAATTTCTGGAATAATGCCTAAGAGAGGAGAAGAAGAGTAAAGGCAATCCCAAGCAGTTGAGGAGAGGATTGCTACAGAGTGAGCTGTGGCTGGAGAAGGGAGTAGAGCAGAGTCTTGCCAACTTCCGGGCCTAAAAAAAAAACCAAAAACAACACACAAAAAAACCACCAAAAACCAAAAAACCAAAACAACAACAACAACAAAACCAAGGGAAAATATGAGGTGAAGAAAGAAAGAAAATGAAAGCCATTTCTCTCCAAGACTAAAACACTCGAAAGTGTTTCTGCCCCAGAAAAATTCTTAATTATACTGGAAATCATGAAGGAACCCAAGGTTCCTGCTCCCTTCAGATAAAATGGGTGATTTCCTAGAGAAATGTAAATTACCAACCCTGACTGAAGAAGACAAAGATAGAATGGATAAATAGCTATAAAATATTAAGAAAATTATACAAATAATCACCTTTCTAAAGGTAGCAGGCCCGGTTAGTTTTACGGGCCAGTTCTACCAAATTCATCAAAAACAGAAAGTATCTTTTCTACTTAAATTTTTGAGAGCATAAGGAATGATGAAAAGCTTGCCAATGTATTCTACCAAACTAGCATAGCCCTCATATCCAAATTTTATAAAACCTTATAAAACCTTTCAATCTCATAAAAATAAATGTGTAAATCCTAAATAAAATTTTAGCAAAAAAAGTTACTAACGAATAGGAATATTAGATTTAAAGATTCAGGGCGCCTGGGTGGCTCAGTCTGTTAAGCATCTGCCTTCAGCTCAGGTCATGATCTCAGGGTCCTGGGATCTGGCTCCAGCATCAGGCTCCCTGCTGAGCCTGCTCCCTCTGCCCCTCACCTTGCTCGTGCTCTCTCATACTCTCTCCCTTTCTCAAATAAATAGATAATCTTTTAAAAAAAGATTTAAAGATTCATCCCAGGAATGCAAGGATAGTCCATATTAAGAACTATATTAAGATAATTTATCACATTAACAGAATAGAGAGAAAATCATATTACTTCTGTTGGACAGGAAATTATTTGATGAAATGCAAAAACTTTTCCTAATAATAACTCTTAGTAATCGTAATAATATAAATTCTTAACTTGAGAGTATCTACCAGAAATATATAGCAGTTACCAGGGACACTTGGTCAGCATTCTCATTATTGGTAGGAATAAGACAAGAATGCTCATTATCTGTACAACTGTGTTCTGGAAAGCTTAGCCAATGTAACAGGACATTAAAATGTAAGAAGACCTAAAAAATATTAGAAAGGAAAAGAAAAAAATTATGATAATTTACAGACAATATGAATCCAAGAAAACCTACTACAAAAATTCTAAAACTAATTAGGAAACTCATAAAGGTGGCCACATACATAATAACAATGCCTAAATACTTGAAGCTTTGCTATACATCAGAAGTAACCACCTTAAAGCAAGGGACCCATACCACCTATCAATAAATATTTCTTGGATGAACAACAGAAATTGCTTTGAAAAGAATACCCCACTCACAATATCAACAAAAATGATTTTTAAAAAATCTCCTATGAAAAAGTTTAAACAGAACTGTGTAAGGAAGATCTAGTTTAGGAAAGAGTACTGAAGGCCATAAAAGAACATCTAAGAGGCATACTGGGGCACCTGGGTGGCTCAGTTGGTTAAGCGTCTGACTCTGGATTTCGGCTCAGGTCCTGATCCCAGGGTCCTGAAATGGAGCATCAGGCTCCACCCACAGCAGGGAGTCAGCTTCTCTCCCTCTGCCCCTCCCCCACTCACACGCGCTGTCTTTCGTTCTGTCAAAATAATAAATCTTAAAAAAATAGTCCTAGCAGATGTTGGTGAGGATGCGGAGAAAGGGGAACCCTCCTACACTGTTGGTAGGAATGCAAGGTGGTACAGCCACTCTGGAAAACAGTATGGAGGTTCCTCAAAATGTTGAAAATAGAGCTACCCTACGACCCAGCAATCGCACTACTGGGTATTTACCCTCAAGATACAAATGTAGTGATCCGAAGGGTCACATGCACCGAATGTTTATAGCAGCAATGTCCACGATAGCCAAACTATGGAAAGAACCTACATGCCCATCAACAGATGAATGGATAAAGAATATGTAGTGTGTATATATATATATATACACACACACACACACACACACACACACACACACAATGGAATACTATGCAGTCATCAAGAGAACTGAAATCTTGCCATTTACAATGACGTGGATGAAACTAGAGGGTATTATGCTAAGCGAAATAAGTCAGTCAGAGAAAGACAATTATCACATGATCGCTCTGATATGAAGAATTTGAGAGGCAGGGCAGGGGGTCGTGGGGGGGTGGGGGAGAGAAATGAAACAAGATGGGATGGGGAAGGAGACAAACTCCTAAACTCAACGAAACAAACTAAGGGTTGCTGGGAGGTGGGAGGGGGTAGGGTTATGGACATTGGGAGGGTATGTGCTATGGCAAATGATGTGAAATGTGTAAGCCTGATGATTCACAGACATGTACCCTGGGGCAAATAATACATTATATGTTAATAAATAAATTTTAAAAAATAGTCCTACTGTGGTGATGGATTTAAGGGTGAATATTAAGAATATGTAAAATTGTACAGAGAACGAATTGGTGGTTGCCATAGGAAGAGGGTGGAGGGTGGGAGAAATGGGTGAAGGTTGTCAAAAGGTACAAAATTCCAGTTATAAATAAGTCCTGGGAATATGATGTATAGCATGGTGACTCTAGCTAATAATTCTGTATTGTATATTTGAAAGTCGCTAAAAGAGTAGATCTTAAAAGTTCTCATGACAAGAAAAAATTGTAACTGTGTGGTGATGGATGTTAGATAGACTTATTGTGGTGAACATTTCACAGTATACACAAATATCAAATCGTTATGTTGTATACCTGAAACTAATATAATGTTATATGTCAATTAAAAATAATTTTCGAATGTACATCCAAAATATATCAAATTAATTCATGGATTCAGTACTGAACAAAAATCTTAATAAGATATTTAACAATGCATGAGAAACTGAATTTTGTGTTCTTTTGAATAGTTGAAAACATAATGGCCAAAGGATATTTGGGGGAAAAATGAGGGCGGAATATGTCTTACCAGATTTAAAATATTCTTCTACTTCTAACTTCCCCTTCCCTCAGCTCTTGGCAACCACCCTCCCACTCTATGAGTCTATGAATTTAACTATTTTAGATACCCCATATAAGTGGAATTATGTAGTATTTGTCTCTCTGTGACTGGCTTGTTTCACTTACTGTAATATTCTCAAGGATCATCCATAGTGTCACACATTGCAGAATTTCCTTAGTTTATAAGACTGAGTAATGTTCTTTTCTATGTTCATATCACATTTTTTTCCAGGTCTTTGATATTCCAAAGTTGTCCACTCATTAATAATCACAATAATGATCGTAATTTAATATTATGTCATTTTGGTGTGTCACACAAATATTTCTGTTAATTTTTAAATGAATTGACTTTTTGTAGACTTATATTTACATATAAGTATTTGTTACATATAAGTAATATTTACATATATTTACATATAACACTGAATTTAAGGTGCACAGTGTGTTCCTCTGATAGATTTTTATATTGTAATATGATTGCTATTGTTGTAATATTTATCACATGACATAATTATAATACTGTTTTTGTCTGTATTCATTCTACTTACTACATTTTCTTTATCCATTCATCTGTCAATGGACATTCAGTTTGTTTGCATGTGTTGGCTATTGTGAGCAGTGCTGCAGTGGACGTGGCGGTGCAGCTCTCTCTCTCTGGGACCCTGATATCAGTTCTTTTGGAGAAATACCTGGAAGTGGGATTTATACATCAGTGGATGTATCTCATGTCAGGTGTTCTTACCACAATAAATCACCACACACTTTGCCTGGGTTTTATTATGTTCCAGGTGTCTTAGGTCTGTGCATCCTGCCTCATTCCTGACAGTGATTCCTCTTTGCATCTGCCCCTGTTTCTGCCACTGTCTTACCCATGGGGACCGTTCGAGATCCTGTACTGCTCCAGGGAAATCAGCTTCTATACTCCGCTCAAGACCATGGGCTGTTCGTCACATACCACAGAATGGCAAAGGGAATGTTACGAGACTGTCACAAGCCTAGTGAATGGATGAAGAATGGAGATAGCTCTTTAGTAGCCCCCCAACCCTCACCTAAAAAACAGGGTTTTTCTACACACTATAGCTTCTGAGTCAGGAGCTTGGTTGAGGGCTGGGCTGCGAGATGAGGGCTTAGGACCCTTTCTCGTGTCTCACTAGCATATAAGCTTTTATCACTTCCCCTGTGGCTCTGCTCTGACCTCACCCTAGACAGTCTAATCTATGCCTGAGTCAAAGAAGATTTGATCTGAGTTACCATCTTTAGTTTATGTTAGAAATAACCTTCTGGAATTCAAAGAACAAAACCCTGAGCTTTTTCTTAAAGAGTCTTACCTTTTATGAGACAATATATCTAGCAGACTGAAAGGGAAGGTGAGGCCAACCAGAGATACCAAGAATGTGAAAGATGGAATGAAATGGGGTCACTTATGTCAAGGGGTTTTAAAATGGAGGCGGGCCTTATGCATGTCCTCACCAGGTGGATCCAGGAACTTTTGAAGTGGGCCAAACCACAAATACTCCAAGGACTCTGCACAAAAACCTGCAAATTACTGCAGTAAGACACATTTACTTAGTGATAGTCTTAGCAACCAGTTAGTTTAGCCAAGGTTATTTCTCTGCTGCCACAATCAAAATTCTTTGCAACCAACATATGCAAACATTCCCTTTTTATCTTCAAAAACCCCTGAACTTGCTCCCTAGTGGAACACCTAGTGGGTTATTGCCCAAATCTGTGTATCCCAAATTTCAAGTTTCACCCCAAATAAATGCTTTGCTTAATTACTGCCTTCTGACAATTTTAGGCTGACATGACCAAAAAAGATCTGCTTATATCTCACCCTGTTTTGAATGTGGATACTTGTAACTTCTAGAAAAAACTTTAGGTTGTACTTTAAATCAGGCAGCAAGTTTATGTCCAGAAAAAGAGTTATTGCTGAGTAGAGACTTTCATTTTTACTCACTCTTCTGAATTCTTTAAATGCTTTAGAGCAGTGAGTCTCAATTTTTAGCCTGAATCACCAGTCACTTGGAAGTCTTGTTAAAACCGATTGCTGGGCACCAACCAGTAATTTGTATTTCTTTATTTTTTTCAGTGTTCCAAGATTCATTGTTTATGCACCACACCCAGAGCTCCATGCAATATGTGCCCTCCTTAAAATCCACCGCTAGGCTCACCCATCCCCGACTCCTCTCCCAAACCCTTAGTTTCTCAGAGTCCACAGTCTCTCATGGTTTGTCTCCTCCTCCAATTTCCCTCAATTCACTTTTCCTTTTCTTCTCCTAAGGTCCTCCATGTAATTCCTTATGCTTCACAAGTAAGTGAAGCTGTATGATAATTGTCTTTCTCTGCTTGACTTATTTCACTCAGCATAATCTCCTCCTGTCCCACCCATAGTGATGCAAAAGTTAGGTTTTCATCTTTCTTTTTTTTTTTTTTTTGGTTTTCATCTTTCTGATGGCTGAGTAATATTCCATTGTACATATGGACCACATCTTCTTTATCCATTCATCTGTTGAAGGGCATCTTGGCTCCTTCCACAGTTTGGCTATTGTGGACATTGTTGCTATGAACATTGGGGTGCGTGTGGGCCTTCTTTTCACTACATCTGTATCTTAGGGGTAAATACCCGTAGTGCAATGGCAGGGTCATAGGGTAGCTCTATTTTTAATTTCTTGAGGAATCTCCACACTGTTTTCCAAAGTGGCTGCACCAACTTGTAATTTGCATTTCTAACAAATTCCCAGGTGATGCCAATACTGTTGGCCTGGGGACCACACTTTGAAGACCATTGCTTTAGCGCATACTTAAAGTACTTTTATTTTTTAAATTATCTTTTAGAGTGGGGGTGAGGGAAGGGCAGAGGGAGAGGAAAACAGGGAATCTTAAGGCCCAATGCGGGACTCAGCCTCACAACCCTGAGATCGTGACTTGAGCCAAAATCAAGAGTCCAACACTGAGCCACCCATGTGGCCCATAAAGTACTTTTAGTAATTATAAATTATATACAAATGAAAAAGTAAAGTCTGTGATTCTTAAGGAGTTCTCATTGAGACTACACTAAGGAATACCCCTTTCCTAATGCAGTACAGTAGTCTCCTCCTTATTCATAGTTTCTCTTCTTGCTATTTCAGGTACCTGGGGTCAAGCACGGTCCTGAAGCAAGTGATCGTCCTTCTAATGAATCGTCAAAAGGTCATCAGTAGCCTAATGTCACACTGCTGCATCACTGGGCTCAGTTCATCCCACCATGTAGGCATTTTGTCATCTCACATCACAAGAATAAGAACGGTGAGTATAGTACTTTAGGATATTTTGAGAGAAAGAAACACATTAACATAACTTTTGCTACATTGTGTTACAATTGTTCTATTTTATTATCAGTTGCTAATCTCCTACTCTGCCTGATTTTCAGTTAAACCTTGTCATAGGTATGCATGGGAAGGAAAAAACAAAGTATACACAGGGTTTGGAACTGTCTGTGGTTTTAGGCACCCGCTGTGAGTCCCCCGTGGATAACAGGGAACTGCTGTAATGGTACCCATGCTGCAGAGGGACTGGTCACGTGAGCTGCCCCTGTCCTTCACAGCAGCCCAGGCATAAGCTTAAACCAGCCTCCCCCATCTGGAAGGACCTTCTCATCACTGGCTGTGGTGATTGAAATTTATTCTGCTTAAAATTATTTCTTTTCTATTTTAAAAAAATTTCCTTCCCATGTCTTTTCAAAAGAGAAACAAAACCGTGGTGAGGCCGTAAGGCCTCACCTTAATTAAAAAAGAAAATAGCTGAATAGATAGATTCCTTGCACTCCCTGGTCAATTCCATCAGTATGAACCATTTGCTCTGGATATTTCATGAATTCTTACCAGTCTTCTCTCATTTTTGGGGGCAGGGAGGGATGGAGACTTGAGTCTCCTCATAGCTGACATAACTATAGAATGTCTTTCTAGAACTTTCCAGTGCCTTTTGCAGGTGGCAATACTTTTGTGCCTTAAATTTCAGTATCCTGCATTTGTCCTATAAAGTAATGTGTGTGGTTTGTGGGGGTTTTTTGGGAAAAGTATTCCTTAGAGACCTGGCCTGGTTTCTACCCTTATGACTTTCTCATCTGCCTTTCGTGTCTCTGTACAGTGCTGGATTTGGCTACGACTCAAACTTCCTGTTTTGTTTTTTTTACTATTCTGGCAGATAGAATCTTCTTTTTGGGGGAATTGCTTCTGTGGATTAATGCTTTTACCTGCTATTTTCTCTTGGCTCAGTGAACCTAGCCAGTAAACTTACTCTTTTCACACAATTTTATTTGCTTACATAGCCAATTGAGTATTCCAAGTATATGGGATATATTCATACCAATTTCTTCTTAAGCTTCTCTTCTAGTATGACTGGGACTTTCTGTCACAGGTATTTTCTTTCTTTATTAGCTTTCATTTCTGTTTTGTCTGTTCTACTTTTGGGTGTGTGTACTGCAAATGCCTCAGGCCTATCTCTGCTTTCTTGCTTGTTTTGCAGCAAAAGTGAATAACAACCTTAAACTGAGTCTCAATGTGAATGTGTTTTAATTAAGAGTTCATATGTAGGCTGATGAGAATGTCTAATTTAGACTGGCTTCTACAAACTCTTTTATTTTAATCAAGGATGTAGAGTGGCGTGTTGTTTTAAGCTGCTGCAGATGTACTCTTTGGAGGCAAATAATAGAGAACCAAGAGAACTTATTATTTTTAAAGCAGGGCTTTGCATTAGCATGTTTTAATTCTTTCAAAACTGCGTTTTCAGGCCCCTTGTGGATATATACCCAGCAGAAATGCACACATGTATTCACCAAAGACGTGTCCTAGAATGTTCAGAGTAGCAATATTTGTTATACTCCAATGGCAGGACCTGTCCCAGTGCTCATCAGCAGTAGAGTGCATACATGCGGTATGGTCATATAATGGAATATCACGTGGCAATTACAATAAACCATGGAAAATATATGCAGTGGTACAGATCAATCTTACCACTGTAACGTTGAGTAGAAAAAATCAGTCATGAAGGAAACCAGTCACGAAAGAATATATATTTTATGGTGCCATTGAAATTAATTTCAAAAACCTGCACAGCTAAATCTGTGGCTAGCGGTTGCCGTTCAGTAGGGGTTACCCCTGGGACGTGGTTTAGTGACTGGAAGGAGAGCACAAGGGAGTCTTCCGGGAGCTGGAAGCCAGGCTTTTGTTGATCTGGGCACTATTGACATGGTTGCACTGTTTTGAAAGTTTATCAAATTGTATGATTCGGATACATGCACTTTCTAGTATACATATCATATATCAAATAAGAGTTAAAAAGGACATAAAAAAACTTCATTCTACACTATTCATCATCTTTCCTTTTTACCTATTTCTTCCCAAACCCATCTTGTTTTCCTCTATTTAGGGGACAGTTCCTGTTTGTCTCACATTTCTGTACATCTTGTGAGAAAGTCATTGGTGGACTTTCTTCTTGACTCTCTTTCCAAGTGGGTTTGTATAGCCAACAATCTTAGAAAAGAGAGGCGGTATCTCTCTTTGGGGAAGAGGGAAGTTTCCTGTGCTGTTAAGAATAGTAAAGATAAGGTCTTCCTCAGGGCAAAGTTTGGGCAGTCTTGCTCTCAACTGTCTTTATCTTTGTTTTATTTTTTTTTTTTATGTTCAGTTAGCCAGCATATAGTACATCGTGAGTTTTTACTGTAGTGTTCAGTGATTCATTAGATGGGTATAACACCCAGTGCTCATCACCACACCTGCCCTCCTTAATACCGTCTTCAAAGCTCGGGAATTGCTAAGCCTAGGGTGCCTCTGGGATACAAGCCCACGGCAGTCACAGCACCCACCTGCACGCTCCACATTGCCCTCAGGAGACCGGGGAGGGAGCAGGAGGAGCTCACACAAATGTCACGCTCATGCTGCCTGCTGCGCCATGACAGAGTCCTTTGTTTCTGATTAGGGAGTGCCCTATCTTTTGCCAACATCCACAGAACTGCAGCAGCCTATACTGTTAGTTCACGTGCAGGGTCAACTCTCAGTCCTTTCAAAATTCTTTTTTTTTTTTTTTAGTCCTTTCAAAATTCTTGACCCTCCTCTAGCCCAGGGACCCGTGTTGGCGTAAGTTGCTGTCATTTTGTAGTCTCAGTGTTCTGTGGGCCTGATCATTACAATAGATCACCGCATTTGGCAGAATAACAAGAGTTAATCTTTACTGAGCACGTACTATGTGTGAGACGCCATGGTAAAAGGTTACATACGTGCACTGATACTTTGCTCTCAACAGTCCAGAAAATAGGTTTTCTTTTTCTTTGGTTTTTCGAGGAGGAAACGGAGGTTAAAATGTCTACCAACAGGCAAGTTAAAAAGGGACTCTTGGTTGAAGCCATTTGTGGAAGCATCACAGCTTCACTGTGAAAGAAACCAGCACTCCCACCAGCGCGTAGGTGTCTGCGCTCCCACAAAACATTCGTTGTGGAAAATGTTTGCTTGTAGAAATAGTCATCTCTGATAGCTGCTTCTTAGACCCTGGAGTGTTTAATGGAAGCGATGGTATGGTCCAGCAGTCTAGTATTTACATTAAAATTTCTTTCTGTTACAGAGTCCATCCAGAAACAAATTAGACTACATAGGCAATAATGTGCAACCAGAAATCCTCCAAGCAGAGCAAGATCTTAATATTTATTACCCCTCCTTTTTAGCGCCTAATCTTTTTCTGTCAACAGGATTTAAAGAATGTGTTTTTCTTTGTAAAGAAAAAAACCCAAAATGTTCTAAAAGTAATTCTTCCATGTCTCAGTTTAGCTTCTTTTCAACAAGAAACCTGCAAGTCAATAACAAAACCAGGAAAAATGGGGTATTTGTTTGGTTGACTATTAATACGCTCGTAATTAGTTTATGTTAGATTTTGTTCTTGTTAGATGAAAATTTACCGAAGTAGGTTAAAAATTCTCTCTGTGACAGAAGCATTAACCAAATGAAAACTTAAAATACATTTTCAGTGGTCGGGGAAGGCCTTGTTTATTACAAGGCCTTGTTTATTATTAATCCTTATTGGATTACAGATACCTCAGCTAGCAGCAACTTTGACGAAATCTACCACCAGGTCTGTTTTTTTGTGTATAAGGTATATGTTTCAGTATGAGTGTAACAGCATATACTGCACTTCTCAGAAATCACAGGCAAGAAAAATGTACTTACTGGGGGTGAGGAACACATGCTGAGGGGCCAAAACTCCTTTTTCATATGACGTAGAATGCAAAATAAGGGAGGTCCAGGTGGTGGCAGGATTCTCTCCCACGCCCCTCCCCAGGCCCTGCGGCTTGCCAGATTCAGTTAGTTCGGAGAAATCAGGCAGTTCATGGTACGTGGAGAATCGTGGAAACAGGACACATTTTCAGGATGCAGCCTGCCTTTATGGCACCTGATGAGAGGGACGGCACAGTGAAAGCCAGCTGTATGTGAACACTATCTCTCCCCTTCTTGCCTATAGGGAGCCCTGCAATTAGGTGACCAGAATTACCATACTCCTAAGCCAATAAAAATAAGGAGAGAAAATGCCACATCAGGACAAAAGCAACATAAGAAAAGCAAGAATAGTTTTTCATTCTATCTTTAATCTTTTTTAGAGAGTGGGTGTACTCATTGAAAAGTGCCCAGAACGAGGATGCTGCCCAGTGACTGATCACAAAACAAACCTCCATGTAACCACCTCCTGAGTCCAAGACACAGAACATTGCTGGATCCCAGAAATCACCCTCATTCTCATTCCCTAGGGCTGCCTTGCCTTCTCCCAGAGAGAACTATTACCCTGTCCTGCATGGTAGTTACTTCCGTGTATTCCGTCACAGTTTGGCAGTCTGTTAATGAGCTCCTAAACACTGTGGCACAGTTTGAAAGTTCCTTCCCACTAGAATTATATGGCATTTATTGTTTCATGCTCAGCATTATGTCCGTGAGGCTCATCCACGCTGGAGTGTGTAGCCGTGGGGTTTTGTTGTTTTCAGGACTTGAATTGCCAGGTCACAGGCTGTACAAACGTGCATACAGGAAAACACCTGTTTTCCATAGTGCCTGTGGTCGCTTTGTCCCCGCCAGAACTGGAGAGCTCCAGCTTCAGCACAGCCTCATCTTCTCTCGGTGGTACCATTCCGGTGGGTGACTGGTGATATCATGTTGTGTCTCCATTGCAGTCCCCTGATGATTAGGGAGTCTTAATTCCCTTTATATTTTGATTGGTTGTTATGTAATCCTGTTTTTGTGAAGGACCCATTCAATTATGTCACTCATTTTTCTCTTGGGATGTCTCTCTTTTTCTTCGTGATTTCTAGTGGCTTTTAAAATACATTCAAGATAAGAGCTTTTGTCCGTTATATGTAGTGGAAATATTTTCTACCACTACTTTGCTTGCCTTTCTGCTGTCTGAATGCCCTGGGGGAACCTAGATGTCTAGAAAGACATCTGAGTATCCCAAGACTTCCATGTTGTGAAGGAGTCCAAGTAACCCCACGAAAAGGCTATGCGGACAGATGTTCGAGTAGTCTCAGCACTCCAGCCATCCCAGCGTCGACAGCAAACATGCGAATGAAGAAGCTGCCTTAGGTATTCCTGCTCCAGCACATGTGATGTGAACCAGGGATACACAAGTGATAAGGGAACACAACCATCAGCCACAGCAGAGACCTCAGACATAGGACCTAAAATGAGCCATTGTTGGCATCTCTGACCATTCAAACCACCCAGCTATGATCCCAGTCATTGTAGAATGAAAACTACATCAAAAACCAATGACGTACTGTATGGTGACTAAAATAACAACAACAACACTAATAATAATAATAAAACTACTTGTCCCTGCCTGAATTCCTGACCCATAAGATCTCAAGCATAATAAATGTTGTCTGATGCCACTAAGTTTGGAGTGGGTTATTAGACAATCACAGATAACCAGAAGGTTCCATGGGGACTTATATGGAGCAAGGCTCTAAAGGACTAGAATAAGTGCAGGAAAAGAAGATTTCTGGGAGAGAAAAACATAGGAACCAAGCTGGTGAATGAAGAGTAAACGTAGAGTCTTTCGGTGTCAGTGAGGTGACCATAGCAACAAGACAGAAGGATCATTTTGGCATAAGTGCGGCGAGAGCTTTTTTGCCCTTTACTGGTTGGACAGAGAAAACAAAGCGCAACTGTGTTAGCATAATAGTACATTAAAATGAAGCTATGATAGTCATCTGTCATGGTGAGGAAAATATGATAGGGAGCGCCTGGGTGGCGCAGTTGGTTGAGTGTCCGACTCTTGGTTTCTGCTCAGGTCATGATCTCAGGGTCACGAGACTGAGCCCTGCGTCAGCTCCATGCTCAGCACAGAGTCTGCTGGAAATTCTCACTGCCTCTCCCTCTGCCCTTCCCCCCACCCACGTTCCTCCTCTCTCTCAAACAGATAAATAAATCTTTTAAAAAATATGATAGAACTTATGGATGTTTCACTCTGACGAATCAAAAGTCACAACTCCTGGGATGGACCCAAAGCCCTGGTCCAAACACCACCTTTAGAAAGGGAAAAAGGAGAGTCAGGAGAAAGTATGAGCTCCTAGATGTTTATCTGACATATACCTGGTATGTATTAAATGGGTGGCTCCATGGGAAAAGACTTTTGTTTGTTTTTATTCTGCTAATAGATTCTGAACTCAGTGTATATCCATTACCAGCAGTAAAGAGTGAGACTCCTCTCTGGAAATAAGCTTTACCTAGGAGCTTGGTAAGATTTACTGAGTTTATTTATAGAGATGTATTAAGTTAGCTAGTAAGAAGCATCAAATTATGAAAGACCTGGAAACCATGGAACAGGTGTTGGGAGGTAATTTTGGAAGCAAATGAGAGCTTCTAGTTTGTTGAAGGGCATGTAAGTATACACTGCGTACATAATTCCCATATACCTTTGGACAGGGAAGGGAGAAAAAAACTACAGACGGGTTTCTGGATTGTAGAGCTGGGAAAGAGGGTACACTGGTGAAGTGGGCACTAGAGCAAGACCAAGAACGCCATAAAGAGACAATGATGTTAGGACAAAGTTGCTGTTTCACTGTGTCCCATCCCTTTCATTTCTCAACCTTAAAAATTGCCTTTGAAGCCATAAGTGGAATGAGCTGGTGATTTGAAGGAAGTGTATGATAACTGCATGCCCCAACTGTGAATAATAGCACAAAAAAATTGTGGAGCCCAAACTAGATGGTGCATATTGGCTTTCGTTGTCAACATCTTGTATGATAGCTTATCTCATAATGCTGGCATTTTGAACTACAGTAAATAAAAACTTTCTGAGCCAAGAAGACTGTATTTTTATTCTTAGTGATACATAACTTCAGGTATCTTTAGAGGAAAGAAGAACATACTGGAGTTCAATAATAAAATGTTTACTCTAGCACCGAATGTGAAAATGCCTCAGCAGTAGTTTTAAAAAATGCATGACGAGAATGCATGGCCCTTCAGTGCACTGATAATAAATAAATAAATTAAGCCCAGAGGCAGAAAAGCCCAACTGGATTCTGTAGTCAAGATATGACCAAAAATAATGATTCATAGAATGGAAAGTTAGATTCGAGGTTGTATATCTATTTCCTCCTCTGAAATCTTCAGTCCTTTCCCTGGTCACCTTAGTACCTTGTCACCGATATAGAAAAAAGAAACATTTTTAATATTTCTTTGCTAATTCTTTGTTGTGCTAAATAGATTTCATGTATAAATTGTAGATTTTGAGCTGTCATTCTAGCTAATTTTTAGCATCAGGAAAATCTGGAGTTTCTGGAATCTGTTTGCTTTCTTTTAATGTGAAAATATTAGTATTTCTGAAATGCACACTATTTCCGATGTCAGTACTAAGTGATATAATGTATATAAAGTGTTTTTTTCCCAAATACTTTTATTTTTCCAGTGTTACAAGATTAATTGTTCAAGCACCACACCCAGTGCTCCATGCAGTACGTGCCCTCCTCAATACCTACCACCAGGCTCTACCAACCCACTCCCGCCCCTCCAAAACCCTCAGTTTATTGCTCAGAGTCCACAGTCTCTCATGGTTCATCACCCCCTCTGATTTCCCCCCCATCCACCGTTCCCTTCCTTCTCACAATGCCCTCCATGATTTTCTTTATACTCCACACGTAAGTGAGACCATAAGATAATTGACTCTCTCCGCTTGACTTATTTCACTCTGCATAATCTCTTCCAGTCCCGTCCATGTTGATACAAAAGTTGGATATTCATCCTTTCTGATGGAGGCATAATATTCCATTGTATAGATGTTCCACATCTTCCTTATCCACTCATCTGTTGAAGGGCATTTTGGTTCTTTCCA
>CM052801.1:22251402-22347423 GCA_028533885.1 Nasua narica
GCACCAACTTGCATTTCCACCAACAGTGGTGGAGGGTTCCCCTTTCTCCACATCCTCTCCAGCATTTGTTGTTTACTGTCGTTGATTTTGGTTATTCTAACTGGTGTAAAGTGGTATCTCAATGTGGTTTTGATTTGAATCTCCCTGATGGCTAAAGATAATGAACATTTTTTCGTGTGTCTGTTAGCCATTTGTATGTCTTTCTTGGAGAATTGTCTGTTCATGTCTTCTGCCCATTTTTCGATGTGATTATCTGTTTTGTAAGTGTTGAGTTTGAGGAGTTCTTTATAGATCTTAGATATCAGACCTTTGTCTGTAGTGTCATTTGTGAATATCTTCTCCCATTCTGTGGGTTGCCTGTTTGTTTTGTTGACTGTTTCCTTCACTGTGCAGAAGTTTTTTATCTTGATGAAGTCCCCAAAGTTAGAAAGTGTTTTGAAAGCCGTAACTTATGACATTAAAATAGTCATGTTGTAAAAGAATAGTAGTGTTGATGTCATTGATGATAATAGCATCATCAGATACATATAAACTTGTGTATTAAAAGTCACATATTCTGGGATGCCTGGGTGGCTCAGTCGGTTCAGTGGCCACCTTGGGCTCAGGTCATGGTCCCAGGTTCCTGGGATTGAGTTCTGCATCCGGCTTCTTGCTCAGCAGGGAGCCTGCTTCTCCCTCTGCCTCTGCCTGCCACTCCCCCTGCTTGTACTCTCTCTCTCTCTCTGGAAAATAAATAAAATCTTTTAAAAAAAAAAGAACTTTAGGGGCACCTGGGTGGCTCAGTGGGTTAAAGCCTCTGCCTTCGGCTTAGGTCATGGTCCCAGGGTCCTGGGATCGAGCTCCACATCAGGCTCCCTGCTGAGCAGGGAGCCTGCCTCTCTGCCTGCTTGTGATCTCTCTCTCTCTCTCTCTCTCTCTCTGTCAAATAAATAAAATCTTTTGAAAAAAAACTTAAAAAAATAAAAATCACATATTCCTAGATGTTATTAGAAAGAAAAATTGTCATTTCTTCTACTGAAAAAGGAAAACCAAGATTTTCCCTGGCCATGGTTTTTTAACATAGGCTGTATTCTTTATAATAGTCTGTCAGTCCATATTTATTGAGACCCATTGCATGCAGAATTAATTTCTTGCTGTTTTGGAGAATTCTGAGAAGTAGTGGTGAAGTGTCTGCACAGGAAGAATTTATCTTCTAATGGGAGAAAGAATGATTTCATGTACTTAACATGTATGTGAAAGTGTGTGTATATTAAATTAGGTACATACCTCATTGTACATTTCTTACTCACACTTCCATTTTTTCAGTGATTCCTTAGGGGAATGGCAAATTATGTATGGGCCAAGGGCCAGGTCCAGCCAGCAGCCTGTTTTTGTATGATCTTTGGGCTAAGAATGTTTTTATAAAATATTTTTTAAGGATTATAAAAAATTAGAGACAAAGAACATGCAAGACATATAGTATGTGTTCCACAAAGCCTGCAATATTTACTCTCTGGCCCTTTACAGAAACTAATTCGTTGGCCCTTGATTTAGACTAACCTATGAAACTATGAAGTTTTGCCAAATTAGGGAGACTAGAATTCTCTGGAATTAGTGTGAAAGCAAGTTCCAAATAATCTCTCACCCCACCAGACAAAACTTGAATAAAGATTACCTCCTATTTGTACTGCACTGGCCTTCAGAGCCCTTCCGGTATGAGAGGCAGAAAGGTGTACCGAGGTCATATTTATTGCTACAGGAAGCTTCCTGTGTCAATTCCTCATGCAGGTGTGTGACTCTCTGTCATCTCTTGGTAGTGCAGACTGTTCAAATAAGTGACTGCAGGTATCTACTCTCTCTTCTCTGTCACTGAGCTCATTTCTACTGTTTGCATTCTGCTTATAAAATGTGCCCATAAGCACCTTGGGTGCTCACTCAGCAACAATTTAACCTTCTATACTCGATTCCATGGCTAATTGTGACATTACTGCTGATTGAAGTTGCCATTGGATGTGACAGAAAGGACCTTGTATTTTCCCCAACATTTCTTTGGTTTTTCCACCAGAAAGCTGCCTTTTGATTCAGAGCTGCAGCTGGAATTTGCAGTGTGTGACTCAGCCGTTTGGTTTATGTTCTTGCCAGTGCCTTTGTGGGAACGTGTCATTTCAGTTCTGCTTCAGAAGCATTCTTTATGGGAGTTTCTGCTGGCATTTAAAAAAAAATTCCTTGCATCTGACTAGCACCCCACCCCCAGCAGCTCTGCCATGCAATATTAGCTTGTCCTCTGGTTTAGCATTTAGCAGGGAGGGAGGGAGAATGTTTGTGTGTTCATGTGTTTTCTTCATGGGTATCTCATTTTCAGTCACTGTGCATAATTGTAGAGGACGCCAGTGTTACCTAGTGGAATGGTGATCTGAGTGTGTGCCCATGCATGACTCTTGGCACAGCGATTAAAATGTATGTCTTTGATTTTTTTTCACCTCTCGTTGACCAAGTTGTCAAATGTGTGCATACTTACATACTATACGTCTCTTTAAATTCTCTCTGCCTCATTTTCCTCATATTAAATGGGGACAGAAATAGATGCTAGCTCATAGGTGTGTTGGCAGAATTAAATGAGATAATTCATGCAATTGTTTAGCTCATGCTTGGCACAGAGTAAGCACTCAATAAATGTGAATACCGTTGCCGTCACCATTATTATGTCCTTACACAGCATTCCCTAGAGTATTTGTTTCTTCATTCTACAGATATTCAGTGTCTACCATGCCCCAGGCACTGTCTTAAACACAGGTTATCCAAGACGCTCTTTGAATCTTTACTGAAAATTTAACAGGTTTGCATTGAACCCAGATCTGATCAGGTGTGCGATAGATGCCCGAATCAGTGGTATGGAGGACATGCCCAGGTCGGTGAGCTGCTTTAAGTCTAAAGTCATTGTTCTTATCTCCAAGAGCAAACCCATGGGCTGGCTGTAACTGCTTCCACTGACATATTAGAAATCTCTGCTCAGGCAGGCTCCTTATTCCAGCGTCGTCTTATCAGTGAACCACATTGGTTCTACTTTGGACTTTCTGTATGTGCCACTTGCTATCTGTGACCGCAGGATCACCCCACAGACTTGCCACAGATACGGGGATAAGCAATCCAGAAATGTGAGGCAAGGTTTCTTCACATGTGCTGACTCCAAGATGGCCTTAGGAGTCCCTCTGTGCCCAGAGAACCACTGCTTCTGACTTACCAGATTGACATATTCTGGCCGAGAGAGCACAGTGTGGGCAGCTGCTGTACATTTCCTTTGGCGTAACCACTTCCTGGAAATAGAACTGTACGTGTTGGTGGTTTCAGCAGGATCCTTTGGTAAATTCTGTAGCTTCTCCTGGTGGTGCAGTCCTGTGAGCACCCCAGATTCTCCAGGAAGGCATAACTCAGGCAGACAGAGGTGATCGCGGAGCTACTTGTCATCTTCCTATAGATGTGGTGGCCTCCTTCGGAGAACCTCCACAAATGCTTTCTCATGACTTTTATCATAGCTGTAATAGCTGACTGAAATTCCTTGTCTGCTAGAGTTGTTCTCTACGTTCCTGCCTCACAGGGAAACCTAGAAGTGGAGCCGGCCCACAGATACCCAGAGGCCTTTTTTTTTTTTTTTTAAAGAATCAAAAACAAGAGACAGAGGGACTCCTGGGAGTGGGGATTCCCCACTTCTGACTCGAGGTTCCAAGGGATGCCATGACCCTTGCAATTCTCCCATTCTGCGTCCCCCTCCAGTGTTTGTGTCCCAAGTCCTTATTTTTTTTTCCAAGTCCTTATTTTGACTTAAATTGCTTCCAGTTACGTATCTGTGACTTGTAATCTAATGAGTTCTGTCTAAAACCCTCTTTATTCTCTGTTGTTGTTGTTTTTAAATCCCCACAGTGACTGAATTCTTTATTTTCTGAAGCAGGTGACAAACTCTAAAATAAGTTTCCTTTTTGAATAAAAAATTAAATAATAAAAGGAGAAAAAAAATACCATTTCATCAGGCATTTGGCCACCCTCTCCTCTGGTCAGAGGCCTGTCTCCTCCACATCCATGCGGGGGACATGCAGCACAAACACTGGTGCCTTCTAAGACCCACAGATGGGATTTGGCTGACAAGCCCTTTGTCTCCTCATGGTAAAAGTATTGAGGGTGAGTCACCCATGGTAGTCCTGAGTGTTGGACCAGGAGGCTCTGAGTCTAAGCCTGACAGAGAGATGCTAAGAGAATGAGATGTAGTTTAAAGAAATAGAGGTTCCTATTTAACTGGAAAAAACTGGCAGATTTAACTGGAAAAAGAACCATCTCCTTTTTCAGAAGATGCCCACACTCCTGACGATGACCAAGTGGACTGTCCCTAGGGTGGCCTTGGGAAGCGCATGCTGCAGATAGCAGGGCCCCATGAAGGAAGCGGCCTGGATGACTGCGTCAGAATGAGAAGAGAGTAATCCCCTTTAGGACAATTGGATTGAACAGGGACAATCTGGCTCCGCAGAAAAATCCTTGAAATTTTAAGATACTGCCAATTCCAATTGACATCTAAGTTCTTTTTTTTTTTTTTTTTTTTTTTGACATCTAAATTCTTACAATTGAAAACCAGGTCTCTTAAATACTACTTTTGCTGAGTTACTGTTTTCTCTGTTACTCGGCCCTGCCTCCCTGCATTAACCAAGGACGAATGAGGGATGGAGCTTTTAGTGAGGGAGATGATCCCTGTGGCCTTGGTAGGCAAGGTCAGGCTTCCATGTTGCAGAAGGACGCTTCTGGAGAATCAGGAGAATGAGCTTCACCCTGTCATGTGGTCACACTCATGCTCTACTGCGTGTGCCTCACCATTATGCTCTGACATGTTCTTGAGCTAAGGCATTTTGGTATGGGGCTGATCTGACCCGGGTTAGTTGCGAGGCCAGGTGGAGCCTATAGTCTGGCCAGAGCTCGATGGCTGACCTCCTCTGGCTGTACTCAGTCCTTTCCACATCTCCACATGCATCGTACAACTAATACCACTTTCTATTTGTGCAGCAAACAGAGCAAAATTAGAGAGTATGAGTACTGTTTTACAGAATCTAGTTGGCCTCCCCTTCCCCCAAGCTCCTCCTCTTTGCCAGGCTCTTATTTAGCTTGGAATCAGAACATTCCACAAGATTCTGTGTGGTAAGATGTGGCTCACAGACTTCTGGCAATCAGAGGTAGAACTGCAGCTTTGGAGCTGTGGATGGCCTGCTGATGTCCATAAAGATGTCTTTCTAGCTGGTTCTGGAGCAACTCTATGGTACTGTGATGGTGTTTTCCAAATATTTGAGTCAAGCTCCAGTATATCTTTAGGTTTTCCTAGGAAATTCTGGTAGATGCTTTTTTTTTATGATAAAGAGAAGATACTTCAAGGAAGAAAAAAGAGGCAGCCAAGAGATTTTCTGCCCAGGTTGAAGAATATCATGAATTCGCTCTAAAGATTAAACTGTTGACACAAACCTGTGAAGCCTGTAGGTCACCTGCAGAGGCAGCTAGGCTTCTGAAGTTAGAAGCTGTTTGGTAGCACTTCATAAAAATATGAACAAGTTCACCTCTTCACTTGGGAACTTTCACATGTGTGTAAGCTCTCTAAACTTTGATTTCATAGAGAGATCATGGCTTGCCTTCAAGTACAGACACAGTTATGCAAAGAATCCTCAGAACCCTTGCAGTTCCAAGTTGATGAGACCAAAAATATCTTAAAAGCATTCCAGAAGGATGTAAGCCAAGTTCAGAGTGAAATACTATATGGTCAAAAATTGCATATTTTTAGAAAAACCTAAAACTGCTTTCCCAAGAAGCTGCGTAACGGACTGAAAGAGCCTGGGAAACAAGAGAACAACAAAAATGGAGATTCTGATAAGTTACTGAATCAGACATTATTTCATTTATTTATGTATCTTTAAAGATTTATTTATTTTAGAGAGAGAGAGAGAGAGCGTGGGGGTGGTGGGGCAGAGGGAGAGGGAGAATCTCAAGCGGACTCCCCACTGAGCACAGAGCCCCATGCGCAGCTCAACCTCATGATCCTGAGATCATGACCCAAGCTGAAACTGACACAGATGCTTAACCTGCTGAGCCACCCAGGTGCCCCTACTGAGTCATATTTTAAATAAGAGAGCCAATTAAAATCCCTGGTAAGTATAATATTTGGTCTTGTGTTCACTGTGTTGACTGCCTTTTCCTTCTTGAGTTTGAGTCATGTTTTTTCTCTTTCTTCATGTCTAGTACCCCTGACATTATGAATAATATGATATATAGATTCTGGATTCTGTTATGTTCTTTCAAGGAGTATTGATTTTTAACTTAGTTTGCAGTTAATTTGTCTGGATTAGAACTCCAAATTCTGTCTCCCCTTTTGTGAGCAGCAATTGAAACTTTTTTTTTTATTTTCAGAGAATCACAGGAAATCATGAAAGCATAAAATTATTTTATAGAATGTCATTGTCAATTAAGGATAATACATTAAGTACAGTCAGACCTACTGATGTTTTGCACATTCACTTTTTAGAGACTACTGGCAGCAAATGAAAAGTCAAGGTCACTTGACTTTGTCTACTTCATTAAAATGGGGAAGCTACATTTTTTTCTCGATAAACAAGTTAAAAGTATAAAATGATGTGTGCAACTGAAAAAAGCAGTGAAAAAAGAGGCAACTTTTTCTCAGTATAACATTTTAAAACCGCATTGCAGATATAGAATGATTATTAATAAAAGACTACAATATTTGTAATGATTTCTATACTTGTGTTAATATATCTTTCTCACTATAGGAAGTTGATTCCCTATAACCCATAAATAACTCCAAATGTATCCTCCAAAAATAGAATATTGTTAACAGATTTATGCCTAGCTGGATAAGTCTAAAGGTGGGAATAAGAACGAAACCAAAAATTTTTTTTAAAACCTCATATTTTTATACTGGTTTAAGATGTCCAAAAATGTTTCAAATGCATTATTTCTTGTGGTTTTTCACAATTAGCCTGTGCAATGATAGCAGCAGATATATTCTTTCAGATAAAAACCTGAATCTTGGGCGCCTGGGTGGCTCAGTTGGTTGAGCAGCTGCCTACGGCTCAGGTCATGATCCCGGAGTCCCGAGATCGAGTCCCGCGTCGGGCTCCCAGCTCCATGGGGAGTCCGCTTCTCACTCTGACCTTCTCCCTTCTCATGCTCTCTCTCATTCTCTCTTTCCTAATAAAATAGATAAACAAAATCTTTAAAAAAAAAAAACAAACCTGAATCTTAGAAGAATTAAATAATTTGCTCAAGGTCTAAATGCACATGAGAGGGGTAGGGTTAAAACTCAATTCATGACCCAATTTTCAATGCTCTTCTACTGAAAAGATTAACCCATGGCTTTATTTTTTAAGATCTTTAAAAAATTTCTTTATCTGTTTTAGAGAAAGAGAGTGTGAGCATAGGAGGGGCAGAGGGAGTGGGGAAGCAGCCTCTCTGATGAGCAGGGAGCCCACCACAGGGCTCAGTCTCACAGTCCCAAGATCATGACCTGAGCTGAAACCAAGAGTCAGACACTAACCAAATGAGCCACCCAGGCACCCCTATTTTTAAAGATTTTTAATTGCAGTATTAGCTTCAAGTATATAATGTACTGATCCAAAAATTATATGTTACAAAGCTCACAATGATAAGCGTATTACCATCTGTCACCATAAAAAAGTCATCACAGTATTATTGACTCTATTTCCTATGATGTAGCTTTCATCCCCATGACTTATTTATTTTATAACTGGAAGTTTGTACCTCTTACTCTCCTTCACCTATTTCACCTATCCCCCAAAACCCCTCTCTTCTGGCAACTATTAGTTTTCTCTATTTTAGGGTCTCTTTCTCTTCCATTTGTTTCGTTAGGAAACTTCACCTTTTCTTGTCTTTTTTGATACTAGCCATTCTGACAGGTGTGAGGAGCTATCTCATTGTAGTTTTGATTTGTATTTCCCTCATGATGAGTGATCAAGCACAGAGAATAAAATATTGCATCTAAGATGAGATTCATTACTCTTCCTTGTTAGATGCCCCCCCAAAAAACACTTTAGGTTAGGTCATTAACGTCATCTTAGCACAGTCGAGATTAAGACCTTTTGTATATCCCCACATTTACGTCACGGAGAGTAAAATTTCAGCAGGCCATTTCTGGGAAAGAAGCTGCATTTTTTTTCAACAATTATTTTATTTCTTTTTATTTTTTTTATTTTTTTAATTCCAGTATAATTAACATACAGTCTTGTATTAATTTCGGGTGTAGAGAATAGTGATTCAACAATTCTATACTTTACTCAGTGCTCATCATTGTGATTACAGCGTACTCTTAATCTCCCTCATCTATTCCACCCATCCCTCCCACCCACCTCCCCTTTGGCAACCACTAGCTCTCTATATTTAAGAGTCTGTTCCTTTGTTTGCCTCTTTTATTCTTTGTTTTGTTTCTTTAATTTCATATATGAGTGAAATTCTATGATATTTGTCTTTCTCCGACTTTTTTCAGTTAGCATTATACCTTCTAGATCCATCCATGTTGCTGCAAATGGCAAGATTTCATTTTTTATGGCTATGTAATATTCCATTATAGATATATATTATGGATATATGTAATAATATATTCATCTATTATGGATATATAGTAATATATATTATATATCTATTATGGACATAAATATATGGACATATAATATATATGACATATATGGACATATTATGGACATATATATAATATATAATACTATATATAAATACCACATATTTATATGTAATATATAATACATATAAACATACACATACACACACACACACAGTACATATTTATTTATTCATCTATGGATGGACACTTGGGTTGCTTCCGTATCTTGGCTATTGTAAATGATGTTGCCATAAACATAGGGGTACATATATCTTTTTGAATTAGTGTTTCTATTTTCTTTGGGTAAATACCCAGTAACACAATTACTGGATTGTAGGGTAGTTCTACTTTCAATCTTTTGAGGAACCTCTCTATACTGTTTTCCACAATATCTACACCAGTTAACATTCCTACCAACAGTGCACGAGGGTTCCTTTTTCTCTATATCCATGCCAACACTTGTTGTTTCTGGAGATTTGATTTTATCCATTCTGACAAATGTGAGGTGATATCTCATTGTGGTTTTGATTTGCATTTTCCTGATGATAAGTGATCTTGAGCATCTTTTCATGTGCCTGTTGGCCATCTGTAGGTTTTCTTTGGAGAAAAAGTCTGTTCATGTCTTCCGTCCCTTTTAATCAGACTATTTTTTTTTGGTGTTGACTTATATAAGTTCTTCATATATTTTGGATATAAACCTATTATCAGATATATCATTTGCAAATACCTCCATATAGGTTGCCTTTTTGTTTCGTTGATGGTGTCCTTTGCTCTGCAAAACCAGAGTAGCTGCCTCCTAAAGACCAAATCACAGTTCTGGTTACTCAAATGGATGAGTCATAGCATAGTGTGAGATATTGAAAAATACCAAAGAATGCTGTGGAAAGTTTTCTGCCTTCAAGGAGATAATGATCTATTTTAAGGAATCAAGATTTTCGACACAATTAGCAAGCAATGCAGAACTGCGCTAAATTATGTAGTACAGAATTCAAGTGCTATAGGAAATAAGAGCAAGGAAAATTGCTGAAGACTAGGGTAACTGGGGAAGGGAAAGGGTTTGCAGGGCACCAGTTCCTGCTTATGACCTCTTTCCACCTCTACGTTGGGCATATGCCAGACTACTCAAAATGTTCGCTCTTATAATTTATCGCAAAATACGCTTTTCTTCTTGACCTCCTTTTGATTAACTCAGTCTCATTTGAGTCTCTTTGGCTCCCTGTTTCACAACACTGTATTTTTAATACACTGAGTTTATATTGTCCTTTTTGTCATATATACGTACATATAATTTCCATGTTCTTTTCAGTTTGTTTAGGGCAGAAAAAGTGTTTTTTTTTTTTTATCATGTCTTTCCTTGTATGAGTGTACAGTGCTCCACAAATTACCCATCCAACTGAAGCTGTTGATTGAAGGAACAAAATGACTGGCCATGGCATGTTTGCATCTGCTAAAGTGCCTGGCATATAGTAGGCATACCACAATGTTTTGATGAAAATCCAGCTAACTGTTCAATGGACTCATTGGCCACTTTTCATTGCTTTATTATCAATCAGTCAGCCAATAAAGAACTTTACACATGCAAGTAAAGAAGAAACAGTTAATTTAGCTACTGTAGGTAGATATGACTTTGAAATGGATTGTGGTAATTGGGATATATTACCTGAAAAATATATGTTTCATTTTTGTGTACATAAACATATATTATGTGTTTATATATAAACACATTGCCATTGACACAGTTTTGAAGTGTGTACAAGAGCTCTCTCTTTGTGTACCAGTTCCTCATTCTTAGTGTAAATAAGGCTATATAAAGTATTTGTCCTAAAAATTAAACACTGCCCACCCATTTTTCTGTGTCTCTTTTATTGATTAATTGTCATATTGATTCATTACTTGCTACATTTAAAAGAGAAGGCAAAAATGGACGAGGCTTTAGAAAATGCCATGTAGGGAGCATTCTACTCCAACTGGCAAATGCTTAATGCCTGTTACATTTCTTCTATTGTCAGAGTCTAAAATATATAGAGAATGGATTTCATAATTAGATTTATACTGAAAGCTTATCTCTATATCATGGCATAATCATACAACAGAAAACTCTATAGCAATGAGAGCAGACTGTTTACAGCTACACTCAATGACATGGATGAATCTTGCAGGCATGGTGTTGAGTAAAGAGGACAAACAAAGGGTACATATTCTATGATTCTATTAATGTAAAATACTAAAACTGGCCAAACTAATGTACACTTGGAAGTAAGGGTATCGGTTAGTTTGAAGGGGAAGGGTTTGTGATAGGAAGGCAGCAGGAGCATGGTCTCCGTAGTACTGCACACATTCTCTTTCTTGATCTGGCTGCTGCATTCACAGTTGTGTTTACTTTGTGAAAAATCCTAGTCATGTGTAATTAAAATATATTTGTTCACCTGCATTTTTATTTTATTTTCATAGAACATTTAAAAATTCGGTTATTACCTCTCAGGTTTAACACAAGGACTGAGTCACCTGGCATTTATGAAAGTGCTCAGCAGATACTGCATTCAATAAACAACCAGTAAACAGTCCCTCCCAATATGTTTAATACCTGTACCCCAAATATCTTACAGGTAAGGTCTTTGCATAATCTATAACATGTCTCTCTCTTTTTTTAAAAAAAGATTTTATCCATTTATTTGACAGAGAGAGAGAGAGAGATCACAAGGAGGCAGAGAAGCAGGCAGTGAGAGAGGGGGAAGCAGGCTCCCCGCTGAGCAGACAGCCCGATGTGGGGCTCGATCCCAGGACCCTGAGATCATGACCTGAGCCGAAGGCAGAGGCTTTAACCCACTGAGCCACGCAGGTGCACCATAACATATCTCTTTTAATACATGATATAATGAGGCAGTGCACTAATATCTCTCAGGATGTATCTGCTCTTTCTTCTCCTATCCTGCAGATATTGACCAACAACAAATTAGTACCCTAGTAGAATGGTACGTCAGGTTGCTATCTATGAGCTGGTCCTTGCTGAAAATGTGTGCACACATATCAATAATGTAATAGTACCCATCATGCACTAATAATGGGTGAATGGCAGAATGGAGCTCATAATAAAAAAACGAAGTACAATCAGAGCAAAAAACCCTTCTGTTTTTTCAACTGGCAGGGAAAGTATCACTTGAAATTGTAATTTGGCAGGCCATCTCAAAGAAAATAATATGAAATGACTTCCTGCGTCATCAATTTACTGATCAAGGCCTTATGGATATAAGCACTGTGCTGAGTTCTTTCTCGCTCTTGAAGTGAAAGTGTTGAGAACTAATATAGTTCCTATGTTCTCTGAATTTGCATTTCCTGAAAATTGTCTAAAACTAAAGACTGGAGAATTTTTTTTTTAAAGATTTTATTTATTTGACAGAGAGGAGAGATCACAAGTAGGCAGAAAGGCAGACAGAGAGAGAGAGAGGAGGAAGCAGGCTCCCTGCTGAGCAGAGAGCCCGATGCGGGGCTCGATTCCAGGACCCTGAGATCATGACCTGAGCTGAAGGCAGAGGCTTTAACCCACTGAGCCACCCAGGTGCCCCAAGACTGGAGAATTTTTAAAGAACAGAATTAAACATGGTGACTTTTATTTGCCAGGTTTTTGTCTAATTGTAGTCATTGGTTCACTCTGGTTTGCTCATTAATGGTAGCCAACATCTTTCTTAGCTTATTACATATCATTTCTTGCCCAACCTACTTAGCACATTGAAATTAAAAGATGGCCATTGAGGGATTGGATTTTTCAATGAAAGCATTATACACTGGAACTAAGCATCCCTCGTTATCATGCATATGTATTCTGCACTTCAGTCTCCATGTCTCATTAAAAGACTGCCTTATGGCAAAAGTATTCTATGGCTCCTGGAATTGCTTTGCATTTACTTTTTTATCGATACAAATAACTATATTAAAGTTTGAAGGTCAATGTTGAACCTACTCTTTGAAATCGTAAATAATCAACTTTTCCCTAGTGAAAGCAAAAACAGAAAACCTTAGAGGCCTATTGTAATTGATTTTTCTTAGAACTGCAGAAATGTTTGTGAAGCAGCAAGAGAAACAAAGGGAAAAATCTAAAGCAATTAGATATGACATTTCAGAAGACAGACATGTTTATCTGGAGAGGAAACATCAATCACAAAATCCTTCTTAACTAACTTTATGACAGCACTTCCTCAAAATCAATGGCACAACCCCCCACATTTATAAAAATAAAAGAATCCTTCTGAGTTAAACACAGGCATGAGAAAGAAATGTTTATTGTGGCGAACTAAATGGGACTGTGATGTGTTGGTACTGGTTTCCACGATCCTCACATGCTAGCTTTGCTAACCTGTACTTATATGATGCACCCATTATCCATGGCTGGTTTAATACGTAGAAGTGTTAACAGCCAGAAAGGGTACACAACAGCAGGCATGTGTTCATTTTAAAAACCAATGTTTTTAAGATGAGTGATGATGTGGTTGGCCTACTTACTCAAGATTGTTCTAATGAATACTAGGCAGATTCTTTTTCCTAAAAGTGTAAGTGTTACAGATAACATAACTGAATTCGTGTAGTTTCAAGAGGTTTTAGACCTCAGAAATAGTTATTTTTTCAAAAAGAGCACACAGGGTCAACAAATGTATGAATGAATTTTCAAAATCACCAATCTTAAGGGAAGTGCAAATCAAGAGTGCAATGACGTATCATCTCATACCTTAAAGGGTGGCTATTATCCAAAAAAAACACAAACAAACAGACAAACCAAGAGGTAACAAGTTTTGGCCAAGATACAGAGAAATTGGAATCCTTTCAGACTATTGATGGGAATGTAAAATGGTGCAGCCACTATAGAAAACAATATGGAGATTTTTTAAAAAATTAAAAACAGAACTAACATATGATCCAGCCATCCCACTTCTAGGTATCTATCCAAAGGAATTGAAATTGGTATCTCAACTATGCACTCTCATGTTCATTGCAGCATTAGTCATAATAGTCAAGACATCAACACAATCGAAATATGTGTCAGTGGATGAATGGATAAAGAAAACATCCACACATAACACTGTATTTTAATTTTATTAGAATTTAAAAAAATTTTTTAAATACATGCACATTAATATTATTCAGCCTTTAAGAAGATGGAAATACTGCCATTTGCAGCAACATGGATGAACATGGCAAACACTGTACTAAGTGAAGTAAGTTTGACACAAATACTGCATAATCTCAATTATATATGGAATCTAAAATAGTCGAATTTACAAAAGCAGAGAATAGAATGGTGGTTGCTAGGGGTCTGGAGGAAGGGAAAATGGGGTGATGTTGGTCAGAGGGTATAAACTTCCAGACTTTTTCTGTTACTATAAATTACGAAAGCATGCTTGTGAAGATAGAGTATAAAATGAAATAAAATTTAATCCTGCAGAAAGAACTTAGTTATCAAGGCGTAGGTAGTTCATCCATTGATCCATCCATCCATCCATCCATCCACTCATCCCATCTTTGTACCCTGTTTATCCATTTAACAATTCACTCTTCCACCAAATATTTGAGATTCTATCATATGTGAAGCACTGTGCATTTAAGTAGCTTTTAAGAAGTTGTGTTTTGGGTAGCAGCAATGGCCACAATTGCCAAACTGTGGAAAGAGCCAAGATGCCCTTCAACAGATGAATGGATAAAGAAGATATGGTCCACATATACAATGGAATATTATGTCTCCATCAGAAAGGATGAATAACCAACTTTTGTATCAATGTGGACAGGACTGGAGGAGATTATTCTTGAGTGAAATAAAGTTATTTCACTTTGATTGAAAGAGATTATTATTGAGTGAAATAAGTCAAGCAAAGAGAGTCAATTATCATATGGTTTCACTTATGTGTGGAGCATAAGGAAAAACATGGAGGACATTGTGAGAAGGAAAGGAAGGGTGAACTGGGGGAAATCGGAGGGGGAGATGAACCATGAGAGACTGTGGACTCTGAACAACAAACTGAGGGTTTTGGAGGGGAGAGGGGTGGAGAGTTGGGTGAGCCTGGTGGTGGGTATTGAGGAGGGCACGTACTGCATGGAGCACTGGGTGCGGTACATGAACAATGAATCTTGGAACACTGAAAAAATAAAATAAAATTAATTGGAAAAAGAAGTTGTGTTTTGGGGAAGAAAAAATATGTTAACAATCGAGAAACCCTAAATATTTAAAAGCTATAAGAAAATGAAGAACTTGAAACTTTATCTAGCTAAGTGTCTTCTGCCACCTTCTGCATGCTTGTTGAGTAGGTGCAGTCTAAGGTTGCTTGCACCTTATTTTGGAGTGGTTACCAATGGCATTAGTAGTTTCATTTAAGAAGATGGCAGTAGGGTTTTTCATTTAACATTTCTCTTTATTTTTTTTTAAAGATTTTATTTATTTATTTGACAGAGAGAGAGAGATCACAAGTAGGCAGAGAGGCAGAGAGGCAGAGGGAGAGGGGGAAGCAGGCTCCCCGCTGAGCAGAGAGCCCGATGCGGGGCTCGATCCCAGAACCCTGAGATCATGACCTGAGCTGAAGGTAGAGGCTTTAACCCACTGAGCCACCCAGGCGCCCCTTACATTTCTCTTTAAATGCTTCTGTAAATGATGTATTTACAGGATGCATTGTATAATATGCCATAATGTTTTGCACACTATCCTTCACTGTTGACCACATGATTAAAAGAAATTTGAAGTATGATAGCACACCTGCGCTGAGAGCATACAAGTTCTCCTTGAAGCAGCAAGAATTCTAGAAGCAAAAGAAGAAATTTCTCAAGAAATATCAGTCAGGGAATGACCACTTAGGAGTCGGTGACAGCAGTATGAGGGGGCTGTGATGAGCTTGGGCAGTATCATGGATTACGAAAGCCTTTCCTGCACCAGAAAGAGTAATAGGCAAGCCAGCTCACTGCAGGTAACGGGTGTAGATGCTAATTGTCTCACTGGCGGGGCATGGTATTTTATGCAGAGCCTCACTTCACCCATGAACTCTGGGAGGGAAATGTGCGTAAATAAGGTAAAATGTGTGATTTTACCTTGGTAAAATCAAGGTCTTGAATTGTTGTTATTGTTATTGTTGTTGTTTTCCATCCTTGGAGCCACAGGTATAGTTGTAGCTTTCAAGGGAATCAACTGATTCAAATTTAATTTTTAAATGAAGGACCACTTTTGAAAGTGCTTAAGTCCACATAGAGAAAAATCCTCTAACAGATCATCTAAGAACAGGCTGATTATTAGCCTAGTTTGTATGAAACTAAACATGCTTTGAGCAGCAAACCGTACTCTACTCCTTGCTGTGTGCTTTTTGCTCAGGACTCGTCTTCATTAGGACTTCTGCCCAATGGGCTGAGGCGAGCTGCAGGGTCTGGACGTGCTGGCGAGAGTCACACTCTGGCGGGGTGAATACAGAACTCCATATTTATTCTTCCTCATTGTGTCCTGTTCATATGTCCTTTTAATAGACATTCAAATAGGCTGTAAACCTTCTATCCAGATGGCAGACCCCTCTTTGAAGGAATGTGTGTAAAGGTCCCTGCCCAACGGACAGCAGTTTATTCCTTTCTAACATGCTTATTTGGTGCCATAGAGCACTGGGTGGTACCAGATTTGGGCAGTATAAACTTGGCAATTCATGTATAATTGTTGGTCCACTGAGCCAGGGGTATTTTCATTTTTATGACTAAACTCACTTTTATACTCTTGCTGATGAGTTTTCTGGTACCTGAATGTAAACCCAAATGGCTTCATATTCATTAGTCATTATTCTTGGCTGGCAATTTCTTAGGCTTTCTCATATGCAACATTAACAAGAAACAACTGAACCAATGGATGAGCACCTCCTGCACTGTCAGTTTTTAAATTTTTATTGATGAAAATTATGTTTAAAGAAGTAGACAAATCTAAGTGTATATCACAGTGAATATCCTTAAAGTGAATGTATCTGTGGAACCAGCATTCCATAGCAAGATACAGGATATTTCCTAGAAGTCTCACTCAGGCCCACGTAGCCCCGATCTTCTTTCCTGGTTAATCACTGTCGTGACTTTTAACGCCATGAATTAGTTTCTCTCAATTTGAACTTTATGGAAATAAAAAAAAAAGTTCAATATGTATTCTTTCATGTCAGGCTTCATTCGCTCCTAACTTTGTTAGCAATATTTATCCTTGAACTTGTGAGTAGTTACAATTGGTTCATCCTCAACTGCTCTCTGGTATTCGATCGCACAAAAGTGCTGTGAATATTTACCTGTTTTACCATCGATGGTGATTGGGCAGTCTCCATTTGGGGACTGTTCCACATAGTACTACCATGGGTGCACATGCCTTTTGACCTGTCTCCTCCTTGCTGTAATTAGAAGAAAAATTACAAACTAAAGCAGAATTACCCACCTAAAAGATAAGCTTATGGTGCTACTCTTATTTGGGACTTGGTATGATACTAATTGTATTTTGAACATAAACAACTCCCTCCGCTGCAGTGCTTTCTTTCCCTTAGGAACCCAAACTCATTGAGTCACTTAGCAAGATGACCCCAAGATACTCCTGTTCTCATTTGAAAATCAGCCGGATTTCAGTTAGAGATGAAAGCAAAGTTTAGGATAAAAATATGCAAGCTTAAAGCCATATAGAACAGCACAGCCAAAAACACTCATTAAAATTACTCATGGACAAAAGAGATTTGCACTAATTAAAATGCCTAGTCACTGTAGAGTGGGTTAAGAGAGAAGATTGACTTAGTACCAAATGGTTTCGTTTTATGGCTTTACATCAGACTTTTGAAATATTTTCAGTTAAGGAAATGAAAGGAAGATGGAAGAAAAAAACCTCATAGGGAAGCAGATAAAATGCCATAGACCTAAGGAGATCCATTATCATCATTATGGCAGCATTTCCAATCACATTTATGAATTTGGGCAATTTTTATCACTCTTGTTGTTAAGGGACAATCGAGCAGGTGCCATTTTATGAGCTACTAATTCTTCAGTGATTCCCAAGTGGAGGATACACACACAAGGGTCAATTATTATGAGTCTAATAGGAATGCTGTGATTAGGCAAAATGCAGAGTAACGTTAATCTCCCCACTGCTCTCTTGAGCAGAGTTCAGCTGTCCGTTTTAGTCCTTACCAACATGGCCAGAGGGTTTTGAATTTCTTACGTCAAGGGCAGAGTGAGCTAAATATTTTTAATATAACTTCATAAAACTAGCTCTTAATTTTAACATGATAGGAATATTTAAAGGGAAAGAAGATCAAGTATGATTTCTATAACTAAAATATAGATTCTGTATGTCAGTATATTATCCTGAAATTTTAACCTTCAAATTCAAAGTCACTTTGACTTTAGACCAAAAGTCCTGATTTTTATCTTGCTACAATTTCAGTGTTTATGTGACAGCATGGGGGCATTTATTCAGGTGATATGGCATTTGTATTCTCATTTCTCATGAAAATCAGAACAGTCACAAGTCCTTCTAAAAACTGAAATAATAAATGTGAAATACATAGTGCCATCATTACTCATTTGGCGTTTAATAAGTTTAGGTTCCTTCTAGCATATGTTTGTATGCTATTGACATAAAGCATCATTCACCACATATGAGTGGGACCATAGAAATGGGAGGAAAAGGAAGGAAAGGCGGAAGAGGACTAATACTTATTGATGGCTTCTAATGTCTGAGATGACAAGCTCAGCGTTTGGTATGTGGTTGCTGATTTAATCCTTTCAGTAATGGTACAGGATATGATTTATTAAGCTTTCTGTGGATTAGAAAGTTGAGACTCAGCGAGGTTCAGTATCTTGACCAATGTTACTCTCTAGTGAATGGTGGACTTAGCAATCAGAGCCATGCCTACTTCCCATGGTTCTTTTCCACTACACTACTCGGCCTTTTCATTTTAAGGACTGATCCTCCATAGTTAAGATCCTTAATGTTCCATGTGAAAGTTTGAAATGAAAATGCTCATGGCTAACCTGCCAGTGTACCAAGCATTTCTCCACATTCAAGGTTATTAGGTCTCACACCAGTTTTGATACTGGCAGTCTTTTTTGAGAAATCTCAAAAGATGCCGACCACCTTCTAGTTACTGGCTCCAGGACAAGGAAAGCTCAGCCAGCAACTACAGGCTGCATGGCAGCCAAAGTCAAGCTACTAAGAAGAGACAAGACTGCTGCAGTTCATCATCTCTAGGCTGAGACTGGCCATCAGTTTAGAACAGTCTACCTCCGTATTTCCTTATTCTTTGCTCTCAATTTGCTGTTTTTCCCCTATCCAGTCTCCTCCAACTCCAAACTATCCTCTAGAACCAGAAATCTTAAGGTTCACAAAATGCATATCTGACCATATCATTCTCCTTTGAAAAATGCTTGAATCCCCATAGATTGTTGACAATGTTTCAACTTCTTAGATTAGCATACAGGAATTGGGCCCCTTCTTCCTTCACTGGCCTTGCCTATCCCATTCTTCCCCTACACCCTCATATCTATCTCTCTGATCATCCTCAAATAATGTGACAAGGTGCTGCCTATCTACAAGCTTTTGTTCATATAGTTCTATCTGCCCTGAATATCCTTCCTTCCTTTTCCTCCAGAGTAAATCCAACTTTGTCTTTCATAGTTTGGCTCTAACCATCAGGCTCCAGTGTCTGATTTTTATGGGCTGCTAAGTATTCCAATATAATACAATGACGTTACTGAATTACAGTAATTTGACTCTATTTCCCATGACAAGCTAAGCTGCTTGAGGACAGGGACTACAGTTTCAGGCATGTTTTTCTCTGTACATAGCATGAGAGCATGGGCTCTGTATTATGCTTCTTGAATTCAATTTAAACTCTGCCACTTACTGATTGACTCACTTCTCCCTTCTAAGCTTCACTTTTCTCATCTATGAAATGGAGCATCATTCACCTTGTAGGGTTGTTGTTAGGATTGAGCGAGGTTAGCCTGTGTCTGAAAGCACAGTGTCTGCCGTATGTTCAATACTCAATGAATGTTAGTTATTACTGTGATGAGAAGAACAGTAACTATTTAATGAATAATCATTCTCAGTGTATAATAATTAGGAATTATATAACAATTTGATAGTTTTTGGGTGCCTGGGTGGCTTAGTTGGTTAAGTGACTGCCTTCGGCTCAGGTCATGATCCGGGAGTCCCGGGATCGAGTCCCACATCGGGCTCCCAGCTCCATGGGGAGTCTGCTTCTCCCCCTGACCTTCTCTTCTCTCACTCTCTCTCACTCAAATAAATGAATAAAATCTTTAAAAAAATTTTGATAGTTTTTTTGCAAACAAAACATGCGCTACAAGTTATTTTTTGTTGTTATTGAATTATAGTTGATGTACAATGTTATACTAGTTTCAGGTGTACAACATAGTGATTTGACACTTCTATACACCCCCTCAGTGTTCATCACAATAAATGTAGTTACCATCTGTCACCATACAGTGTTATTACAATATGATTTTTTAACATTAATTTTAAATTCCAGTGTAGTTAACTTAGTGTTAGTTCCAAGTGTAAATATTGTGATTCAACACTTTCATACATCATGGTGTGCTCATCACAACAAATGCACTCTTTAATCTCTATTATGATATTATCGACTATATTCCTTATGCTCTACTTTTTATCTCTGTGACTTAGTTATTTTATGACCGGAAGATTGCTCCTCTTAATCCCCTTCACCTATTTTATCCATCCCCCACCCACCCACCTCACCTCTGGCTACTACCAGTTTGCTGTGTTTATGAATCTGTTTCTCTTTGTTCATTTGCTTTGTATTCCACAAATAAGTGAAATGAAGTAGTTTTGTCTTTGTCTGACTTACTTCACTCTATGTAACACCCTCTAGGTCCACTCGTGTTGTTGCAAATGGCAAGATCTCATTCTTTGTTATGAGTAATATTCCATTGTATATACACACAATGAATATATATCTTTATCCATTCATCTATCAATAGACACTTAAGTTGCTTTCATATCTTGGCTATTATAAATAATGCTGCAATAGACATAAGGGTTCATATATCTTTTCAATTTAGTGTTTTTCATTTTCTTGGGATAAATACTCAATAGTGGAATTACTGGATCATATGGTATTTACTTTTTTTAATTTTTTGAGGAACTACCATACTATTTTCCCTTGTGGTTACACCAATTTACATTCCCACACAGGGCACAAGGGTTCCTTCTTTTCCACATCCTCATCGGCATTCAATATTTGTTGTCTTTTTGATAATAGTCATCCTAACGGGTGTGAGGTGCTATCTCATGGTAGTTTTGGTTTGCCTTCTCCTGATGAGTGATGTTAAGCATCTTTTCATGTGTCTGTTTCCCATATGTATGTCGTCTTTGGAAAAAAATATCTATTCAGGTCGTCTGCCCATTTTTAAAATGGGATTATTTGGGGCTGTGTGTGCATGTGTGTGTGTTGAATTGTGTAAGCTCTTTATATATTTTGGATATTAGCACCTTATCAGAGATATCATTTGCAGATAACCTCTCCCATTCAGTAGGTTGCCTTTCCATTTTGTTGTTGGTTTCCTTCATTTTACAAGAGCTTTTTATTTTGGTGTAGTCCCACTAGTTTATTTTGCTTTTGTTTCCCTTGCCTAAGGAGACATATCCAGAAAAATGTTGCTGAGGCCAATGTCCAAGAAATTACTGCCTGTTTCTTTTAGAATCTTTATGGTTTCAGGTCTCACATTTAGGTCTTTAATCCATTTTGAGTTTATTTTTGTGTATGGTATAAGAAAGTGGTGCAGTTCCTTCCTTCTTTCTTTCCTCTTTCCTTCCTTCCTTCCTTGGCATGTAGCTATACAGTTTTCCCAGCACCGCTGATTGAAGAGATGATCTTTTCCCCATTGTATATTGTTGCCTCCTTTGTTGTACATTAATTATATATGTGTGGGTTTATATCTGTGCTCTCAAGTCTTCTCCATTAATCTGTTTTTGTGCCAGTTCTATACTGGTTTGATTAGTATAGCTTTATGATATGATATAATATAGTTTGAAATAGGACTTTGTTTTTCTTTCTCAAGATTGCTTTGGCTATTCAGGGTATTTTGTGGTTGTATACAAATTTTAAGATTATTTATTCTAGCTCTGTGAAAAAATACTATAGGTATTTTGATAGGGATTGCGTTGAATCTGTAGATTACTTTGGGTAGTGTGGATATTTTTGCAATGTTTATTCTTCCATTCCATGAGCATGATATATCTGTTTGTTTTGTCTTCAATTAATAAAGTTTTGAAGGTCTTCCACGTTTTTCACACCTATCAGAGGAACTCTTTTTTTTTTTTAAAGATTTTATTTATTTATTCACAGGGAGAGAGGGGGAAGCAGGCTCCCCGGTGAGCAGAGAGCCCGATGCGGGGCTCGATCCTAGGATCGAGATCATGACCTGAGCAGAAGGCAGAGGCTTTAACCCACTGAGCCACCCAGGCACCCCTATCAGAGGAACTCTTAACAGGAAATAAAGTTTGTGTTATCTCATAGAGAAAGGAAACTAAGATATCTTATAGTATCCTTGCTCTGCTTTGCAACTGAAGTAATTGAGGCTCTGTAACATCACCTGTATCATTTAGGGTTTGCTCCAAGAGGCAGAAGCCTCTTGAGTGATATGGAACGAGGGGTTTATGATATGGATTAGACTGTGGGCAACTGTGAAAGCTAGTGGGGAATTCTATGTAAAGCCATTGCTTTCATGTCTGATGGTGACTCTTCAGTCGCCGCAGATCAGCAGAACCAGCAGTCTGGAAGTAAAGCTGGACCTGAGGTAGAGGGGCATGAGGACACACTGGAATCGTCAGAAACAGCTGGAACCTGTCTGAACAAACGAGAACTCCTGTTTATTTCCCACTGCCTCCAGCTTTGATGATACAGGTGATGGGGAAAAAGAGATAGTGTCCTAAGCCACACATGTGCCTAGTCCGAGGCTTGGAGAAACTAAAGAGTAAGATGTGGTGGGAGCTAGAGGAGCTGAGGTCTGGTGGCTCCCGGTGCCAACAAAGTGAGGCTGCAGACAGGCAGTAAGGTGTGTGCGTGCCAGCTGCGCATGGGGCCCGTGGCGCCCTTCGGGGCATAGAGGCCGCTGCTTCCCTTTCACCTTCTTAATCTCGGGTAAATTTCTCCTGTGGCCAGCCCTAACCTGAAGAAATGAATTGTTGGAAGTGCAGGTCCAGGTCAGATAAATTGGCACGCCTTAAAGTTGCCCCATCAAGGAACAACTCTACAAATACGCGATTGTAGAACTGGTCCTAGGCCTCCCTGTTCTTTTTATTAGATTATTCTTCCCTCTGTAATAGTATCAACTGCAAGGTGAAGAATATATATTTTACTCTGAAAGTATTACATTATTTTAAAGATTTTATTTATTTATTTGACAGAGAGAGATCACAAGTAGGCAGAGAGGCAGGCAGAGAGAGAGGGGGGCGGGGGGAAGCAGGGGAAGCTCCCTGCTGAGCAGAGAGCCCGATGCGATGTGGGGCTTGATCCCAGGACCCTGAGATCATGACCTGAGTGGAAGGCAGAGGCTTTAACCCACTGAGCCACTCCGGTGCCCCGGAAAATATTACATTTTTGAAAATAGACTTCAAATCACTGTATTTCTATCACAAGCAATTCCAGACTTTCCAGTAATTCTCATAAAATTTTACTTTGTGGTAGCAAATGGTCTATGAGATCATTTAGGCCCAACTTTCTTATTTGACATGGCATCCATGTTGGAAAAATTTGGCTTAACACTGATCTATAGAATATTCCATTTCTTGGCAAAGTGGAGAAGGTGTTTTGCAAAGTTCTTATGTTTGTGAGGAAATTCTGAATTATTCAGTTTTGGCCAAAATCGCACAAACCAAACACCACGGAAGTTTTTGGTTTCCCAGAGATGGCCTACTTGAAGACCACAAAACCACAAGCAGCCCCATGGTCACTGTTTGTGTTATTTTGTGAAAACTCTTCCAACATTCTAAACTCTAAGCTCATTAGCGAGGAAAATTTTACCTGTAGGGGAAGCTGAATTTCTGTGAAAACTTTGGTTTAAGCAGCTTCATTCAACTACTTACATGTTGCTCAGAAAACTATATGAAAAATCTTCCGAACAGAACACTCAGTTGAAAGGTGTGACTTTCGAAGAACCTCCTCTAGGTGGCCCCAGAGCTCTGTTTCTGCTCTGACATCCTTGGGTTCTTTAAGATCTCTACTCTCATAGAACTTAGCACGCTTTGTGATAATTATTAATCTTATGACTTTATGACACACTATATCCCTCTCCCTTTAATTCCATTTTACCTTAATCGTGACTTTTTAAGAAAGATTTTATTTATTTCAGAGAGAGAGAGCGAGCGAGCGCATGCATGAGCGCACACGTGAGCACAAGCGGGGCATGGGGCAGAGGGAGAAGCAGACTCCCCGCTGAGCAGGGATTGGTCCCAGGACCCTGGGGCATGACCTGAACCCAACCAGACACTTAACTGACTGAGCCACCCAGGCACCCCTAATCATAACTTTTTAAAGTGCTCTGTTTTGAAAACATGTCTTCAGTTCTTGCCACAGCTATCATTTTACCTTTCATTCTTTTTCTTTTTTTAAATATTTTATTTATTTATTTGACAGAGAGATCACAAGTAGGCAGAGAGGCAGACAGAGAGAGAAGGGGAAGCAGGCTCCCCTCTGAGCAGAGAGCCTGACGCGGGGCTCGACCTCAAGACCTTGAGATCATGACCCGAGCCAAAGGCAGAGGCTTTAACCCACTGAGCCACCCAGGCGCCCCTCATTTTGCCTTTCTTGTAGATGTTTTAGCTCAAAAACATGAATCAGTCAAGTCTCGTAATACTCTGTAGTATATGTACTATGTAAGGCATCTTTAAATTATCCTGATTTTTTTAGTTGTCATTTGCTTTGAGGAGGAGAGTAAAGTGTGCCGGGGACCATTTTTTCCCATGAGAAATGGTAGATTCCCGGAGTCTGGTTCCTTCATCTCTGTGGCTGAACCTTCACTTAAAGGGCTTTGATTATAGACACCAGGCTCCCAGGCTGGCCAGGCAGGGCTGACTCACAGGGTATGTTCACCTTGGGGAGACAGCTGGGTTTGCAAGGGCTTGACTGAGATGTCAGCAACTACATTTTAAAGATGGAAGCTGTCTTCAGAGTTTGAGGGCAGTAGCTTTGTTGAACTGGAGAGCCAGAGTTCAGCAGCATCTTCAAAGTGAGAACTTTGGGTCTGGAGGCCAGTGTCAGGAATGTTTATGCAGATCTCAGCTCACCTCCTCCCCTGTAGCTGTTTTTGGTTTTTTTTCCTTCTGGGATTACCTTTGCCTGCCATTCTTACAAATTCCCTCTGTGCTATTAAGTGAAACAAGGATATTTACAGATGGTAGTCTAACAGACCAAATTCCCTGAAGACATTTTCATCTAGTAAGATGTTCTTTAATGTTAGAATAAAGCAGTGTGTAAGACTTTGGGGTTTCAGAGTTAGATGTAGGCTGAGCTTTAGCTATGGTATTTACTGGCGGTGCAGCCCAGGAAAAATTAGTTCATGTCTCTGAGCTTGGTTTCCTAAATGATATAATACAAACTATACCTCAGAGACTCACTGCAAGGATCAAATGAAATGTGAGTGGATATAGTGCTGAGCACCAAGAGAGCATCCTGTAAATGGTAGGTCTTACTGTTTATATTACTTATTATCTTATTATTTATTTTATTATTGTATATACAGAAGTAAAGTTATAATGGTACCTGATAGGAATGGGTTGAAAGCATGGAGTCTGGACTCACATGTCATGTTTTTATCTGGCATCATGGCTTATGAATGGTGAGACCTTAAAGCCAGTTATTTAACCCTTAACCCCCTATGCCTTGGTCTTCTCATCTGCAGAGTGGGGAGAATAGCTACTTCTTAGGGCCATTGTAAGAAGTAAATAAATAATACATATACATACATATATATGTATGTGTGTGTGTGTGTGTGTGTGTATTTGGGCCATGGTGAGAAATAAATATATAGAGATTTCAATTAGGGAGGGCCTGGTGCATCATAAATGCACAATAAAACTTAGCTCCTGTCTAATCACCCTTCAGAATGAGCAACATACACATACACACATAGTTTTAACTCATCCATTTTTAATATTTGTTAGAAAAACTTCAGGGCTATCCACTCTGATTTAGGATGACAGGCTATGAAGAATTTTCCATTAAGCAATAAGCTGGCCAAATTTGGGGGGCAGGACAGAAAGATTGGCTCCCATATCTTTCAACCACATCTTTTCCACCTTGCTTTTCCTTTCTCTCTTACCAGAAGGTTATTATAGGGGATACAGTATTTAAGGAGGAGTTACAGTGTTTAAATGTCAACAAATTTCGGGGAAAGGAAAAGTTGGGAGAGGTACCAGAGATCCCTGAGTGTGTGTCACAACCACGAGAACTTGTTTAAAAATGCAAAGCCTCTATCTTCCTCATAGAGAGTTTGACTAAATCTAGGTAGTGCCCAAGGCCTGGCATTTTCACTAGTGTTCCAGGTGATTCTGTTACCTCACTTTGAGAATCATGAGAGTAAGAGCCCCTAAGCAGGGTAAAATTCCATTTCTAGAAAATCTGATTCTAAACCCCAAGATTTTATTTTATTTTTTTTGAAGATTTTATTTATTTATTTGAGAGGGAGAGAGAGCGAGAGAGAGCATGAGAGGGGAGAAGGTCAGAGGGAGAAGCAGACTCCCCGTGGAGCCGGGAGCCCGATGTGGGACTCGATCCCAGGACTCCGGGATCATGACCTGAGCTGAAGGCAGTAGCTCAACCAACTGAGCCACCCAGGCGCCCCTAAACCCCAAGATTTTAATCACTATATTATTCAGGTCTTAAAGAATGTGGCCAACTATTTATGTACAAATATATGTGCAAGAATGTTTGCTGTTAAGAGTGAGAGTTTAGCAGCAGTGTAAATGTCCATAAAGAAGGGATTCATTAAACAGATCACATCTGTTCTATCTATATGATAGAATGCTATGTAGCTGTCAAAATGAAGACAAGTTTTTGCAAGTTCATAATTTAGTGGTAAGTGAAAAGATAGTGAAGATATGTATAGTTTGAATCCATTTTTGTCAAAAATCTTCTGTTCATAGAGGCTAAAAGATACTGGCTAAAATGCTACTGTTCTTAACTCTGGATAGTAGATGATAGATAATTTTACAATTTTTTGTGTGCTTTCCATGGTAAGGAATTTTTAAAGAGGATATTTTTAGAGTTAAAGTCAGTATATATGTACTGTAATGCTTAAGCACATTTGCCAAGAAAACTGTGTTAGGGAGAATACCCCCCCCCCACACACAAGATGCCCACACTCTAATCCTCAGAAACTGAATATGTTAACCTACATGGCAGAAGGGACTTTGAATATGCAATTAAGGCTTCATTAGAGACTTGGTATGGAGAGATTATTCTGAATTCTCCGATGGACCTAGTCTAATCAAATGAGTTCTTAGCAGCAGAGAGACTTCGTGGGCTGTGATGAGAGAGAAATGTAGTGACAGAGGGTTCGAGAGATGTGATGTGAGAACTCAGCCTTTGCTGACTCTGAAGATGGAAGAATGAGCCACAGGACAAAGAATGCTGATGGTTTTGAAAGTTGGAAAAGACAAGGGAACGGATGTTCCCTTAAAGGCTCCAGAGAGGAGTGTCGTTCCTGCCTTTACCTCTGTCTTAGCCCAGTGAGATCTGGGGTGAACTTCTAAACTAAAGAACTGAAAGATAGCAAATTTGTGTTGTTTTAAGCCACTGAGCTTGTAGTTATTTGTCACAGCAACTACAGAAAACTAAGACAAAAACAAAGCTAAATATTTGCCAGTGTTTAAGCTTTTTGCTAGTGTAGAGACCCTCTGCCATAATCAACAACCAAATTGGTTTCCTTATCTACAATGTCATTAAATTTAAAAATGTTAATAGTGGGAACAACTTCAGCAATCATCTAGTTCAAGACTTATATTTTAAACATGAAGAAATCAAGTCCTGGAGAGGTGTGTGACTTAGCAGTTGAAAATTAAAATCCTTTAAATTGCAAGTCTCAGGGAAGTTTAACTCACTCTGATTTTTCAATAAAGAGTTTTATTATTTCACATAACAAAAAGCAGGGTGTCTTCTCCACAGGTTATCAGAACTCTGGCTGTTGGCAGTTCTCTTGGCTCTGGGTATTGGCAAAATGACTGCCCCAGCACCAGGCCACACATCCACATGGGACAATGTCCAGGGAAAGAGTGGGAGTGTTTCTTCCTGTTTCTCCTCCTTAACAGTGAGGAATAGTTTCCCTTATACGCTTCAGCTATATATAATGTCATGATTCTGTTTTTCTTTTAAGATTTTATTTATTTATCTGACAGAGGGAGAGATCACAAGTAGGCAGAGAGGCAGGCAGAGGGAGAGGGGGAAGCAGGCTCCCTGCTGAGCAGAGACCCTGCTACAGGGCTCAATCCCAGGACCCTGAGATCATGACCTGAGCCAAAGGGAGAGGCTTAACCCACTGAACACCCAGGTGCCCCTTAATATCATGATTCTGAACATGAAATCTAGAACCAGATTGCATGGGTTCAAATAATAGTGCTGCCACTTAGTCACTGTGTAACCTTCCTTGGCCAAGTTATTTAACCTCTCCGTGTCTCATTTTCCTCAACTGCAAAATGGAATTAGTACAGTTTGTCTGCCTCATTGAGTTTGCAGAGGATCAAATGTATTACTGTAGAGAGCTTAGAACATTATCTGGCACATGGTGAATATAGTAGCTACCAGTTTATTCACGCCTCCTTGTATCCACATCCCAAGGGTAGTCCCCTTCTGTGCTGACTCTGGGCTCAGCCATGTAACTTACTTTGGACAAGGGAATGATACTGGGCGTGACCAAGCAGAGACTTGAAATACACTTGCATGTTAGGGCTTGCCTTTCCTTGTTGCTCTTTTTCTTTTTTAAGAATGATTTTTATCAATTAATTAATTTATTTATTTATTGAGGGGGGGGATGTGGAAGAGCAGAGGGAGAAGGACAAGCAGACTCTGTGCTGAGTGTGGAGCCCGACGTGGGGCTCAGTTTCACAACCCTGAGATCATGATCTGAGCCGAAATCAAGAGTTAAATGCCTAACTGACTGAGCCACCCAGGCACCCTCCTTGTTGCTCTTGAACATTGCTATCATAAGTAGCAGCCCAGGGTAGGAGAAACACATTGCTTTGGTTGCCCTGGCCAACAGCTGGGCCTCTGAATGAGGCCATCCTAGATCAGTCATCCCTCATCCCTCCAGCTGACTCCAGACTTCTGTGTAAGGTCAGGACGGATCAGCAGTGTCAGCCCAGACCTGAAGAACCTGGCAACCAACCCGTAGACTCATGAGATAAATTGTAGATTAAAGCCACTAAGTTTTAGGGTGGTTTACTATGTAGCAAAGGCTAGCTGATACAGTAAGCACTCAGTAAGAATTAGCTATGCTTTGCCTTTAAGCCTCATGTGTCAATCACCAGTGAGATGATTATTCAAATGATCTGTAACAATGATTAGTTTAAACTAGAGGCTTTCACCCTGGCTCTGTTTCATGAAATGTATGTGAAGCATTAGCAAGTGGCAGAGGGGATTCTTGTATGCATCCAGGGTTGGGAGTAATCATTGAGAAGGAATGGATATTGGGGTGTCAATCATCAAAGTCATTACATGCATGATCACATAGCTGGTCAGTGGCAAAGAGATGATCTTGACTAGTTCTCCTGAGCCCCTGCCTGTGTTTTTTCTCTGGTTGCATGCTGTGGGAGAGGGTGATACCCTCAGGCATTCACAACAAGTTAATTATTGGGCATATTGTCCAACAGCAGAGGGAAACTTGTTCACGCTGTTTTTCTTTGAGCTGCACATATTCTGAGGCAAAATGGAAAACTTCAGATACCATTACCGAGACATATTTTCTTTTTTCCTGCATGCCCAGCAGCTGGTGAGTGTTCAGCATCAGATATGAGAAGTTAAGCTGAATAAACTGGAGGAAAACCTAGAGAAAGCAAGCTCAGCTTAAAAAAAATGCTAAGTTTGCCGACCCAAGAGCCCAGGACAGCTTAATAAAATTGAACAGAGGAAAACCAATTAAACACTTTAAACTGCTATTCTGGGGCTCACCAGAACAACACAAATCAAAAGAGAAAATATTCAATTATTAGTAGCAGCTGGATTTTTGTGAAAGTTTTTTTTAGTTAAGCCAAGTCTCCCCTCTTGCTACTGCTTCCCAGAGGGCCAACTGATTTTTCAATCTCCAGGAAGTACTTCATTGTGGATTTGCCCACAGGGATATTCAAAGAAATCCTAATAGCCTAATGCATAGCTCTGAGCTCCTCTTTTCAAAAGCGTTCAGGGTTCCCCATGGTTTGTCAATATCCTTGATTTGGTAGACAAAACCTTTTGCAATATGACCCTCCTACACACACACACACACACACACACACACACACACACACACACACACACTACACCTTTCTAGCTTTCCATATTACTCTACGTACTTGTAGCCTGAGTTTTTTTTTTTTTTTTTGGTAGCCTGAATTCTTAACAAACTGTCCTAATTAATCCTGTCTTCTGCTGTCTTCTTGTCTGTGCTTATGCCCGCCACCGCCCCCCCCCCACTCCCCATACTCACCTCTTGCGTATATCCCCACTGGGTAAATAATCCATTTTCTTTTTTTTGTAAGATTTTATTGATTTATTTGAGAGAGAGATCGAGAATGAGAGAGAGAGAGAGCATGAGAGGGGGAGGGTCAGAGGAAGAAGTAGACTCCCTGCTGAGTGAGGAGCCTGATGCAGGACTAGATACTGGGACTCTGGGATCGTGACCTGACCTGAGGGCAGTCACTTAACCAGCTGAGCCACCCAGGCGCCCTAAATAATCCATTTTTAAAGACCAGCCTCAAATGGTAATTCATGAAGCCTTTCCTTGTTTGTTTGTTTTTTGCTGAACTGCACCAGCCACAGACCACATGAAGTGCAAGTATAGTTAAGGTTTATTTGACTTGCTGTAGCTTGGAAGAAGACATACCGGGAAACCACAAATATCTGAACTTTGAACTTATGCTGGGTGATTCTGAGGAGGGCTTAAGGAGGCAAGGGTCATTTCTGGATTGGGTGCTGTCCAGAAGTGGAAGCCACTTGGTGACTGGATATCTTGGTAACTTTTTTTTATTAACATATAATATATTATTGGCCCCAGGGGTACAGGTCTGTGAATCATGAGGCTTACACATTTCACAGCACTCACCATAGCACATACCCTCCCCAGTGTCCATAATCTTTATTAAGCAGCAGCATCATTAAAGCAGTACTTTCTCCAGCTGACCACAGTCTTGACCACTCATACAATTTAGGCTTGTCTATTTACACTGGACTCCTATTCCTCACCTGCTGGCCACTGGGGATATCTGGGACTGTGATCTCTATTTACTGTGTTTCAGAGTTAGATAAGGGACTGTATAGAACACTGTAGGAAGATGAAATAGCGACCTGTAAATAACCAGATACTAGACATTAAGCTTTGTGGGCCGGACTGTCTCCATCACAACTACTCAAATCTGGCATTATAGCGGGAAGGTACTCAGGGACAACATCTAAATGAACAGTCTGAGTTCCAATAAATCTCTTTTTATTATTGAAATATAGTTGACATATAATGTTCTATTAGTTGTAGGAGTATGACATAGCAGTTTGACAATTTACGTATTATAGAGTGTTTACCATGATACGTGTAGGTTTATCTTTCACTGTATAATTGACCATATGCCCTGTGCTGTACTTTTCATCTCAGTGTCTTATTTATAACTGGAAGTTTGTACTTCTTAAACCCCTTCACCCATTCCCTCACCCTGCAGTCATCAGTTTGTTCTCTGTATTTATGAAGCTGTTGCTATTGTTTATTTGCTTAGTTTTTTAGATCCTACATATACATGAAATGATACAGTATTTGTCTTTCTCTGACTTATTTCATTTAGCAGGTCCATCCATGCTGTCATAAAGATTTCGTTCTTTTTTATGGCTGAGTAATAGTCGTGCATGTGTATGTGTGTGTGTGTGTGTTTGTGTGTGTGTGTACACCACATCTGCTTTATTCATTCATTTATCAGTGGACACTTGCGTTGCTTGCAAATAATGCTGCAATAAGCCTAGGGTTGAATATACCCTTTTGAATTAGTGTTTTTGTTTTCTTTTGGTAAATACCTAATAGTGGCATTACTAGATCATACAGTATTTCTATTTTTAATTTTTTGAGGAACTTCCATACTCTTTTTCACAGTAGCTGCATTTTTATCAATAGTGTATTAGGGTTCCTTTTTCTCTGCATCCTTACCAACACTTGTTATTTCTTGTCTTTTTGATAATAGTCATTCTGGGTGGTAGGAAATGATTTTTCATTGTGATTTTTATTTGCATTTCCCCAATGATTAGTGATATTGAGGATCTTTTCATGTGTCTGTTGGCCATCTATATTTCTCCTTCGGAAAAATATCTATTATCTATTCCATTCCTCTGCCCATTTTTAAATTGGACTATTTATGTTTTTTGGTGTTGAGTTGTATAAGTTCTTTATATATGTTGGATATTAATCTCCCATTGGATATCATTTGCAAATATCTTCTCCCCTTTAGTAGGTTGCTTTTTCATTTTGTTGATGGTTCCTTCACTATGCAAAAGCTTTTGATTTTGGTATAGTCCTGATAGTTCATTTTTGCCTTTGTTTCTCTTGCCTGGGGAGACACATTCAGAAAACTATTGCTAAGGCCAGTGTTAAAAAATTACTGCCTATGTTATCTTTTAGGAGTTTTATGGTTTCAGGTCTTATATTTAGATCTTTAACCAATTTTAAGTTTATTTTTGTGTATGGTGGAAGAAAGTGATCCAGTTTCACTCTCATGCATGTAACTGTCCACTTTACCCAGCACCATTAGTTGAAGAAACTGTGTTTTCCCCCATTGTATATTCTTTTTGATTTCCAGAATCACCTTGCAGATAAACTACTTAAATCCTCATCTTGGCATTTACTGGGGAACTGAACTGAAATTTCCACCACGTTTGGACTTGCTTCAGCCTCAGGGAAGGGGCACCATGGTCACTACCACGTGCACCCCAGCACCATGTATGCAGGAAGGCCCCCACCTCTGGGTCCTTGTTGAGAAATCTGTGCGCTTTATAGAGTAGCAGATCTCTAGCACTTTGATTGACATATGGCTAAAAATAGCGAGCAACTAATTTGCTGTTCTTTGTAATGAACAGGAAGCCCACTGAGGGCGGGTTTGTGTTATTTCTTCTTCCATGAGCGCTGAGCATAATGTTAGGCACCAAGTAGGTGCTCAGTGATGGACCTGAACTTCTTTCCCAGGGAGTTTGTCCCTACTTGTAACTAAGCAGCCAAATAGGTCTCTTAATTCGCATTTCTCATGCTTATGTAGAGCCTGAAGGAATGGTCTATATGGTCTCTTGAGGGGAAGAATTGAATGCCTCCAGTATTTTTATGAGGTCTTTGGGCATTTCTATGCAAAATCTGTAAACGGACGTGATCAAAAGTAGCCTGAAGCAGGGGTCAGCAAATATTTTCTGAAGGGGACCAGATACTAATAAAATATATTAGTTCCAATAAAATATTATTTGCAAACACTCCTGGCTGGATTTAGCCCATAGGACTAGGTTTTCTGACCTCTGGCCTAAGGTAGTGTTGTCAAGTAGAACTTTCTGCAAGATGAAAATATTCTGTAATCAGAGATAACCAGCGTGGTAACCAATGCGTGGCTAGCACTACTGAGAATATGAATTTATTTTATTTACATGAAAATAGACACATGTGGCCATTGACTAACACATTGGCATTGCATGGTATTGTTTTCCAATCCTGGCAAAGCCCAGACCACTTAATCCTATTTCTATCAACATTTCTGCCCCAACTGCTGCTGCTTTGGGAAACACAATGATCAAAACAATGAAAGTGAGAACAGCATATGTTCTGTCTGCCCAGTGAACCTGCCAGCTTCCCTCTTGCTTTTGGTGTGGTTCGCTGAACATGACACATACGGAGGAGACGAGCCATTATTTCTTCCTGGGCATGCTAAGGCGTGAGTAAAGCTCTCAGGCATCTAGTTCATGAGCCGCAGTGTCTCTCCCAGTAATTCAGACATCTTCAGGTGGTCTTGGATGCTAGGCCAAGACTCATCAAGGTTAGGGCTTAAGTTTTCTTTCTCAGGAGGCTCTTCCACTTTAGTAGCACTGTCAGCTCCAAAGTTCTGACCTTTTAGCACTTGATGACTCAATTTTGGCAAGCTGAGTTTCCACCCCCTTCTCCTTTTTGAAGTTTGCTTTTCGAAAGCAGCCTAACAGGGATCATTTTAGTGTGTGATGAAGTAGGCACTTATTGAGCAATAAACCTGTGGATTTATGCTTATGGGTTTCTAGAAGCAACTTTGCCACAATCCTGTGAAATCTCGCTCACAGTTCATTGAGCTCTGACTGGATCTTGAATTATAGTTGATGCTCCAAACAGAAAGTAATATCTGTCACATTCTATAACTGTATGTTCTACGGCTTTGGAATACTGTGCATTGCTTTGACAAATTTACTCCGCTAAAGCTGAAGTAACTCTTTACATCCTGGATCACACAGTTCTAACATGCCACTGTGTATTTTTTTACAAATAATTAAGGGATAAGAAAGCACCCACATTGACACTTGATGCATATTCACCAGCTCAGTGCAGCCATGGAACCGTTATGCACATCATTTCCACCAAGGTGGGAAGCACCGTCCTTGCTTTTAGCAGTATAGGTTATTTTGGGGGGGGGGGGGTTTGCTTTTTGAGTTTGCATAAATCGAATCAGTCAAGTATACTCTATATCTAGATTATTTTGTTTGCAAGATTCATTCAATCTCTTCTGCTGTACGTAGTTAAAGAGTGTGCATTCTCATTAACATAAGGCTTTCTGTTATATGGATATTTATCGACTTAACTCTAGATTAATATTTGTGTGCTTTCTAAAGTTTGGGGCAATTATAGACAGTGCTTCTATGCCCATTCTAGTGCATGTCTTTGGCACACACATACAGAATTTCTGGATCATTGGGTATGTATATATTCACTTTAGGAGATCCTGCCACTTTCATAAAACGGTTGAACCATTTCACATTCCCATTGACAGTGTAAGGGAATTCTACTTGCTCTACATCTTCATAAACATGTTCTTTTCTTTTCTTTTCTTTCTTTTTTTTTTCTACTCTGGTTGACATGTGGCAACTTATTTTGGTTTTGATTTGTGTTTCCCTAATGATGAATTGAGTTCTGTACCTTTTTTTAATCTTTATCAGCCATTTGGATATCTTTTTTTTTTTTTTTTGGTAAAATATCTGTCCAAGACTTTTGGCCAATTTTCTATTGGATCAGCTACTTTTCCTTATTTAATTTTTGACTTTTGTTTTTGAATATATAATATAATCAAGTCTAAAATAAAAAATACTTTTGAAAGATACAGCAAAATGTATTCTCTCCTCCCCCGCTTTGTCCCAGGTTCAGCCAGGTTTCACTTTTCCCTTTCCCTTGAGGAACTACTTTTTATTAGTTTTTATTAGTTTATTTTATAATTATATTATTTTTCCTGTGCTTTCAGGGCTTCTTTTATGAGTGTAGTCCTATTTAAATGTGAGGCAAGTTTTCCATGGAATTAGCGAAATGTCAGCATAATGGCCCCACTTTGAACAACTCAGGAGGTGGGATTTTTTGTTTTGTTTTGTTTTGTCTTTAAGATTTATCCATTTATTTGAGAGAGAGAGAGAGAGAGAGAGAGAACATGGAGAGGGGAGGGACAGATGGAGAGGGAGGGAGAATCCCAAGCAGATTCCTCGCTGAGCGGGGAGCCCAACACCAGGCTTGATCCCATGACCCTGAGATCATGACTACAGACAAAATTGAGTTAGACGCTTAACCAACTAAGCCACTCAGGCATCCCCAGGAGGTGGGTTTTTTATTTTATTTTTTTGCAGTGCCAATGCTACATTAGCAACAGTTGAGATTATAACTGTTATGTACAACTGTAGGGCAAGAGGCATAATGTGGGAATCATTCCAGATCCGAAAGACAGGAATCAACATGTCATCTAATGCTTTTGTTTTGTCAGGACTAAATAATTCAATCTATTAAACATAATGCTTAAAAACCAAATATCTAAGTTGTAAGTCATTCTGTTCATCCTCTAAGCTATAAATTCTCTGAACATAAAGATTTATTAGACTCATAGGACTTACATAAGCAAGGATGTATGATTTGCTACAGATTTTTCTGACTTAACTGATGTTGGGCTCTTTACTCTCCAGTTTCTCAGGTACTTGCTACTAGTAGTTGGACACTTAGGGAGGTGCCTTAACTCTTTTGAGCCATCTGGGTAACATTACTACACAGAAAATTAGTATAAAGAAGATTGCTTGGAGCACTGGGTGTGGTGCATAAACAATGAATCTTGGAGCACTGAAAAAATTAAATTAAAAAAATTAAAAATAAAGTTGAAAAAATAAAATTTTTAACTTTATATCTGGAAAAAGATCTAATAAATAAATTTTAAATCATCAGATAAAAAAAGCAAGGATTGCTTTCTCTATAAACTTTCCTTTTTTGCAAGCTTGCTGAAGTGCCAATTTAGGCTTTGAAGCAGAATCAGATAACCTGTTCATGAAACTTTGGAGTTCTGTGTGTACACAGTACCCCAGTGGTCACAGGTCAGACTTGAAGAGAAAAGCCGCATGTGCTCTGGAAGAGTTAATTCACCAAAGTTTGACAACAACGTTGTCAAAAGTAGCATATGGATAGACTACTTATGATCACAATGATCACCTGCCTATGTTGGAGACAATTAAAAAAAACTTAAAGCACAAAATGAACTTGATTGCCACTCAGCCGTGGTAGGCATGCAGGGAAGCCCTCAGACGTCCCTCAGACTTTAATCTGGGAGAAGCCCAGCTATGGATGTGCATCCTGGGGGAATATTGGTTGGCCTTTGGGGATAGGGCTTCTACCTGAAGCTATGTTAGGTTCATTATTTTCCCAGGAAAAGCCTCCAAACACCTTTAACTCTCCTGCGGAGGAAAAAAAAGAAAAAAGAATCCAACTAGAGCCACTGCTGAGTCAGAGAAGCAACTGAATGTAGGTGTAAGCATCTGGGTGGTTCCAGTGTTAACAGACATAACACATAAGTAGGAGAATAGTTCAGTTAATGCCAGGTGCCATGCAATGGAAAAAATAATTTTTTGGTATTTAGGCATCTGATGTAGGTGCCAGACTTTTAACTTATTTCCAATAGCATTTTAAATTAGTACTTTCATTAATTCTGATGAAAATGAAAAGTCTGGTAATTGTTACACTCAGTTATCTAGATTTATAACACATGTATTTAGTATATAAACACACTTAAATAGTAAATGAATTATGTAAAAAATATAGTAACAGATATTTTTGCAGCAGCTAAAAAACTCCTTAGTTATTATGTAAAATCATATAATAAATATTACGATTATAATATCTTTAGAACATTCTGTTTTTTTCCAAATTATAAAACAATTGACAAATTTATTTTTATTGCCTTTATTAAATAAGGCAGTCTGCTAGGCCAAGCAGAATCTAAAATTTGTGGGTGCCAGAGAAGGTTGTAAATCAGGTTAGCAGAGAAATAGTTTATGTTCTGTCCTCCTATCTTGAGCAATAAAGAAGGGGCGGGTCTCATAGGATTTCACTCATATGTGGAATTTAAGAAACAAAACAAATGAGCGACAAAGAAAAAAAAGAGACAAAAACCAGACTCTTAAATACAGAAAACCGAACTCCTGTTTGACAGAGCAGAGGTGGGTGGGAGGAAGGGCAAAATAGATAAAGGGATAAAGAGTACACTTATCTAGATGAGCACTAAGAAATGTATAGAATTGTTGAATCATACTATACACTTGCAACTAATATAACACTGTATGTTAATTATATTTGAATTGAAAGAAGAATAAATATAATAGTTGCAACAATAAAAAAAGTTGCATACTGAGCTCCAGTATGACCCCCTTTTCTTCCCCTCACCTTGACTCTGTTCTAAAAGGAGTCACATACATAGACACTTGCACACTCAACCCACATGTCCAACCTCCATCCACCTACCTCCTCTGCAAACAACTGCTCCTTAGCCAATCCTCAGACCCAGGGCTATACACACCAGTAGAGTGTCCACCCTCAAAAGCATGGAACCAAGAAAAAGACTTGCACACACCTTGAAAGCTGAAGTATGTTCTAGAATGAGTTGGAAGAGACCTGAGTTCCAAATAACCCTCTCGCCCCTAGGTAGGGGCAGAGTTGGTAGAGGACTAAAGTACAGGAACTAAGGCAGGATCTCTTCCTGTCTCGTTCTAACAGTGGTACTACGGCTAGGCTGCTGGGTACAGGGGAGAATGGAAGGTAAACAACAACAGAGGTCCCAGCTCTCAGGCCACTTGCAATTTAGTTGATGGAATAAGCTTCTCATGAGAAGGAACACAATAAGAGATATCTCAGCTATCTCACCAGAAACTTACAAGGAATTGCTTAGGGCAACCTCTTCCACAGTATGGACACAGTTCTTCCTTTTAGGAAATACTGGCAGGCAGCTAGCTTCTCTTTGGAAACTTCTCTGATGCCCATAGCCCTGCATTACATCTCCAACAACAAAGACCCTTGAAAGAAAGACTTATCACCTACATTATGAGTTGTTAAACTTGTTCTGTAAAGGACTAGAGAGTAAATATTTCAGGTTTTACAGGCTGTATTGTACAGTATCTGTCGCAAACCCTCAACTCTCTTTGTCGTACACACACAAACCTGGACAGTGTAGAAGCAGATTTGGAATAGTGCTGTTCCAATGAAACTATTTACAAAAGCAAGCAGTGGGCTGCATTTGGCCCATAGGCCATCATCTGTCTGATTTATATTATGACCAAATAAAGGAGAAAGATAGAAATGGGAGGTAGGAAAAGAGAAGGAAAACTCTAGGAGACAGAGACAAATATACTCAAAGAGGGGAATAACTGTTTTAAATTTACTTTTTATTTAAATTCAATTAGTTAACATACTGTGCATTATTAGTTTCAGAAATATATTTTTTAAAAGATAGGGGAGAAATAATGTCCTGAAACCTTGTACTCAAGGAATGACTGCAGGTGTATGGTTACAAAGGGCAGATCCTATTCTATAGTGTATTTACATATTTTTACATATGAATATAGGGAAATCCTCTCTTTGCCTCATTTTAACTTTAAAAAAATTCCGTTCGCGGGGCCCCTGGGTGGCGCAGTTGGTTGAGCGACTGCCTTCGGCTCAGGTCATGGTCCTGGAGTCTCGGGATCGAGTCCCACATCGGGCTCCCAGCTCCATGGGGAGTCCGCTTCTCACTCTGACCTTCTCCCTTCTCATGCTCTCTCTCACTCTCTCTCTTTCCTAATAAATAAATAAATAAAATCTTTAAAAAAAAAAAAAATTCCATTCGCTCTCCTAAAAAAGGGGAAGTCGCATTTTATTTTATAGAAAGTAATGGTATTTTCAAATAGTATCCATTTCTTATCACCTGTAAGACCTCTGCCAACAAAAACTTTGAATGCCATTTTTAAAGTTTAACATGTAATTTTAATAGAGGTTATGTTAGGGACTTGGTCTGACTAAGCGGAAGACTAGATTGAGCCAAAGAATTAGAACATTCTCACCTATGATCTAAACATCTAGGATGATGCTATTTCCTCTCTTGAATCAGAGAGATAATTTTTAGAAAAATACATGTCTTGATGGAGGAAAATCTTACTGAAATGGAGATCACTTGAGTTTCAGATGCTTTCAATAATGTCATGAACTTCAGTCATTGTTTGCTTTGCATCGGTTGGCTCTCTGCAGTCAGCCACAGATGAGATTTTCAAGGACATCTGGATTGTGGAAAACTTCAGCCAATATATCCTTGACATTTCACTGGGATGGCGGGGAGGGAAAGATACTTAATAATGTGAGAGCTTATTACGCATTGCACTTTACCTTGAGACAGTGTTGATTCTTTCTGATACGGGGACAGTCCTGAAAGTTATATTTGACAATAAAACTTGTATTTTCAGTTAGCCCATTACTGGAAAAATACTTTTTTCTGTATCTTTGGAAAGAACGTACTTTCTCCAGTGCTTCCCTACAGATCCAATGAGCTCGCAGAGCACCTTCACTAAGTCCAGATATATTTGCATCCCCTCCAGCCTCACTCCTCCAATATTTAAGAACTACATATTTGATCATTTTGCTATTCCCTTTGTCAAATATCAATTCCATTTGCTACAGGTTGGATAGATGAAATGTTTGGGTCCCAAGACTAGGGAAAAATTCCACTGCCAGTAAGAAAAACTTCAAAAATAAATTGAAAAATCTGACCCTAAGTCCGGGGTCCATCTTAACAGTCAGTCAATGATATTAAGTCTATTGTTAGGATTCTTGTTTGTCTAATCTGAATGCCTCCTTTAACATGGAAGAAGAGGAGTGACTTGTACAAGGTCCCATGACTCATTTGTCAAAAGACAACAGATTCAAATCTTAAAGGCCCATCATTTCCACCTTGCTGTAACACTACTCCCATTTTCCGCATTGTTCTTTCCATGGTTAGATCTATTCATTTCTTTATAAAGCATTTATTGCAGTGAGACATCACGTCACCTATGTTAGGATAACTATTATTAAAAAAAAGTTAAGTGTTGGCAAGGATGAAAATATGAACTTGTTGGTGGGAATGTAAACTGGTGCAGCCACTATGGAAAACAGTATGGAGTTTCCTCAAAAAAATTAAAAATAGGGGCGCCTGGGTGGCTCAGTCAGTTAAGCATCTGCCTTTGACTCAGGTCATGATCCCAGGGTCCTGGGATTGAGCCCCACATCGGGCTCCTTGCTCAGCAAGGCGCCAGCCTGCTTCTCTCTCTGCCTGCCACTCTCCCTGCTTGTTCTCTTTCTCTCTTTCTCTGAAAAATAAATAAAATCTTTTTTAAAAAATTAAATGATCCAGTAATTCTAGTTTTGGGTGTATATCCAAAGAAATTGAGATTAGGATCTCAGAGAAATACCATCATCCCTATATTCACTGCAGCACTCTTCACAACAACTAAGACAAGGAATCAACCTAAATAGCTATCAACAGATGAATGAATAAAGAAAATGTGGTGTATATATACAATAGAATATTACTCAGCCTTAGGAAGAAGGAAATCCTGCCGTTTGTAACAACATGGATCAACCCGGAGGACATTAAGCTAACTGAAATGAGCCAGACACTACGTGATTCCACTGAAACAAGGAATCTAAAATAGTCAAACTCATAGTATCAGAGAGCAGAGTGGTGGTTACCAGGAGCTGGGGGAAGGGAATAAAGTGGACATATTAGGCAAAGGGTACAGAGTTTCAGTTCAGCAAGATGAATAAGCTCTAGAGATCTATAGTACAGCAGACAGCCTATAGCAAACAATACTGTGTTATATACTTAAGCATTTAATGAGAGAGTAGATTTTATGGGAAGTGTTCTTACCAATAATAATAAGGCAGGAAGAAAGTTTTGCAGGTGATAGATATGTTTATGGAATAGATTGTGTGATGGTTTTAAGGATATATAGTATGTCCAAATTCATCAAGTTGTATACATTAAATGTATACAGCTTTTTATCAACCTCAGTAAAGTGGCTTAAAAACAAAAGCATTTTTTAAGATTTTATTTATTTATTTGACAGAGAAAGAGACAGCAAGAACAGGAACACAAGCAGGGGGAGTGGGAGAGGGAGAGGGAGAAGCAGAAGCAGGCTTCCCACCAAGCCGGGAGCCCGATGCGGGGCTCGATCCCAGGACCCTGGGATCATGACCTGAGCTGAAGGCAGATGCAAAAGCATTTTTAAAAAAACATTTTATTTATTCATTTGAGAGAGAGAGAGAGAGAATATAGGCAGGGTGAGAGACAGAAGGAGAGGGAGAAGCAGGCTCCCCACTGAACCAGGAGCCTGGCATGCAGCTCAATCCCAGGACTCCAGGATCATGACCTGAGCCGAAGGCAGATGCTTAACCATCTGAACCACCTGGGTGGCCCAAAAACAAAAGCATTTACCAAGCACCTATGAGGGGCAAACATCCCTAGATGCTGCACATATGAGAATATATAAGATAGATGAGAAGTCAGTCTTGAGAAAGACAGTCACAAAACTAATGGGAGAATCTTGATAGAATATGCCAGGTGTTGTGGGAACGTAAATGAAAGGATAACCCATTCTTCCTGGATTCGTGGGTGATACAGTTTTCCTCAGGGTGACTCATTTTAGCCATAAAGAACAAATACTTTTGTTTGGTTTATTTGGTGTCTGTATGATCTCCTGTAGTTCCTATACTTTGTCATTGTCATACATTCATCCTGTATTTACTAAGTATATACAGTGTATACTTGAAGTGATAGAATATAAGACATGGAATTTTCAGTCTTCACACTTAAGCAGCTTACTACTGAAAAGAAGGTAGACTCCGGTGTACCTTAGTATAATCTGTAAGAAACACAACCAAGTAAAGTAGGGCATGAAGGAAAAGGTGGGTTGGAAGTCAAAAAAGTGTCATAAATAAGAATGTTTCTGGAAAAAGTGAACACAGTAGAAATTCTCTGAATGGAAGAAATATAGTTCATGTTATAAATGTAAATATATTATTTGAAGAAAATTTGGGATAAGTATAATTGAATGAAAGAGAGAATAAAAACCCCTGTAGCCCCACCAGCCGGAGTGTTAATCATTAACATTTTGGTATCCAGTTGTTTTCACAGATTTTTCTTAGGTACCAACAAACACAATATTTTTCTTACAGAAATTGAGTTCATATTGTAGATACTGTATTGTAATGTAAAGATTATATCTGATAGTATAGTGCTGACACATTTTACTCCATTTATTTTTTAATTTTTAAAAATTTTTAATTTTTTAAAATTCAAATACAATTTACATAGTGTTATATTAGATGTACAATATAGTGATTAAACAATTCTGTATATTTCTCAGTGCTCTTAATTGTACTCTTAATTCCTGTAAATGTACTCTTAATTCACTTTATCTGTTTCACCCATCTCCCCACCTACTTGCCTTCTAGCAACCACCATTTTGTTCTCTGTATTGAAGAGTCTGGCCTTTTGTTTACCTATTTTTTCTTTGTTCATTTGTTTTGTTTTTAAAATTCTGCTTATGAGTGAAATCATATGGCGCTTGTCTTTCTCTGTATGACTTGTTTCACTTAGATCGATACCTTCTAGGCCCATCCATGGCACTGCAAATGGCAAGATTTAATTCTTTTTTTATCCCTGAGTAATATTCCATTATAAGTAAATACCATGTCTTTTTATTTATTTATTTATTTGAGAGCGAGCAAGCGTAAGTCAGGCACGGGAGAGGCAGAGGGAGAAGCAGGCTCCTCGCTGAGCAGGGAGCCAGATGCGGGGCTCCATCCCAGGATCCTGAAATCATGACCCGAACAGAAGGCAGCTGCTTAATGTCCTGAGCCACCCAGGCTCCCACCATGTCTTTTCTTTATAGAGATTTATTTATTTTATTTTATTTTATTTTATTTTATTTTATTTTATTTTATTTTATTTTATTTTATTTTATTTTATTTTTTCCCAAATATGTTTATTTTTTCAGTGTTACAAGATTGATTGTTCATGCACCACACCCAGTGCTCCATGCAATACGTGCCCTTCTCAATACCCACCACCAGGCTCGCCCACACCCCCACCCCCTCCCCTCCAAAACCCTCAGTTGGTTGCTCAGAGTCCACAGTCTCTCCTGGTTCATCACCCCCTCCGATTTCCCCCCATTCACCCTTCCATTTCTTCTCAGATTGATTTATTTAGAGAGAGAGAGAGAGAGAGAGTGCATGGGCGGTGGGGCAGAGGGAGAATCTTTTTTTTTTTTTTTAATATTTACTTTTTGAGGGAGAGAAGGGGAGAGAGAGAGAATGAATAATCAGGGAGAGGGGCAAAAGGAGAGGGAGAGAAATTCCTAAGCAGACTCCCTGCCCAATGAAGAGCCCTACTCGGGGCTCAGTCCCAGGATCCTGAGATCATGACCTAAGCCTAAATCAAGAACCAGATGCTTAACTGACTGAGCCACCCAGGCACCCCAGAGGCAGAGAGAGTCTCAAGCAGACTCCACACACTGAGCATGGAACCCAATATGGGGCTCAGTCATGACTTTGAGATCATGACCTGTGCCAAAACAAAAAGTTGGAAGCTTAACGGACTGAGCCACCTAGGCACTCCATCTTATCTTCTATTTTTTTAATTTAAATTTTAGTTCGTTAACATAGAATATTGGTTTCTAGAGTAGAATTTAGTGATTTATCACTTACATACAACACCCAGTGCTTATCACAAGTGCCCTCCTAAATACTCATCACATATCTAGCCCATCCCTCACCCACTGCCCTCCATGAACCCTCAGTTTGTTCTCTGTCATTAAGAGTCACTTATGGTTTGTTTCCCTCTCTCTTCTTTTCCCGCTTCCCATGTGTTCATTTGGTTTCTTTCTTAAATTCTACATATGAGTGAGATCATATACTGTATCTTTTTTATCCATTCATCTGTCAGTGGACACTTGGGCTTCTTCCCTATCTTGACTATTGTAAATAATGCTGCAGTAAACATAGGGGTGCATGTATCTTTTTGAATTAATGTTTTCATTTTCTTTGGATTAATACCCAGTAGTGGTATTACCAGATCCTACGGTAATTCTGTTTTTAAATTTTCAAGGAACCTCCATGCTGTTTTCCACTGTGACTGCATGAAATTGAATTCCCATCAGTGGTGCATGAGGGTTCTTTTTACTCCACATCTTCTTGCCAACATTTGTTGTTTCTTCTCTTTTTGACTTTAGCCATTCTGAACTTTTTACTCTATTTAATTCTCTTCTAAAATGTGATCTTAATGTGGTACATATCATATAAATAATTTATTAAATCAATTCATATGTTCATTATACTGTTTCCAGTGTTTTGCTATTACAAGTAGCACCATAATGAACACACTTCTACATAAATCTTGGCTTGAATCTTTGATTCTTTCAGAGTCCTAGAACTTGAATCATTAGGTCCCACTTTAAGCTTTGGTACACACAGACCAATCACCTCTCAGAAAAATATGGCTGTTTTAATCCCACAAATGATTCACCCAAATAATAGCATTACTACTTTTAAAAAATCTTTCAGAGGCACAAATTAAGCATCATTGATACAATTTATGTTCCTTTGGTTTAGTTATGTTTAATAATATATAATTATTATCTACCTGTATTTTTCCACTGTTATTTATTCATGTCCTAAAACCAATAACCAATTTTCACAAGTAGTGTTTTTTTTTTCCAAAAAAATCAAATCGGTATGCATTAAGGTGTTTAAAACTGTTAAAAGTATTCTTTATCTGTCTTTTCCTGCTCAGTTTATTTCAGATGCTTAATGACATGGAATGTAGAGTTCTTTTTTATCCCCTCCCCCTCAATTTTAACCAGTTGACTGAAAACAACTTATGGAATAGTGGCCTCCTTCTTCAGTGAATATTTTTACTGAGAATTTCACATGTATCACATACTAAATTATTTTATGTACTTGAATTTATTGCTGAGCTTTTTATTTTATATCACAACTGACTGCTCTCGCATTCATGTTACTGGTAAATTATTGTTATTTGAGATGTTATTTTATTGGTAGAATGAACTTCACTGTCTATCAAAATAAATGTCTTTTTTTTTTTTAGTTATTTGGCTATTTATTCATTCATTCTACACTTACTTGGATGTACTATTTGCCTTGCTCTGTTTTAGGCTCTTTTTGCTGATTTATCCTTTTTGTAACATAATAGCATTTACTGTTTTATTATAAAAATACATTTTCACTGGAGACATTTTAGAAAATTCAAAATATGCAAATTAGAAAATAAAAATACCTACAATATAATTACTAGTCTTAATGCTTTAGACCACAAATTTAAGTGTGATATCTATTCACTAAGGTAGTTTTTTTTTAATGTATGCTTCATATATAGACCTCTTTAATTTTCATTTAAAATATATCATGAACATATTCACATGTAACTGAATATTTCTGGTAGCATTTTAATGATTTAGCTCTTCTCCCTAATATGAATCTACCATAATCTATTTATATGCACTAGATGTTTTCAGATTCTACTATTATAAAGTATACCATGATTAATCTCCTCATACATATGTCTTGCATCTGAGTATTTCTTTAATATACATTCCGGAAGTAGCTCATCTATTTGAATTTTACAGAGGAAATTTAAAAGAGTTTTGTCAAGTAAATACCTCTTTGGTATTTCAATTTAAGTTCCTCAAGAAATTAAAAATAGAGGGGCGACTGGGTTGCTTAGTTGTTGGGCAGCCAAATTTGGTTTCAGCTCAGGTTATGATCTCAGAGTCATAAGATCAAGCCCCCACATCATGCTCCTCACTGAGCATGGAGTCTGCTTGTTCCTCTCCCTGCCCCTCCCCCCATGTGCATGCCCTCGCTCTCTGTCTCAAATAAATAAATAAATAAATAAATAAAATCTTTTTAAAAACTAGAAATACTGTATTATCGAACAATTCCATTATTGGGTACTTACCCAGGGAAAATGAAAACACTAACTCAAAAAGATAAATGTAACCCTATGTTTATTGCAGCATTATTTACATAGTCAAGACATGGAGGCAATGTGTCTCATTGATAGACAAATGGATAAGGAAAATGCGTTATATATACACAATGGAATATTACACAGCCATAAAAGGATGAGATCATGCCATTTGAGAAAACATGGATGGATATAGAGGGTATTATGCTAACTGAAATAAGTCAAATTGAGAAAGACAAATACCATATGATTCCACTTCTAAGTGTAACCTAAAATAATAAATAAACAAAAAGCAAAACCAGAAATATAAATATGGAGAGCAAACTGATGGGTGCCAGAGGGGAGAAGAATGGGTGGTTGAGCAAAGGAGCAGGAGATACAGGTCTCCAGTTATGGAATGAGTAATTTATGGGAATAAAAAGCAGAACATAAGGGATATAATCATTGATACTGTAATAATGTTTTAAGAGGAGAGATCATAGCTACATTCATGGTGAGCATAGCATAATGTGTAAACTTGTCAAATCACTAAGTTGTATACCTGAAACTAATGTGAAATTATGTATCGACTATATTCAGATTTTTAAAAATTGCATTTTAAATTCATAAATTGGTTTTTGTCCAGTTGACATTAAATATTGAATTGTTTTGCTTTGATATGTGATTCTCCATTTGTGTAATTTTTCTTGCTTCAAAATATTTTAATTTTTCTTTGTCTTTCATTGATAGATATTGTACTTGGTTTTTAGTATTTTGTGTTGCTGTTGCAAATGGCGTATGTGTTTGACGCAATTAGATTGTAAGACACAATTCTACATTCAGAATGCCTTTTGTTTGTACTTCCATTTTTACATTTCCACGGTTTTTCTAGTCAGGCCTTAATGTACCAAGAATAGTGACTGGGAAGAATGACAGAACAACTCTCCTGGTGCACTTCTTCTGTGACTCAGCTCCTTTCTCTTGACTTCTCTGCCTAAATCTTACTTTCCTTCTCTCATCGTCTTCTCTACTTTTCCTCTCCTTATCAAAGCCATTCCTGTCTTTTGGCTTATACTAATTCCCTTCTCTCTGTTTTGTGTCTCAGCCTCTGAGATGTTCTCATGATTATGTCCCTAAGTGTGTTCTTATCAATGAAGAGGATCTGATTGGTTCAGAGATAAGAAATAAAGATCACCTCATAATTTAGGCAGGCCACAGGCTCCTGGCCACAGGCTCCAATGCATGGCTACTTCTGGGTCAGAAGCTAAACTGTGATCAATTTTCTATAGTTGGGAAATGAATGCATGTAGTATAAAGCATGACAAATTAGGGGCACCTGGGTGGCTCAGTCATTAAGCATCTGCCTTCAGCTCAGGTCATGATCCCAGGGTCCTGGAATCGAGCCCCGCATCAGGATCCCTGCTCGGCGGGAAGCCTGCTTCTCCTTCTCCCACTCCCCCTACTTGTGTTCCCTCTTTCACTGTGTCTCTCTCTGTCAAATAAATAAATAAAATCTTAAAAAAAAAAAAGAAAGCATGACAAATTATGCTTTGGATGCTTGCTTAGGAGGGTGGCTGTGGATGCAGGAAATAATCAGACAATGTTGTTAGTAAAGGATCTTGCTTTATTATATTTGTACTAATTATTGTTTTATAGAAGTAGTATTCATTTTATGTTATTATTTTGTAGCCAGATGCTTTGTTGATATTTTTTTAAATTTTATTTATTTATGAGAGAGAGAGATTGGAAGAATGAGTGGGAGGAAGGGCAAAGGAAGAAGCAGACTCCCTGCAGAGCGGGGAGCCTGATTCAGGATTCGATCTCAGGACCCTGAGATCATGACCTGAACTGAAGGCAGACACCCAGGTGCCCCAAGATTTTTTATTCTAAGGGTTTCTCAAGTTTCTTTTCTTAAATTTCCTTGGAGATATTTTCTTAAAACAGTGATTTTCCTCTACCTTTCTAGTATTTATACTTCATTTTCCCCCCCTTAATGTATACCATTGGATAACTACTCCAGAAGAAAATTGCAATGCAATAGGATAGAAGGCATTTTTATCTCATTTCTGACCTCTCTGTTCAGTATTTAATATGGTGTTAGCTCCTCGTTTGAGACAAATACACTTTATCATGCTGTGGTAGTATCTTTCTATTCCTAGTTTACAAATAATTATTATTAAAAACAGATATTGGATTTAATGGCCTGTCTTTTGGACGTCTCATGAATTAATCTTTTGGTTTTTCTGTCTAGTGACTAATCAGTATGACTCTCTGTTTTATTTTGGCTAACATTTGTATGGCAGAGATTTACCAATTCCTTTAATCTTTCTGACTTTACTGTTTTCCCTGACATTCTGTAGAAAATGGATAGTTGTGTTTTTTTTAATCCAGTGTATTATTTTTCAAGAGAGATCGATCTTTGTCTTCTTGTTTCATACATTATGATTTTCAGGCTTTCTTGCATTTAATTTTGCTATATGTGGTAGATTTCACATTTATCCCTTTTTTTTTGAAGATTTTATTTATTTATTTGACAGAGAGAGAGATCACAAGTAGACAGAGAGGCAGGCAGGGAGAGAGGAGGAAGCAGGCTCCCTGCTGAGCAGAGAGCCCGACGTGGGGCTCGATCCCAAGACCCTGGGATCATGACCTGAGCCAAAGGCAGAGGCTTAGCCCACTGAGCCACCCAGGCGCCTCTCATTTGTCCCTTTTTATAAGAGAATTAGACATCCCTGCTCATTGTCTTGAGATTTTCAGAAATGCCCCATAAGAAGAGTATATGTCCCCTCCCCAGTGATGGAAGGTTTGGACACATGTTTTGGTTTGTCCAGTATAATGTCAGTGGGCTAGTTACACATTACAACTGAGCAGAAGCAGAAAGAAAGCCTTTGTGTGTTTCATTTTCGTCTTTTTCCCTGTGAAATGAGAAAAACGTGTTCTTTTTTTTTTCTTTAGGATTTTATTTATTTATTTGACAGAGAGAGAACACAAGCAGGGGGAGAGGTAGGCAGAGAGAGAGGAGGAAGCAGGCTCCCTGACGAGCAGGGATCCCGACGCGGGGCTCGATCCCAGGACCCTGGGATCATGACCTGAGCCAAACACAGATGCTTAGGTGACTGAGCCACCCAGGTGCCCCAAGGACCTGTCTTTTTTTTTTTTTTTTTTTTTTTTTGAATCTGGGGGCACTTGGGTGGCTCAGTCAGTTAGGCATCCAACTCTTGGTTTCAGCTTAGGTCATCATCTCAGGGTCATGAGAGATGGAGCCCTACACTGGGCATGGAGCCTGCTTAAGATTTTCTCTCTCCTTCTGCCCCCAACCCGTCCCTCTCTTTCTCTCAAAAAGAAAAAAAAATCTGTATGGTTAAGTAGTTTATCCAGACAGCTCCTAATTTAATCAGACAAATTAAACTAGTATTTATTGTATTATTTTCTGACCCATTCACAGACCAGCCTTATGGAGCAGAGACACTTAAACAGTGATCCCAAGGCCTCTTTGTCGCGGGTAGAGGCAAAGAAGAAAGTGACCCAAAGGGCGAATTTCCCCTAAACATTTTGCTGAGCAAAATATTTTTAACATCTGGATGTTTCTCTCTAGATACATATAGTATACAAAGGATGTGTATTAGGTTAGTTTTGCATCTCGCACCATGATTTATTTGCTGCTGCCAGTTTCTCAGTTGCTTGTTAAATGACAAGAGTGAGATAGATGTCAAGTTCTGAATTAAAGCATCAGCCAAAAATATATGAACTGAACTATAGCACTACGAAGAATTTTACAAAAGAGATTTTTTTCTTATTACCATATTTATTCATAAATCCTGCAGAGATAAGCAGTATCCTAATTGTTATTGCTCCTATTGTTTTTTGTTTACATAGTGAATCAAAGTTTATACTTAAAGATGAAAGCATTTTTATCACCAGGTATCACCAACCAATAAAAGTTTGCCTTGATTCCAGTTCATACCTAACAATATATTCTAGATCAAACGTAATACCTCAAGTGAAATGCAGTCAGTAATCTTTTGATCTTTTTTCCAAGGTGTGAAACATACATTTTAGGGAAATTTCCAGTTTGCTCTCATTTTTATCTAAAAATCCACGTATTTGTTTTTGTAGGGAAAGTTTTCTCTTATTACATCTTTTGTTACTGTTTTTTTTCCATTTCTTTTGATTTGATCTTCAGATATATGATTATCTTCACTGCTGGATCTCTGCTCTCTGCCCTTCACATTTACGATTTCTCCTAATTTTTATCTCTTCATATTTCCTTTCTTCCTAATAGAGAGTACTCCTTAAGTTTTCCTCCATTTTAATAACTTTGTAGTGTCAAGTTTCCTCATTACTGTTTCCAGTAAAGGCATTTAACATGCCAAATAATTTTCATTTCCTTATTAAGCTTTATATTTAACATTCTTTTAATTTCTACTTCATTCTTTCTAACCCTATCTTATATCCTATCTCATATTTGGGTTTTTTTAGTATTCATTTAAGAGAGAGAGCATACACACATGTGAGGTGAAGGAGGAGCAGAGGGAGAGAGAATCCTCAGGCAGACTCCCGGCTGATCACGGAGCCCAATGCAAGGCTCACTCCCAGGACCCTGAGATCATGACCTGAGCTGAAACCAAGACTTGGATGCTCACTTGACTGAGCCACCCAGGTGTCACTCATCTCTTCTTTCTTATCATATTTCCTTAAACAGTACTGTGACCAAATATCCTATGCTTTCTAATTTTTACTTATGTGGTTTGCAACTAATACTTTTACTATTGTGCTGTTCTGTTGCATTTTTTTAAATATTTTATTTATTTATTTGACACAGAGAAAGATCACAAGTAGGCAGAGAGCCAGGCAGAGAGAGAGGGGGAAACAGGCTCCCTGCCGAGCAGAGAGCCCGATGTGGGGCTCGATCCCAGGACCCCGAGATCATGACCTGAGCCGAAGGCAGAGGCTTTAACCCACTGAGCCACTCAGGCACCCTGTTCTGTTGCATCTTTTAATGTGTTCTCTCCACTAACTCAGTTTTGGACTTTTAGTGATCACTCCGTACATTTCCAGGTGGCTTGCCCTGGCCTGGTAGGAGGGTTCCTCCTGCATCACCTCTTTGACCCCCATAGGATGGTACAATGACCTTAGATGCAGTTGGAACCCAGGTAGCACATTAGAAGGTGAGATGGTAGACATTTCAAAGCTTTGGCAGTCAGAGAGATGGAGAAATTGAGAGTTGTGAGGAATGTCATCCCTGTTGAGATTCTTCTTCTTCTCTCTATGTGATGATTTCTGAGATCCCCAAGCTTTCTATAACAAATATCCCTGCACTTGTACCAAATAACTGATGTGGTCACCTTTAGTTCCTTCCTTGATGCTTTCACTGGGTGACTTCTAGGATTTGACTTTTTGTTGAATGTTTTTTTTTTTTTAAAGATTTTATTTATTTATTTATTAGGAAAAAGAGAGTGAGAGAGAACATGAGAAGGGAGAAGGTCAGAGTGAGAAGCGGACTCCCCATAGAGCTGGGAGCCCAATGTGGGACTCTATCCCGGGTCTCCGGGATCATGACCTGAGCCGAAGGCAGCCGCTCAACCAACTGCGCCACCCAGGTGCCCCTTGTTGAATGTTTTTTATTACTATTGAACTCAGTAACAAAAATCATTTCCATAGCTCACCTTCACCTCCAAACTTTACCCTTCATTATGCAGAAGGTATTTGTGTATTTCTGTGAGATCTCATTTACTTATTTCTGTCAGCGCTCAACTGCCCTCCTAGGAAAATTGATTTTAAACTAACATTTTATAACTTCCTTTTATGTGGCCCCATGGCACTGAATCAGCATAAATATTCTAATGTTTGGCATGTGTATGCCATTCTTCCCTAGGTGCCAGACTCAGTATAGCAGAGAAAGAGAAATGTTATCCGATTTCCATTTACCCCAGTGTTTCTCCTAAAATTTTATTGAAATTTTCAAAAGAATGGAGAGGGTGATGGTTTTCTACATGGCGCAAGAAGGCTTTTCATTGATGGAGAATTTACTTTGACCCTTGGAATCAGAAGCCCATTGGCTGAGTATTTGTCCAAGTTTGTCTAGTCTTATATTCAGCTGTCATTTCAAACTTTTCTCACTTTGCTAAATGAACCACCTCACCACAGTCATCTTCATTCTTGAGTTAAATTTGCCTCTCTCTTCATGGTGAACAAAATGGAAATCCATCCACCTTCCTGCCTCTAAACTTAAACATTACCTGTTCTTTTACCTGTTCTTTGTCCCTTCCCATGATAATGGAAATAGTCTCCATTTTTTAGTATGAAGATTTGTCTCCTAAGCTGTGTAGAACCCCCGAATGCATTGCCACACAAATGATTCAACAATAATTTATCCCATGGGGCATCTTTGAATTTTTCTCTTCCTCCTTCCTTATATGGAATCCAATACTTTGTTTTCTCAGTCTGCTGCTATCAGCCTATATGAAACAACTGTCATCTACAGTCTGAACCACTGCACTTTCCTCTTAATGACCCACTTTGATCTTCTAATGTATCCTCTAGTTTTTCATTATATTATAGCTAAAGTGATCTTTCAAATCCTCCAGAATTGCGGATCTGATCGTGTCCCTCTATCACATAAAACATTTCATTGCTTCCTATAGGAGAAAGCAGAGTCCTTAACATGTCTCTACCAACCTCTGGAGCCTAATCTTATAACCCATGCTCACCCAACGCCATTTTGCATGCATTCCCTATACATAGAACATTCTTGCCTTCTTTGTCACCTCATCAGTACCTCCTCACTAAAGATTTTAGTCAAGCCATCATCCCATTGGAGAAGGCTTTCCTGACTTCCTGACTCATGGAGCCTATTTCCTGCTAGAATGTTCTAGGAGAGTAGGGGCAATGTATTTTTTAATCACTATTAAAAAATTTTTATTTGAATGTAGTTGACACACAATATTACATTAGTTTCAGGTGTACAACATAGTGATTTGATAAGTTTCTGCCTTATGCTATGCTCACCACAAGTGTAGCTACCATCTGTCACTGTACAAAGCTGTTATAATATCATTGGCTATATTCCTTGTGCTGTCCTTTTATTCCTGTGACTTACTCGTTCCATAGCTGGAAGCCCATATCTCCCACTCACGTTCAGCCATTTTGCATACTCCCTTCCCCTCTGGCAACCATCAGTTTGTTCTCTGTATTTATAGGTCTGATTCTTTTTGTTTATTTGTTTATTCATTTGTTTTTCTTTAGATTTCACATATGAATGAAATCATATGGTATTTGTCTTTCTCAGTTGGACTTATTTCACATATCAGAATACCTTATAGGTCCATTCATGTCATCACAACTGGTACGATCTCATCCTTTTTTATGGCTTTGTAATCCTTGATTTGATATATATATATACACATTTTCCTTATCTATTTGTGTATCTGTGGACATTTAGGTTGCTTCCATATCTGGCTATTATAAATAATACTGCAGTAAACATGGGGTGCCTATATCTTTTTGAATTAGCGTTTTTATTTTCACTGGGTAAATACCCAGTAATGAAATTATTGGATCACATAGTATTTGTATTTTTAATTTTTTGAGGAACCTCTATACTGTTTTCTACAGTGGCTATACCAATTTACATTCCCACCACCAGAACACAAGAGGTTTTTCTCCACATTCTCGTGAACACTTATTATTTCTTGTCTTTTGTATTTTAGCTATTCTGACAGGTATGAGATGATATCTCATTGTGGTTTGGATTTGCATTTCTCTGATGTTTAGTGATGTTGAGCATCTTTTCATGTGTACATTAGACATCTGTATGTTGTCTTTGGAAAAATGTCTATTCAGGTCTTCTACCCATTTTTTAATTGGATTCTATAGGGGAGTTGGTGTTGATGTTGTGTACATTCTTTATAAGCTTAGGATATTAACCGCTTATCAGATATATTGTTTGCAATTATGTACTCCTCTTTAATAGTTGCCTTTTTGTTTCGTTGATAATTTCCTTTACATTGCAAAAGCTTTTTACCTTGGTGTAGTCCCAATAATTTTTCATTTTGTTTCTCTTGCAGAGGAGACATATCTAGAAAAATGTTTCTACAACTGATGTCAAAAAATTCCTGTCCTGTGCATTCTTATGGGAATTTTATGGTTTCAGATCTCACATTTAAGTCTTTAATCCATTTTGATTTGTATAAGAAAGTGGTCCAGTTTGGGTTTTTTTTGCAGTTTTTGTCCAGTTTTCCCAACAGCATTAGTTGAAGAGATTGCCTTTTCCCCATTGTATATTCTTCCCTCCATTGTTGTAGATTACTTGCCTGTAAACAGATGGGTTTATTTCTGGGTTCTTTATTCTGTTCTCTTGACCTGTGTGGCTATTTTTCTGCCAGTACTGTAGTGTTTTGATTACTATAGCTTTGAAGTATATCATGAAATATGGGATTGTGGTACTTCCAGCACTGTTTTGTTTCTCAAAATTGCTTTGGCTGTTTTGGGTCCTTTGTGCTTCCATATAACTTTTAACAGTATTTGTTTTAGTTTTGTGAAAAATGCTGTTGGTGTTTTGAGATGGATTGCATTAAAAATCTGTATTGCTTTTGGTATTATGGACATTTAAACAATATTGTTTTTTGCAATCCATGAGCATGGATTATCTTTCCATTTCTTTGTGTTATCTTTAATTCCTTTTATCAGTGTTCTGTAGTTTTCAGAGAACATGTCTTTCAACTTTTTGGTTAAGTTTATTCTTTTTGATGCAATTTTAAATGGAATTGTTTTTTTCATTTCTCTTTCTGCTATTTTATTACCATTGTCTAGAAATGTGATCGATTTCTGGGTATTAATTTTATATTTTGCAATTACTGAACTCAGTAATTACTTCTAGAAGCTTTTTCATGGGGTTTTTAAGGTTTCTTTGTATCATATCATGCCATCTGCAAATTGTGATCTTTAACTTCCTCTTTACCAATACAGATGGCTCTTACTTCTTTGCCTTGTCTGATGGCGGTGGCTAGCACTTCCACTATTATGTTAAATAAAACTGGTAAGAGTAAACACCCTTGTCTGTTCCTAATCTTAGAAGAAATTGAGTATGTTGTTAGCTGTGGGTTTTTTATATATGGCTATATATATATTTCTATGTTGATATATGTTCCCTCTAAATCCAATTTGTTAAGAGTTTTTTTATCATGAATGGCTGCTGAATTTTATTAGATTCTTTTTCTACATTTATTGAGATGGTTATATGATTTTTATCCTTGATATTTTTGGTGTGTATATAATATTGATTGATTTGCAAATATTGAAGCATGCTTGCATCCCCAGAATAAATCCCAGTTGATTGTGCTGGATGATCCTTTTAATGCATTGTTGAATTTGGTTTGCCAATATTTTGTTGAGGATTTTTGCATCTATGTTCATCAGGAATATTGTCCTGTAGTTTTCATGTGTGTGTGGTGGCTTTGTCTACTTTTAATATCAGGGTAATGCTAGCCTCATAGAATGTATTTGAAGTTTTCCTTCCTCTTCTGTTTTTTGGAATAGTCTTAGGAGAATAGGTGTATTAAGTCTTCTTTAAATGTTTGGTAGAATGGGGCATCTGGGTGGCTCAGTCAGTTAAGCATCTACCTTTGGCTCAGGTCATGATCCCAGGGTCCTGGGATCAAGCCCCATGTTGGGCTCTCTGTTCAGCAGGGAGCCTGTTTCTCCCTCTCCCTCTGGCTGCTGTTCCCCCTGCTTGTCTTCTCTTTCTCTCTCTTTCTCTGTCAAATAAATAAAATCTTTAAAAATAAATAAGTTTTTGGTACAGTTCATATGTGCATCATTATGGTCATAAACTTTTATTTCTTGGTAGTTTGTAAATTACCAATTCCATTTCATAGTAGTAATTGGTCTGTTCACATTTTCTATTTCCTCCTGATTCTGTTTTGGAAGGCTGTATGCTACTAGGAATTTATTCATTTCTTTTAGGCTGTCCAGTTTGTTGGTATGTAATTTTTTGTAGTAATCTCTTGTGATCCTTTGTAGTTCTGTGATGTCAATTGGTGTTGGGTTTTTTTACACTTAAAATTTTTATTTTGAATAGAGTTGAAATACAATGTCAAATTAGTTTTAGGTTTGCAAGTTAGTGATTTTATTTTATTCATTATGCTATGTTTACCACATATGTAGTTACTATCTGTTCTGTTACATCACTATTACAATATCATTGATTGTCCCTTATGCTCTGCCTTTTATTCCCATGACTTGCTCATTCTATAACTGGAGGCCTGTATTACCTTCTCCCTGCATCCATTTTGTCCAACCACCTACCCTCTTGTCCTCTGGCAACCATCAGCTTGTTCTCTGCATTTATAGGTCTGATTCTGTTTTTTTGTTTTGCTTATTCTTCATAAATGGAATCATATGGTATTTGTCTTTCTCAGCCTTATTTCACTTAACACAATACCCTCTAGGTCCATTAATGTTGTTGCAACTGGCATGAAGCCATCCTTTTTATGATTGTGTAATATTCTGTTGTATGTATGTATATCACATTTTTCTTATGCATTCATCTCTTCATGGACACTTAGGCTGTTTTCATGTCTTGGATATTGTAATTGTAATAATACTGAAATATGCATAGGGGTGCATATATCTTTTTCAGTTAGGGTTTTCAATTTCTTTGTGTAAATAGCCAATAGTGGAATTACTGGATCATATGATATTTCTGTTTTGAACTTTTTTGGCTCTTTGCAGTTTATCGCATGAAAGAGTTACACTAGTCCAAGTTAAAAGCAGACCCCAAATGGTTACATTATACAAGCTGTGAAGTTTTTAAACTTGTGACAAGAGATAGAAGGGAAATTCTACTCGGTGCAAGGAAATCCTCACTTAAGCTTCAGTGAGCCAAAAGCACTTAAAACCCATGAACCTTCAGCTGGTCATCCTTAGCCAGTCCAGTCTCTACCAGCAACTGGGAAATGTTCTTGTGCTGGTCACCCTGTAGCTGAATTACTTCTCCATATTCTGGGTGCTCTACTATAGGCAAATTTCTTCTTAAACATCTTCACTGTTGTTGTTGTTTTTTATCATAATCATCAGCAATCCCATTTGACAGTAGTAAGGGTCTTCCTGCTGTTTCTCTGTTGAATTCGTATATGGATATAATCCCCAGTGCCAGCAGGAAACAGATCATCACCCTTACTTGTATCAGCAAAGGGGTCCAAAGAGTGGAGGTTCTGGATAGCAGACATACAATACAATTCCTGTGGAAGGCAGTGGTGGGAGAAAGCAGGGGTTTGGGGTGGGGGGAACTGAGCATCAGTAAGCAAGGGGACTCAAGTGGGAGGTGGAGGCTCAGTGACTCCGCCTCTAATTTGAATTTTTTACGGAACCTCCATACTATTTTCCATAGTGGTCATACCAATTTACATTCCCATCAACCATGCACAGAAGTTCCTTTTTCTCCACATCTTCATCAACAATTTTTATTTCTTGTGTTTTTTATTTTAGCCATTCTAATAGGTGTGAGGTGATATCTCTTTGTGGTTTTGATTTGCATTTCCCTGATTAGTGATGTTGAGCAACTTTTCATGTGTCCGTAGCCATCTGTATGTCTTCTTTGGACAAATTCCTATTCAGGTCCACTGCCCCTATTTTAATGGGATTTTTTTTGGTGTTGACTTATATAATTTCTTTATATATTTCGAATATTAACCCCAAATATCCTTATCGAATGTATCATTTGACAATATCTTCTCCCTTTCAGTAGGTTGTTTGTTTTGTTGATGGTTGGTTTCCTTTGTTCTGCAAACAATATTTTATTTTGGGGGCGCCTGGGTGGCTCAGTGGGTTAAAGCCTCTGCCTTTGGCTTGGGTCATGATCCCAGGGTCCTGGGATCGAGTCCCACATCGGGTCCCACATTGGGCTCTCTGCTCAGCGGGGAGCCTGCTTCTCCCTCTCCCTCTGCCTGCCTCTCTGCCTACTTGTGATCACTCTCCTCTCTGTCAAATAAATAAATAAATAAATAAAATCTTTAATTTTTTTTTATTTTGCTGTAGTCCTGATAGTTTATTTTTACTTATGTTTCCCTTGCTGTAAGAGACATAGCTGGAAAAATATTTCTATGACTGATGTCAGAGACATTATTGTATTTTCTTCTAGGGTTTTTATGGTTTCAGGTCTCAAATTTAGGACTTTAATCCAACTTTAGTTTATTTTTGTATATGGTGTTAAGGAATAGTTTGATTTTATTCTTTTATATGTAGCTGTCCAGTTTTCCCATCATTTATTGAAAAGACTGTCTGTTCCCCCTTGTATTTCTTACCTTTTTTCTCACAGGTTAATTGGCCCTAAAAGTGTGAGTTTATCTCTGTGGTCTGTATTTTGTTCCATTCATCTATATGTCTGATTTTTGTGCCAATACCATACTGTTTTGATTGCTACAGCTTTGTATTATATCTTGAAATTGGGAACTCAGATACTTTGAGCTTTGTCCTTTCTCAGGAATGCTTTGGCTATTTGGGGTCTTTTGTGGTTCCATACAAATTTTAATATTATTTGTTCTAGTTTTATGAAAAATGCTATTGATATTTTGATAGGGATTACATTAAATTTCTGTATTGCTTTGGGTAGTATGGACATTTAAACAATATTGGTTCTTCCAATTCATGAGCATGAAATTTCTTTCCATTTGTGTCATGTTCAATATCTTTCATCAGTATTTTATAGTTTTTGGAGGACAGGTCTTTCACCTTTTTTGTTAATTTTATTCCTTTTTTTGTTGTTAATTTTATTCTTAGTTGTTTTATTTATTTTTTTTTTGGTGCAATTGTAAATGGTGTTGTTTCTTTAAATTTTTATTTCTGTGACTTCATTATTAGGGTATAAAAATGTTACCAATTTCTGGGTATTAATTTTGTATCCTGGCACTTTACTGAATTCATTTATTAGTGCTAGTAGTTTTTTTGTTGGAATCTTTGAGATTTTCTATATATAGTATTATGTCATCTGGAAATAGTGCCAGTAACTCCTTCTTTACCAGTATGGATACCTCTAATTTCTTTGTCTTGTCTGATTGCTGTTGCCAAGACTTCCAGGACTATGTTGAGTAAAAGTGGTGAGAATGGACATTGTCGTCTTGTTCCTGATCTTAGAAGAAAAGCTCTTAATTTTTCACCATTGAATGTGATATTAGCTGTGGGTTTTTCCCATATAACCTTACTATGTTGAGGTGTTCCCTCTAAACCTACTCTATGGAGAGTTTTTATCATGAAGGCATGTTGAATTTTGCCAGATACTTTTGCTGCATCTATTGAGATTTTGTTTTATTGTTTTGTTTTGTTGATGTGGTGTATGATGATGATTGATTTGCAAATATTGTATTATCTTTGTATCCCAGGACTAAATCCCACCTGATTGTGGTAAATGATCTTTTTAATATATTATTGGATTTGTTGTACTAGTATTTTGCTGAGAATTTTTACATCTCGTTCATCAGAGATATTGGCTTATAGTTTTCTTTATTTGTGGGTCTTTGTCTACTTTTACTATCAGGGTAATGTTAGCTTGGAATTTGGAAGCTTTCCTTCCTCTTCTACTTTTTGGAATATTTTGAGGATGTTTGGTAGAATTCACCTGTGAATCAATGTGGTCTTGGACTTTTATTTTTTTGCTAGTTTTTTGATTACTGATTCAATTTTAAGTCTGTTCAAATTTTCTCTTTCTTCCTGATTCAATTTTGGGATAGTATGTATTTCTAGGAATTTAATTGTCTCTTCTAGGTTATCCAGTTGATTGGTGTGTCATTTTTCTTAGTATTCTCTTATAATCCTTTGTATTTCTGTGGTGTCAGTTATTACTTCTCTCTCGTTTTTGTTTTTATTTATTTGAGTCCTTTCTCTCTTTTTTTTTTTCAGTGTGAGTCCGACTAAAGTTTTGTCAACTTTGTTCATATTTTCAAAGAACCAGGTCTTGAGTTCATTGATTTTCTCTCTCTCTCTCTTTTTTAAGTCTCTATGACATTTTTTTTTCTTCTCTGATCTTTATTATTTCCTTTGTTCTCCTCCCCTTGGGCTTCATTCTTCTTTTTCTAGTTCCTTTAGATGTAAGGTTAGATTGTTTATTTGAACTTTTTTCTTGTTTCTTGAGGTAGACCTGTATCATTATATACTTTCCTCCTAGAACTGCATTCACTCTGTTTCAAAGTCTCTGGACCATTGTGTTTTCATTTTCATTTTTCTCCATGTATTTTTAAATTTCTTCTTTTTTAAAGTTTTATTTACTTGAGACCAAGTTCATGCACGACCTGGGGGACTGTTTGCAGAGGAGAAGGGAGAGAGAGACTCTCAGGCAGACTCCCTATTGAGTGCAAAGCCTGACACAGGGCTCAATTTCATAACCCTGAGATCATGACCCAAGCTAAAATCAAGAGTTGGATGCTTAACCCACTGAGCCACCCAGGTGCCACTAATTTCTTCTTTGATTGTTTCCTTGACCCATTGATTGTTTAGTGTCATGTTGTTTAGTCCCTACGTTTTTGTGTTTTTCCAGTGTTGTTCTTGTGATTTATTTCTAGTTTTATATGATTGTGATCAGAAATGATGCATGGTATTATTTCAGTCATCTTAAATTTATTGATGCTTATTTTATGGCATAATATGTGATCTATTCTGGAGAATGTTCCATGTGCACTCGAAAATAATGTGTATTCTGTTGGGTTTTGATGTGATGTTCTGTGTATATTTGTTATGTCCTTTTGGTCCAATGTGTCATTCAAAGACATTGTGTCCTTGTTGATTTTCTGCCCGGATGATCTTTCCACTGATGTAAGTCGAGTGTTAAAGTTCCTTACTATTTATATATTATCAACTTCTCTTCCTATCCATTAATATTAGCTTTATGTATTTAGGTGCTCCAGTATTGGATGCATAGATATATACAATTGTTATATCTTCTTGTTGGATTGATTCCTTTATCATTATGCAGTGCCTTTCTTTGTCTCTTGTTACAGTCTTTGTTTTAAAGTCTCTTTTGTTTGATATGAGTATTGCTACCGTGGCTGTTTTTTTGCTTCGTGGAAGCACAGTGAATGTTTTTCTGTCCCTTCACTTTGAGTCTGTACGTGTCTTTAGGTCTGAGGTGAGTCTCCTGTAAGCAGCGTATAGATGGGTTTTGATTTTTTTTATCCATTCCACCACACTGTGTCTTTTGGCCATTTAGGCCATTCATTCAAATGAATCATTTGATCATTTAGGCCATTTACATTCAAAATAATTATTGATAGGTATGTACTTATTTCCATTTTAAAAATTTGTTTTCTAGTTGTTTTTGTAGTTCTTTGTTCCATTCTTCTCTTCATCTCATTCTTTGTGATAGATGCGTGTGTACAGTGTTATGTTTGGCTTTGTTTCGCTTTATTTTTTGCATATTTGTCATAAGTTTTGTGTTTGTGATTACCATGAGGTTTATATATAACATCCTAAGTAAATAGCAATCTATATTAATTTGATGGTCATTTCAGTTCAAACACATTCTAAAAAAGAAATCTTGTTTTTCCACTTCTCTTCTGTTTTTACTCCTTTCTCCACATTTTACGTATATGTTGTCATATTTTACATCTTTTTATCCATTACTTTCTCATGTCTCATTATGGCCATTTTTTTCCACTTAAAGAAATCCCTTTAACATTTCTTATAAGGTTTGCTTAGTGGTGATAAACTCCTTTATCTGGGAATCTTTGGGAATCCCCTTATCTCTTTTTCAAATCTGAATGAAAACCTTGCCAGTAGAGTATTTTTGGTTGTACGTTTTTTTTTTTCCTTTCAGCACTTTGAATATATCATTCCATCACCTTTGGCCTGCAAAATTTCTGCTGAAAAATCAGCTGATGGGCTAGAAGGTTTCCGTTTAGGTAACTTTTTGTTCATCTCTTGCTGTTTTTAAGATTCTCTCTTCATCTTTAAGCTCTGACATTTTAATTATTATATGCCATGATGTGGACCTCCTTGGATTCATCTTGTTTGGAATTGTCTGTATTTCTTGGGCTTGAATGTCTGTTTCCTTCCCTTTGTTAGGGAAATTTTCAGTTATTATTTCTTCAAATAAATTTTCTCACCTTTCTCTCTCTTCTGAGACCACTTTAATGCAAATATTTCCTTGATGTTGTCCAGGAGATCTCTTAATCTAGTCTCATTTTTTCACACTTTTTTTTCTCTTTTAGCTGTTTAGCTAAAAGAAAGCAGCTGTTTAGCTGCTTTCCATTACCCTGTCTTCTAGATTGCTGATACATTCTTCTGCATCCTCTAATCTACTGCTAGTTCCCTCTAGTGTATTTTTTATTTCAATTTTTGTATTCTTGACCTCTAATTGGTCCTTTAAATATTTTCTGTCTCTTTATTGAAGGTCTCACTGGGTTTTTCCACTCTTTTCTCTAGCCCAGGGAGTATCTTAATGAGCATCACTTTAAATTCTCTATCAGGCATATTGCTTATTTTTGTTTCATCTAATTCTTTTTTTTCTGAGTTTTTTTTCTTGTTCTTTCTTTTGCAGCATATTTCTCTGTCTCCCCATTTTGCTTGTCTTTCTGGGTTTGTTTCTGTGGATTAGGTGAAATGGCCACTTCTCCTAAACTTGAAGGAATGGTCTTGTGTATGGTGTTCCCCATGTAGACTGTGTGTGATTGCTGACTTTGGCTGGCTGGCTCGAGCTATGGGTATATATGCTAATTACTCTTTTAAGGTGGAGGGGGAGAGAAGTTCTGTAACCCCTCCACTGTTTTAAACTGTGGCTTTTTCTCTGTGTCCAAATGGCTTCTGTGCTTGCTGAGGTTGCAGGCTCACTGAGATCACCAGACTCACCCATTATGGTGTCTGGACCCTGCCCCAGTCTAGGCTTTTAACGTGGGGTGGAAATGTAAACCATGTCATTCTCCAGCCCCCCTGACCTGGAGAGCATTCCCACAGCTCCTTTGCTGCTTGGCAGAGTTCTAGTGTTGTCTCTTTTATATGCTAGTTTCTCTTTTAAGCCACATCACTTTTTTCTGTGCCCATGGTCAAAGGAATCTGTGTCTGGACCCTCAGCATTATCCCTCCTCATTGTTTTTGGCAGCATAGAGGGTGGGGGTTCCCTTTGTTATTGTATCTCTTTGTCTCTTGCTGTTCTATTTTTGGTTGTTTAATAGTTGTTCACTCAACCCTCAGTTCTTCAGGAGCAATTGTTCCATTAATAGGTGTAATTTGGTATGTTCCATGGAGGAGGTTAGTTCAGAGTCTTCCTGTGTTGCCATCTTGAACTGGAAATCCCAGTGTCAGTTGTTTTTTAATCAGTTTTATTCCCAGCACCTAGCATAACTCAAAGAACAGAGTATGCCTCAATAAATATCTGAGGACTGAATAAATTAATGAGGACTAAACACTGGAAAAGAAATTTATATACAGTGGAAGCTGAGAAAAAAACAGTCATGGAAGTTAGAAGAAACTCACTAGAGCCTTTAGCTTCAGAAGTTGAGGGTGGAGGACTGCATTTCACAAAGTAAAGGAGCAGTAAACCCATAAAATATTTCTGGAAAGTCAGTTGGGCCCATGGAAATAACCAATATGTGGGCAAATTGATGACTTTAGGAATAATGGTTTTAGTAGAATGATGACGGCACACTCGGAACTATAGCAGTTTGAGGAGTAATATAGAGAAGAGGAGATAATGTATATCAACAGGTCTTTAAACATATTTGTCTTTGGAGAAAAGGAGGGAAATAGAGTGGTGTATGTAACAGCACATGGGTTAAAAGGAGAGTCTTTTATTTTATGATGGGAGGAAGATGCTTACATTTAAATAATGATAGAAAAGAGCCAGCTAAGAGAAAGAGTGAAGATACAGGATTTAAGTATCTGTAGAACAAAATGAGTACTATTTTTTGTTAAATAAAATGAAGGAGATTCCCTTGAAATGGGTTTTACTTCCAGCCACCCAAAATAGACCTTTAAAATAAAAAAAAGCAATTCAAATTTTAGAATAAAGTTTGAAAATGAAATAAGGTAATTACAAAGACTATTATGGCTAACAGAGTATGATCTGTACCCCTTGCCACCCTCCCACTGGGATGACACGTAAGACTGAGCAATCATTGGGAGTTTACATTTTGAGACCTTTGAAAATGAAATGAAACCTACATACTAGTATTTCCTTTTTTGAAGTTAATACGCTTAGTTTATACATAATGTTAATTCTGTTGGAAATTTCTAAAGCACATTCGTAGTTGTTGTTTTGTTCTAGTTTACAAATTGATTACTGTTGAGTGGCGTGATAAGACAAAAGAGTCGAGGACTGGGGATCAGAAGGAGTCAGCAACAGCTCTAGCTCTTTTGCTGATTAGCTCTGGGACATTGCCATCCTCTTTAATCTTTCCTGCCTTACTTTCCCCATCTCCAAAATGAGCATAATAAGGTCTTTCATACTTTTCCCACAAGGCGTATATTATGAGGATCAAATGTGTTCATGTGTATGAAAGCCTTTTTATTCATACAAAATACTATTCATAGGAGCTGGACAAGAAGAAACAAAACCTCAGTGCAAAATGTTGTTTCGTCCCTTTCCAGGCATGTGACTTTGGACAGGCTCCTTAACACTTTTATTCCTCAGTCCCCTCACCCAGGAAGTGGGGGTAATAGTCCCTAGTTCTGGAAGTTTTTATTAAGATTAAATGAGTTGTGAATGAAATGAGAGAGCACGCCTGTTAAATGTGCCTTGATGTGAGGTTTATTTGGCCTTGATTTTCTTCTTTTATTTTCAGTGTAGAGAGAGATGACTCTACTTGAATGGTTTGACATTTGACAGGATTTACGGTCTAATGGGTTAAAGTCTTTTACACCTTTTCTATTTGAGGGGTGGTCCCCAGGCCAGCAGCAGCAGCAGCCACAGCAACAGCACCTGGGAGATTCTTAGGAATGCAGAATCTCAGGCCCCACTCCAGATATAATGAGAATATACATTTTAACAAGATCCCACATGATGTGTACACAATTAATTTTGAAAGTCACTGTTTAACAAGCCATCTGGTTGTGAGAAATGGGTTCAAAGAGCACAGTGTACATACTATAACCTATGATGCCATTTCCTCCCCTTCATTATCTTTGCCTTCAGTTCCCTGACTCTGTTTTACTATGAAAATAAAATGAAGCAAAGATGAGAAAACAAGAGCGAGAGGTTGAAGAACCTTCAAATACGTTTGTGAAGTGGTTTTACACTAGGGCAAGAATTAGCTTCAGAGCTGTCCTGTGCCTTTCTATTTGTTGCTCATTAGGTGTCTCTGCCTGGAATAACACTGTCAAAGTGGAGACCTTCTTGTCCTCCCTGCCCATCTGTTCTTTAACTTGCCACCACTGTCAAAGGTACTATCAAAATGCTCTGTGCTAAAGAGAGTGTCCAAGTTATTGCTTATTAACAACCAAGGTAGCTTTAGTTCTACAGATTCTCCTGGTTGTTTCTCACAGGTGAAGGTGAAATGTAGAAAAATATTTAAGCACTGACTTTATGACTTTTGAATAGACATTTAGAGGTATGTCATTTTTCAAAAGGGCAAATAAAGTTGAGTCTGTTGCAGTAAAGTTCAGTAACAATCAAACTACATAATCCGAGTCTATCATGAGTAAAAATTGCATTTTTTAAAAATTTATTTTACTTTGTGAAATGACCCGTTGGAATACTGCCGAAGCTTGTTACTGTTGACACTGATGACGTTTCAGCAACGTAGTAAGTTTGCGCATTGCTGATGAAGGTAAAGTAAGTCTGCTTCAGTTCGGTCAAAGATCTATAGCTTTTTGCTAAGTATCAAGAGAGTCATCTTGTCAGTGCTCCAGAGGAAAGAGATTTACAGGTTGTCCCAAATAGGTTAGTGTCTCCTCGGATGAAAAGATATGTCATGAGAATAAATGTATGGTGAGGTTATCAGGGGAGTGTCTAGTTGATGCCCACAATTTTTAAAATTACTCTATTTCCCTCCTTAAAATTCTTTCTTTAAACAGCAAATGACCCTATTTAAGCATAGAACCTAAATTTTGATTTATGGTAAACCAGATGTTAGTGCAACTTGATTTAAATGACTTTAGGGGTCACTATGATTTTAGAAGCAGTATATGTTGCATTTATGTAGAGGCCTCCCACACAACATTTAAAGATTTGTGTGTTCCTTGGAGGTATAGGTGAGGGAATTGTTGCTCTTTATTTCATGCTAACAGGCTCAATTTTTCAATTCGTAATTAAATAGCCCATAGTCATCTTAGGGGGCTGCTAGAATTGGTGCTACTTAAGCAAACCTTGAGGAAGTTATGGCAAATAAAGGCTAAGAAGATGATCGCCTGAGAAATCAAGATGATTAAATAGTCAGACCCACCAGGGCTTTCAGAATGCAGTTAGCAGTGATTGTGAGCATTTGAAACAAACCCAGATCCAGTCACTGCTAAATAAAATCAAAGTTGAATATTGGATTCTGCTCTTATGATCTCACTGCAAAACTGAGAAAAGGAAATGTATGAATGAATCTTTGGAAAATGTCTGAAAGCCAGGAAAAAGAATTTCAAACAAGGAAGTTTGCTGTAAATAACATTAGCTTGGATATTATATGATTCACATCTCATGTTAGATATAGTCTTGTTTTATGTTATAAGTATGCGTTCAGGTTCAAGGTAAAATAGACCTGTTAGTAATTTTTTAAGTTCTCATTTTGCTAACCTTTTCACTTCTGGCTTTTGCGAAAGCAAAATCTCAATGACTAAGATTCTTTTGTGCTTTATGCCCTTCAGAAACAAGAAGAAAATTAAAAGAAACAAGAAGATATTAAACACTCTGTTGTTAAAAGGGAGAAAAGAAGGGAGGGAGGGAGGAAGACAGACAGACAAGAAAGCAGCAAGGCAGACAATTTGCATGACCTGATGTGGTTCATTAAAAATTCAGCCAATTAAGATCAGTTTATGATTAAACAATGTGGGCAGCTATCTTGGTAACATGTTTTGATTGGATCTGCAAATTGATATCCTACCTTCAAGTAACTTGTTGTTTTTTTTTTTTTTTTGGACTTGAGTATAGTTGACATACAGTATTACGTTAGGTTCAGATATACGACATAGTGATTCAGTAAATCTGTACGTCATGATGTGCTTCCAAGTATACTACCATCTGTCACCATATAGCACTATTACAATACCATTGACTGTATTCCCTGTGCTGTACCTTTCATCCCATAATTTATTCATTCCATAACTGGAAGCCTGTATCTCCCACTCCTCTTCACCTGTTTTGCCCACCTCCCCACCCCTCGCTCTTCTGGCATCTGCCAGTTTGTTCTCCATATTTATAGGTTTCATTCTCCTTTTTCTTTCTTTATTCATTCGTTTTTTAGAGTCCACATATGAATGAAATCATATGGTGTTTGTCTTTCTCCGTCTGACTTACTTCATTTACCGTAATACCCTCTAAGTCTGTCCACGTTGTCACAAATGGCAAGAGCTCATCCTTTCTCATGACTGAGTAATATTGCATTGTATGTATATGTTTGTGTATGGGTGTACACACCCAGAGATACACACCCCACATCTTCTTTATTCATTTATCTGTCAATGGACACTTGAGTTGCTTCCATATCTTGGCTACTGTAAATAGTGCTGCAAATATAGGGGTGCATATATCTTTTTTTAATTTGTGTTTTCATTTTCTTTCAGTTCAAAGTAGCTCTTTCTCTCTCAAATCTTTGGGAAGTTATTTTCGAGGTTATTGTTTTAAAAGGCAACAACAAAGCATATTTATTTGTATTCTTATTTAAAGGTAATGTACTGTTATTGTAGAATGTTTTAAAATACAGAGAAACAAAATAGAACAAATAGTTCTGATTTCACCACATAAAGAGAGAACTACTGTTTACACTTGTCCATTAAGTGTTTTTTAGTACGTACACACAAATTATAAAAAATAATGTTTTGTAATGTAACAGTTTCCCTTAATGGTATATGGGAAAGATCTTCTTGCACACTGTATGTTCTTCTATGATTTAATTTTTAAAAGATTGAATAGTATTCCACCTTAATGAATTTGTAATAATTTGTTAATCAGAACCTATTTGGGAACATATATATTATTTATAATTTTTTAGTTTCTAAAAACAGTGCTGAAATCAACATTGTTGCTCAGTGATTTTCAGCCAGATTTTCAGAGGTGAAATTTCAGCTCAGAAATTTCAGCCAGATTTTCAGAGGTGTGTTTTCCCCCAGTTGGACATCTGGCAATATCTGTAGATATTTTTGGTTGTCTTAATGGAGAGGAAGGAGAGAAGTCATTGCCATCTAGTGAGTAGAAAAATATATTTCACAAAATTACTGAAATCTGAATGAAGTCCCAGATGTGCTTATAAAATTAAGATACTAATTTCTACTTATTAATGATAATACTTTTAATTTTATCTACCAAAAGTTTAAAGTTTCTGTTGAAAAAAATGTTTTATAATTTCACTTATGTATTCAGTATAATTAACATACAGTGTTATATTAGTTTCAGGTGTACAGTGTAATGATTCAACAATTATATACATTTCTCAGTGTTCATCAAGTTAAGTGTACTGTTAATCCCCTTTTATCTATTTCATCCATCCCCACACCCACCTCCTCTCTGGCAACCACTGGTTCTCTGTATTTAAGAGTCTGGGTTTTTGTCTTTCTTTCTTTGTTCATTTGTGTTGTTTCATAAATTCCACATATGAGTGAAATCATACAGTATTTGTTTTTCTCTGACTGACTTATTTCATTCAGCATTATACCCTCTAAGTCCATCCATGTTGTTGTAAATAGCAAGACTTCCATTCTTTTTTATGGCTGAGTAATATTCCATCACATATATAGCCAAATATCCTTTATCCATTTATCTATGGATGGACACTTGGGCTGCTACCATATCATTACTACAAATAATGCTACAGTAAACATAGATGTGGTATTTTTTCAAATTAGTGTTTTTGTTTTCTTTGGGTAAATACCTAGTAATGCCATTACTGGATCTTACAGTAATTCTATTTTTAATTTTTTCTCTTTCCGCCATCTTTCCTTGCCGCCATAATGGTGCACGTGAATGTCCTGGCAGATGCTTTCAAGAGCGTTAACAATGCTGAAAAGAGAGGCAAACGCCAGGTTCTTATTAGGCTGTGCTCCAAAGTCATCATCCAGTTTCTCACTGTAATGATGAAGCATGGCTACATTGGTGAATGTTGTTTCAATGTTACATCATTGTAACATTGATGTTTCAATGTTTCAATGTTACATCATTGAAATCAATGATGATAACAGAGCAGGGAAAATTGTTGTGAACCTCACAGGCAGGTTGAACAAGTGTGGAGTGGTCAGCCTCAGATTTGATGTACAACTGAAAGATCTAGAAAAATGGCAGAATAACCTGCTGCTGTCCTTCCAATTTGGTTTCATTGTACTGGCATCATTGACCATGAAGAAGCAAGACGAAAATACACAGGAGCTGGGCGCCTGGGTGGCTCAGTTGGTTGGGCAACTGCCTTCGGCTCAGGTCATGATCCTTGAGTTCCAGGATCGAGTCCCACATCAGGCTCCCAGCTCCACGGGGAGTCTGCTTCTCCCTCTGACCTTCTCTCCTCTCATGCTCTCTCTCACTTTCTCTCTCTCTTTCAAATAAATAAATAAAATCTTAAAAAAAAAAAAAAGAAAACACACAGGAGGGAAAATCCTGGGATTCTTTTTCTAGGAATGTAATACATACGTGCAAATAAAATGCCTCAATGGAAAACAAATTCTATTTTTAATTTTTTGAGGAAATTCCATACTGTTTTACACAGTGGCTGTACCAATTTGCATTCTTACCAGCAGGGCAAGAGGGTTCCTTTTTCTCTACATCCTTGCCAATATTTGTTATTTTTTGTGTTTTGATCTTAGCCATTCTGACAGGTGTAAGGTGCTAGCTCATTGTGGATTTGATTTGCATTTCCCTGATGATTCATGATGTTGAGCAACTTTTCATGAGTCTGTTGGCCATCTCTATGTCTTCTTTGGAAAAATGTCTATTCGGGTCCTCCACCCATTTCTTAGTTGGATTATTTGGTTTTTATGAGTGTCTTTGGTGTTGAGTTGTATAAGTTCTTTATATTTTTTGGATATTAGCCTTTTACCAGGTATATCATTTTCGATTATCTTCTCCCATTTGGTAGATTGTCTTTTTGTTTTGTCAATGGTTTCCTTCACTGTGCAAAAGTTTTTTTATTTTGCAGTAGTCCCAATGGTTAAATTTGATTTTTTTCCCTTACTGGAGGAGACATATATAGAAAAATGTTTCTATGTAGAAAAATGTTTCTATGGCTGGTGTCAAAAAAATCACTACTTAAAAAAAATTACTACTTATAGGGGCTCCTGGGTACCCCTATAAGTAGTAATTAAATTACTTAAATTACTACTTAAGTACTAAAGTACTTAAATTACTACTTAAGGAGCTCCTTATAGGGGCTCCTTATAGGGTCAGTCGTTAAGCATCTGTCTTCGGCTCGGGTCATGATCCTGGGGTCCTGGGATCATTCTCAGTTTATTCCTAGGTATTTTTTTGGTGTAATTATAAATATGATTATTTTCTTAATTTCTCTTTCTGCTACTTAATTATCAGTACATAGAAAGGCAACACATTTCTGGGTATTAATTTTGTATCCTGTGACTTTACTAAGTTTTTTTTATTACTTCTAGTAGTTATTAGGTTGAGTCTTTAGTGTTTTCTTTTCTTTTTTTTTCTTTAGGGTTTTCTATGTATCGTATCAGGTCATCTTCAAATAGTGGAAGTTTTACTTCTTCCTTATCACTCTGGATGACTTTCTTCTTTTTTCTTGTCTGATTGCTATGGTTTTGATAAATGCTGTACTATGCTGAATGAAAGTGGTGAGAGTGGACATCCTTGTCTCCTTGCTAATCTAGAGGAAATATTCTCTTGTTTTTCACCATTAAGTATGATGTTCACTGTGAGTTTTTCATATATGGCCTTTATTATATTGAGGTATGTTCCCTGTAACCATACTTTGTTAAGAGTTTTATCATGAAAGGTTGTACTTTGTGGAATGCTTTTCCTGCTTCTATTGAAAAGTTATCCTTTGGTTATTATCCTTTTTCTTATTAATGTGATGAATCACATTGATTGAATATTGATTGATTGTGAATATTGAACCATCCTTACATCCCCAGAGTAAATCACATTTGATCATGGTGAATGATCTTTTTAATACATTGTTGGATTTCATTTCCTAGTATTTTGAGAATTTTTGCATCTCTGTTAATCAGAGACATTAACTTGTAGTTTTCTTTGTTTTGTAGTGTCTTTATCTTATTCTGGTATCAGGGTACTGTTGGCTTTATACAATGAATTTGGAAGTTTTCCTTTTCTTCTATTTTTTGAAATAATTTGAGGAGGATAGGTATTAACTCTTCTTTAAATGTTTGGTAGAATTCACCTGTGAAGCTGTCTGGTCCTGGACTTTTGTTGTAAGTTTTTTAATTACTGATTTAATTTCATTGCTAGTAATCTGTCTGTACAAATTTTCTGTTTCTTCCTGATTCCGTTTTGGAGAGTTATAGGTTTCTAGGTATTTATTCTTTTCTTCTAGGTTGTTCACTTTATTGGCATGTTATTTCATAATATTATAATACTGTGTGTTTCTGTGTTGTTGACTATTATCTCTCCCTCTCCCATTCTGATTTGAATTATTTGAGTCATGTCTCTTTTTATTGATGAATCTGGCTAAAGGTTTATCAATTTTGTTGCTCTTTTCAAAGAACCAACTCCTTTTTCATGTATTTTTGCTCTAATCTCTATGATTTCCTTCCTTCTATAGGCTTTGTTCTCTTTTTCTACCTCCTTTAGATATAAGGCTAGGTTGTTTATTTGAGCTTTTCCTTATTTCTTGAGGTAGGGCTATACTGCTATAATATTCCCCATTAGAGCAGGTTTTGCTGAGTCTCAAAGATTTTGGACCATTGTGTTTACATTTTTATATGTTTCCATGTATTTTTAAAATTTTCTCTTTGATTTCTCAGTTGACCCATTCATTGTTTAGTAACATGTTATCTAGTCCCCATATATTTGTGTTCTTTCCAGATTTTTTTCTTGTGATTGAATTCTGTTTTCGTACCATTATGGTTGGAAAAGTTGCATGATATAATTTCAGTCTTTCTGAATTTATTGAGACTTGTTTTGTGGCCTAACATGTGATCTACTCTGGAGAATGTTCCATGTGCACTTGAAAAGAATGTGTATTCTGTTGTTTTTGGATGGAATGTTGTGAATATATCTGTTATATCCATTTGGTTCACTGTCATTCAAAGCCACCATTTCCTTGTTGATTTTTCTGTCTGGGTGATCTATTCAGTGATGTAAGTGGGGGCATTAAAGTCCCATACTGTTATTGTATTACTGTTAATTTCTTCCTTTGTGTCTGTTAATAGCTGCCTTATGTATTTAGGTGCTCTCTTATTGGGTGCATAAATATTTACAATTGTTATACCTTCTTGTTGGTTTCTTCTCTTTTTGAGTCTATAGTGTCTTTGTCTCTTGTTACAGTCTTTGTTTTAAAGTCTGTTTTGTCTAATATAAGTATTGATTCCTACCCCAGCTTTCTTGTTGCTTCTATTTGTATAGCAAATGTTTTCCCATCCCTTTACTTTCAGTCTGCATGTGTCTTTAGGTCTGAAATGACTCTCTTTTAGGCAGCATATAGATGCATCTTGCTATTTTCTCTGCTCATTCACACTGTGTCTTTTGATTGGAACATTTAATCTGCTTACATTCAAAGTGATTATTGATGGCTATGTACTTATTGTCATTGGTTACTTATTTTATGGCTATTTTTGTAGTTCTTCTCTGTTCCTTTCTTATTCTCTTCACTTGTGGTTTGATAGCTTTCTTTAGTAATATATTTGGAATTTTTTCTTTTTATTTTTTGCATAGATATTACAGGTTTTTGATTTGTGGTTACCATTAGTCTTGTATATAACATCTTATGCATATATAGCAGTCTACATTAATTTGATGGTCACTTAAGTTTGAACCCATTCTAAAAACACTAGTCTTTGACTCGTATATACCTTATATTCTTATGTTTGTTCTTTTTTAAAGACTCGTAGAATCCTTTTCTTTCCTTTTCTTTTTTTAAAGATTTATTTATTTGTCAGAGAGAGAGAGACAGAGAGCACAAGCAGGGGGAGCGGCAGGCAGAGGGAGAAGCAGGCTCCCTGCTAAGCAAGGAGCCTGATGCGGGACTCAATCCCAGCACCCTGGGATCATGACCCAAGCTGAAGGCAAACCCTCAACCAACTAAGCCACTCAGGCATCCATCCCTATTCTTATATTTGTGAATCCCTTGACTGCTTTTTATAAATATAATTGATTTTACTACTTTTATGTTTTAACATCTGTATTGGCTTGTGATTACTCTTACTATTTTGTATTTACATAGTAAATTTTTACTATATTTGTATTGCAAAATTTTACTTTCCTTATTTTCTTATTTCTCATTATGGCCTTATCTTTCTAGTCAAAGAATTTTTAAGGTTTCTTGTAAGGCTGGTTTAAGTTGTGATGAATTCATTTATTTGTCTAGGAAACTCATTATTGCTCCTTCTATTCTGATGATAGTCTTACTGGATAGAGTATCCTTGGTTGCAGGTTTTTTCCTTTCAGCACTTTGAATATATCATGTCACTTTCTTCTGGCCTGCAAAGTTTCTGCTGAAAAATCCTTAAAGCTTTATTGAGTTTCCCACGTATGTAACTGTTTTCTTTTCTCTTAGTGCTTTTAAAATTCTCTCGTTATCACTACTTTCTGCCATCTTAATTATTATGTGTCTTGATGTAGACCTCCTTGTGTTGATTTTGTTTTGGATTCTCTGTCTCCTTGATCTGCAAGTCCATTTTATTCTCCAGATTAGGGAAGTTTTCACCTAATATTTCTTCAAATAAATTTCTGCCTTCTTTTTTCTCTCCTCTGGGAAACCTACAATGTAAATGTTATTACACTTGATGGTATCGCTGAGCTCCCTTAACCTATTCTCATTTATTATTATTCTTTTCTCTTTTTGCTGTTCAGCTTGGTTGCTTTCCATTACTCCATCATTGAGCTCACTAGTCTGTTCTGCTTCCTCTAGTCTGCTATCTATTCCCTCTGGTGTATTTTTAATTTTAGTTATTGAGTTATTCATTTCTGATGGGCTCTTTTTTATATTTTCTCTCTTTGTTGAAGGTCTCACTGAGATCTTCCATTCTTTTGTCAAGTCCAGTGAGTATGTTAATGACCATTACTTTTGATTATTTGTCAAACATATTGTTTATCTTTCTTTTAGCTCTTTTGATGTGGTCCTATTCTTTCTTTTGTGACATACTCTTCTGTCTCCTCATGCTGTCCAACACTCTGTGTTTGTTTCTATGCATTAGGAAAATCAGCTACATCTCCTCCTCTTCAAAGTTTGACCTTTTAAAAAAGAAGTCCTGTGGTGACCTGTAGCACAATATCCCCTATTTACCAGAGCCAGTTACTTCAGGAGTGTCTCCTATGTGGGTTGTGTGCACCCTACTGTATTGACTGAGCATCATTGCCATTAGTCCAGTTGGTTGCAGTAGCCCACCTTTGCTTCTTGTGAGCATGGTTCTGTCTCTGTGCTCTGAGGGGGGCATTTGGGGGCCGTCATGTGTTTGTAGTTGAGCATTGTCAACAGTCAGATACCTGTCTGCTGGGGCCATGATGGCATTGAATTGTAGGGCATTCTCAGTGCATTGTCCACTGAGGCTGTCATTGGTAGGTGGGGCCTGCAGTCAAATCAGATGCCTGCCCCCAGTTTGCCCAAACTGCAGTGACCTTGAACTGTGGGGCTCCCTCCCAGTTCTGAGATTCCATTCCTTCTTCCTGATGTAACTTTCTAAAAATTTAACTAGAAAATTAAGATCTGGTATTGATAAACGTTCCATGCTTATTTATTTGTTTCATTGCTTTGGTTTGAAACTGTCTTTATTTTATTTTTTCTCATTCTTTTTTTAGTATGTATGTATGTATGTATTTATTGAGAGAGTGAGCAAGCGAGCAAAAGTATATATATGTGTGTGAGTGGGGAAGGGACAGACAGAGAGGGAGAGAGAGAGAATCTCAAACATATATGTGCTCAGCACAGAGCCTGATTTAGGGCTCAATTTCACGACTCTGTAATTATGACCTGAGCTGAAATCAAGTTAGGGTTAAGTTGGATGCCAAACCACTGAGCCACCAGGTACCCCTAATCTCATTCTTAAAGTAGTTTTCCCTGAATACAAGGTTAGCAATAATTTCTTTCAACACATTGAAAATAGCATTCCACCTTCTCTGTCTTCTGTTTTCTTCATAGATGTCATTCTGACTGTTATGTCTTTGATGGTCTTTTTTATGTTTCTCTTAGTATTATTTTCCCTTTGTTTTTAGTGTTCTGCATTTCTACTCTAATGTGTCCATTGGTGGATTCCAATATTTATCCTATGAGGAATTTATCAGTCTTCCTAAGTTTGTGGAATGATGTCTTTATTCTTTCCTGGATTTTTTTGTCTTTAAATATTTCACATATTGCCCCTGCCACATTCTTTTCCTTCTCTTTTCTTGATAATGTGATCAAATGTATGTTAAACCTTCACATACAACACATACAACTTCACATGCCCTTCAACATCTCTTTCATATTTTATACCTAAATAGAAAAATCTGTCCTGCAAATGAATCCTGTATCTATATAATTTCTTCTGAATTTGCTACAATTTACTAATTTTCTCTTCATTTGTGTCTACTGATGATGAAAAGTAGATGAACAAGTAGATGTTCATCTACTTGATGAACATATTCATAAAGCTCTTAAACTTGGTTATATTATTATTCTTCTCTAGAAGTTATACTTGATTTTTTTTAAAGTCTACTAGCTCTTTTGTAAATCTGTTATATATATTTTCCAAATTATGGGGTTTTTAAAAAATATAATAAGCATTATCAAGCTTATGTTTATGGCAAATTTATCCTCTCAACTTAAACAACTAAATTACTGAATAAAATATGTGAAACAACAGTTGTTCAGACATTGGACAACAGTCAGCACAGCAGTGATCTCTGAGAGAAGAGAAGTAAATGAGATAGCTCAAACTCACGGGCTGGTGAGAATTTCAAGGCCACAGTGCAGGAAAATCCAAACAATGCCTCTGTTCTCTTCTGAGGAGACATTGTTAAAAATCAGAAGGAGGTGAAGATGGCTAGAATTTGCAGGGCAGGGAGAGAGAGAGGAGATAACTGCTAATGGAGAGGTCCAGAGGTCTACGAGTCTTCCCCTCCATTCGTCATCTGAACATTGGTATAAAAAACTACTAAAGGCCAGGAAAGAACCATTAGGGCTTGGAATAGTTCATGTGCCCACCAAAAGAGTAGAAAATGTCGTTATTCCCAGGGCATCAGATAGGGTAGTCAAGGTAACTTATTACCTTATTAGTGGGAAAAAATTTGCCCCAGAATAGATATTTGTCTGGTTCTACCTAGTAAAGCTTTAAAACAAACCTTAAGAGAATAAAACTCTTTTAAAATAATTTAACTGTGCCCTAGATAAAGCAAACCTGAAGAATAAAGGAATATATATATTATATATATACACACACAAAATATATATTGCATGTGTGTGTGTGTGTGTGAATATATATATATACACACACATACATACATACATACACTTTCTTGGGATCTATAATATGTATATTATAGAATTCCAGCTTGCATGAAGATAAAATCACACAAATAAAAACATGAAAATAAAAACACACAGTCTGTGTCCAGTAAAAAATTATTAGGCATGCGAAGAATTAGAAAAATATTACTCATGATGAGGAGAAAAATCATCTAATAGAAACAGAAGCAGAAATGACACCGATGTTAAAATTAGCAGACAAGGATAGTAAAATGGTTAGGATAACTATATCCTGTATATTTTGGAATATTGAGCAAAGCAGTAGCCTGTTAAGGAGAGAAATCAAATATATATATTTTTTTATTTTTAAAAGTTTTTGATTCTAGTTAACCTATACTGTTATATTAGTTTCAGGTATACAATACAGTGACTCAACAGTTCCATACAACACTGGTGTTCATCACAAGTGCATTCCTTAATCTCTTTTCCCTATTTAGTCATTAAAAAAAAAAAGCTCAGGTTAGCCTATACTGATAAGTTTCTAGAACAAAAGGAAATTTAATGCTGTGTTTGTCTCTCTGGATTTCCATGTTCCCTTAGATTTTTTTTTTTGCCAGTACCTCCCACTCCCCTTTACTCATTTTGTTCATCTTCCCTCCCCTTCCCCTCTGACAACCATCAGTTTGTTCTCTGCAGTTAAGGATTTGTTTCTACTCTTTTGTTTGTTCATTTGTTTCGTTTTTTAGATTCCACATTTAAGTGGAACCAAGCAGTATTTATCTTTCTCTGACTTATTTCACTTAGCATTTATACCCTCTAGCTCCATCCACATTGTCACAAACTTCATTCTTTTTTATGGCTGCGTAATACTCCATTGGGCATGCCATCTTCTTTATCCATTCACTACACCCCATCTTCTTTATCCCCATCACACCCCATCTTCTTTATCCATTCATCAATCAGTGGACACTTGGGCTGCTTCCATATTTTGACTATTGTAAATAACATTTCAATAAACATAGGGGTGCATATATTTTGTTGAATTAGTGTTTTTGTATTTTTTGGGTAATTACCCAGTAGTGGAATTACTGGCTTATATGGTGTTTCCATTTTGAATTTTTTGAGGAACCTTCATATTATTTTCCACGGTGGCTGCACCCATTTACATTCCTACCAATAGTGCATGAAAGTTCCCTTTTCTCCACATCCTCACTAACACGTTATTTCTTGTCTTTTGGATACTAGCCCTTCCGACAGGTGTGAGGTGATATCTCATTGTGGTTTTGATTTACATTTGCCTGATGATTACTGATATTGAGCATCTTTTGATTTATCTATTGGCCGTCTGTAGGTCTTCTTTAGAAAAATGTCTAGTCAGGTCTTTTGCCCATTTTTTAATGGGATTGTTTGTTTTTTTGGTGTTGAGTTGTGTAAGTTCTTTACATGTTTTGAATGTTAATTCCTTATCAGATTTGCAAAGATCTTCTCCCATTTAGTCAGTTACATTTTCCTTTGTGGCTGGTTTCCTTCACAGTGGAAAAACTTTTTATTTTGGTGTAGTCTCAATATTTATTATTGTTTTTTTTTCCCTTGCCTAAAGAGACATCTAGAAAAATGTTAGTAAGGTGATGTCAAAAAGATCGTCTTAGATTTTTGTGTAGTAATTTTGTATCCTCTTTTTTTTTTTTTTTTAATTAGAGACAGAGACTGAGAATGAGAGGGGAGAAGGTCAGAGAGAGAAGCAGACTTCCCGCAGAGCCGGGAGTCCGATATGGGACTCGATCCAGGGACTCCAGGATCATGACCCGAGCCAAAGGCAGTCGCTCAACCAACTGAGCCACCCAGGCGCCCAATTTTGTATCCTCTTAACAGCATTTTGATGCCTTTAGTTTGTTTTTAGTGGGAGGATGATCTGAATAACCTCACCTCTCCATATTTATGGAAGAGGAATTAGTAATTTTCATGGTCATTCTCCATTTCATCAGAAAATACTTTACATAGTTTATTTTAAAGGTCATAGTTTGAATAATTAATCATACTTTTCATATCCAGTACCATGGGAAGTTGAATACATCATTAAAAGTGACAGTATGTGTGAAGTAAACCAACTAATGTAATTGCCCCTCTCTATTCTTCCGAAATTTGGAACTACAACTCTTCCCTCAAGGACCTCTCTAACTTTGATTGGGCAGAACAGTCTGACATGTGAGGACGGCATCATTATAAATCAAAAAATAAATAAAAACTTGGTAAAGCTTAACGTACTCATTTTAAGTTAAAAGTAAGCATTAATAGGATTTCTGGTATTTTCTACTGATTTCACTGGATTATGTTGTTAAAAGTTGAACCAGGTGAGATTGTAATTTGGGTGAAAATATGATCAAATATTGGCAATTTCATATGATTTGACTTAATTCATCCCATTGCAGCGGCCATTGATAGAGCCAAAAGAGCATACAGTTGGGAGACAGAGCTTTGATTCCACAATTTACCTATCCTTAGAGCTTTTGAGATATTACTTTGTACCTCTGAACTTCTGGAATATTGTGAGATTTAAATAACATGACTTTCCTAAGATGATTACAAAATTCTGGCATGGCAGGAAATCACTTGAGCACAATGCTTAAGAAGGTGGCCTGGGCAGCAGTCAACTGTGGGATCAAACTCTGATTCTGTCATCTACTCGATAAGTTAACTTGGTAAAATTCCCTAAACTTTCTTTTCCTCAGTTTTTCAGCCACAAAACAGGGATTAAAAGTAATACCCACAGTGTAGTGTTGTAATAAGGATCAAGTGCCTATGCTTATAAAATGCTTAGAAAAGTGCTGGGTACATAGTAGGTGAATAGGTATTCACTTTTTATTATGGAAGGATGTCATTAAAAATTAACAGCTTCCCTCCACCCTCTTCAAGTGGACACAATCAAGAAATGCAAGCAGAAGCAAAACTAATGCAAATGAGAATCATTATTCACCTAGAAGCCAATAACATTATAGAAAAGAACAGACATCTGCAGTTCCAATCACAATGGACAAAATGTTCATACTCATAAGAGGGCAAAAGATTATAAAGGTAAAAATGATGTTAGTGTAGGAGATGGCCATGTAGAAGAGTTGAAACTGCCTTAATCATTTCCTCTTGTATCAGGTGGAAAGTGGAGCAGCTGCTTTAGTTCCTTGCAGTTTTTCAGTAAAGCACTTCACTTTGCTAGTATAAAAATTTGGTGGATTGAATTGTTGAAATCCTCTATATTCTTTCTCCACATGGCTTCTGTTCCAAGGAAAATGTGGCATAAGGGGCTCACAGCTAGAGTTACTATCAAAAGCTAGGCAAGCAGAGAAATATTCATGCTCCTATAGGATGCTGCAATTATGGAATACAATGGCAACTTTAGACCAAATGTTGAATCCTACAAAGATCAGTTTGAAATATTTGCCCAAACTTTGTCTCATACCACATATATTTTGCAGTTTTGTAGCTTTTCTAACAGAGGCTCAAATTTTCTTGGTTCGTCGAACCCTTAGTTTCTTAGTAATTTTTTCATGGTTCCTAGGCCAAAACAAATACTTAATAGTTTTTTAAGTAGTTAGGTCCAAACAACTTAATAAGTATTTATATACTAATAATATAGTAGCTGTTTGAAATGATATCTATATTTATAATTTGTAATACTTAAACATGTAATAACTTTAAATAATCACAATTATTTACCAGTGGGATATATGTACCTGTTGGGCGCTGTACATTTCAAACCTTGGAATCATTTTGGATACTGCCACTCTCATTTCTTGTTCCACATTGATTTTTGCACAGCATCTATTTTTCATCACAACTACCAGAAGACCAACTTTCCAAAGACATGACATCATCAAAATGAATGTAACACACCCAGTATCCCACAAGTGTCACTGAGTTTTACCTTGAAATTTTAAACTTGCAGTGATGTTCCCATAAGTTTGCTGTGGTGCCCATGACACCTTGGCACACAGTTTGGAAACCACAGTCCTATACCACTTTCTATATATTTGAAGTTATTTCAAGTATGTGTTCATTAGGGACAGATTGCAGTGTAGATTTAAATACTTTCTACCTTTTGGAGTGCTTTTATTGGACAGGAGACTGGTTGATAGTATTTGAATAAGTAAATGCAAGGAGTTAGATCATCATAAAATATTTATTGCGACTTTATTGAATGTAAAGGGTGATGAGGGAGGTAAACAGAATTATATGTTCCTCAAGAAGTTTATTGTATTTGACTAAGTAGTTTATACATATGTGATCTGATTATATCATTTTCTCAGTGGACTTTGTTACTATCTCCCCTATTTCTCTGCTGTCGAGTTCTTCACAATTTGGCTTCCCCTTCTTTTTCCAGCTCATCCCTTGTCTCTTTCTGATGCAAAATCTCTCCTCCTGCCCCCCAGCTCTCCACACTCAGGTATACATTGGTGATAGACAGACTGACATGGGATTTCATAAAGGGATTTGACTTTCCATGATTGTTGGGGGAGCAGGTTAAACAGTCTGTTTAAAGCAGTTACTTCTGTGTCTGGAGTGTGAAGTCTGTAGAGAAGTCAGTCAGAAGGAAGCATATTTGGGAATTAAGGACAAAGTGGAATCTGTGAAACTGAGTTTGAACCAATGAGAACTCACCAGAACCTAGGGTGATCTCTCACTACCTCAGGGGTCCACCTTTGACAATGGGAGTGTTTTGCAAGAGAAGCTGATCCTCATCATCATGCAGCTAACTATTCATCTGGCCTGAAAGCCAAAAAAGTTGAAGGAGAAGCTAGAAGAGCTCTGGTCCCAGCTGGTGCCCCACACCAATCCTGGCAGCTCACAGAAGTTTCTATGAGCTGCAACAGTCTCATGCTCTACGCCGACCTTTAACGCATAAAACAAATATGGCAGCTGCTTTAGTTCTATCTTCTAAATCTCACATATATCTCTTATAATCCACCTTAACCTAGACCTATGCAGAGGAGGAAATTCTGGGAAATATAGTTTTAACTTGGCTAAGCTGATACAGCACTAATACACCACAGCTTTTAAGAGTACTTATTTCACTTTGGTCAGTTCTCGAAGTGCCTGCCTCTGCCCCTAGAATTGTGCTTCTGGAGGGCCTGGACCACATATTACTTATAATGTATTTCTTATGCTTCATGCAATGCCTGACACATAATAGGGACTCACAGATTTTTGTTGAATGATGAACAAATGAATGAACACATGAATGAATAGGAAAAGATGTCTGACACCATCAGTACAATGTAAGTACCAAATATTTGCTCATATAACAAAGTAATAAGAATCTTTTGTTTTCAAATGCAAATATTTAATGTACCTTATATAGCCTAATCCCTTCAGGAAGAGTTGAATATATTTCAGCCTATCAAAATTTTATCATTTATGTACAACTTTCAAATTTACAATTCTGTTTATGGAGGTTATTTTACTTGATGACTTATTATTTAGTTAGGTATAACTTAGTCACCACTTTTCTGCATAGACATGAGAAAAATATTCTTAAAACAAGCTTTAATTAAATTATAAGAACAAAAATGTTGATTTACTCATTAAATACCAATGTTTTATTTATTTTTTTCATTTCTGTACATCATATTTCAGAATCCAGTAGCACCGAACTAAGTGAAGATAAATATTGCCAATCTATTTCTGTCTGCAGTTCTCTTCATCACAACATCTCTTGACATTAATTCAATGCTAGGTCTTCTTTTTCAGCTATGTTTTGGCCTGTTTTAAGCTCCAGAGTGTCACTACATGACCATACCAAGACATCGTCATCTATAGCTTATACCTTGCTACAAACACATGGTTAATAGCCAAAATAGGAAACAACCCCAACTCTATATAGAACTGCATCCCTCATAGAGAGGCTTTAAGAGTAAGTGTCCAAAGTAAACTTATTCTGATCCTTAAGGAAGCAGAATTAGCACCTTGTTTTGCTGCCATTTTGAGTAAGATGCATGTCATGCCCCATTAATTGTCACCAGAATATGAGTAAGCTTTAGCTTTTGCTATATGCTATTGATTACTGACAAAACAAGAAAAAGTAAAAACAACAAAACACTTGGTCCTTGACTTATGTCAGTATCTTAAGGTATATGAAAACTTTAAAAGATATGACAATCATATGATAAAAATGTTATTTTACTATGAATAAACTAACTATAACCTTGGTAACCATGGAATCTCTTCTTGTTTCTCTAAAAGCCTGTTGTGTCTTTAATTTGATAGATCAGTCCTTCTAGCTCCTGGAGATTTTTTTCAGAGTCCTTTGCAAGTAAACTTCTTTTCTAAAAGTTTTGTCTCTGCATCAGGAACTAAAATTTAACAAATGACAACTACGTGATGCATATAGATTATGAGGCAGTCTTTCTTATTCTCATTTACTGATGAGAACATTAAGGTCAGAAATATTAAATATCTCCTTAAAACTAAATAGTTAATAAGTTTCAAAGCCAAGGTTTTTTTTAAGATTTTATTTATTTATTTGACAGAGAGGGAGAGAGAGATCAGAAGTAGGCAGAGAGAGAGGTGGAAGCAGGCTCCCCGCTGAGCGGAGAGCCCGATGTGGGGCTCGATCCCAGGACCCTGAGATCATGACCTGAGCTGAAGGCAGAGGCCTTAACCCACTGAGCCAGCCAGGTGCCCCTCAAAGCCAAGTTTTAATTCAGGATTTTAACCAGTTAAAAATGGCAAAGCTTTTACTCCATTAAGTCTTCATGCTTCCCAGTCTACCATTACTATACAGTGCTTTTAGGATTTAGGGTAAATTTTACAGAGGCATAGCAATTCCTTTCCAGGTGTTTTGTACTATCCTCAGACACAATCATTATTCATTCATGCTTAAACTCAACAAATATGTAATGAGTGCTTAATATATATGAGTCATTTCTCAAGATGCTAGAGACATAATGAGGAACATGACAAATCCCTTTTCACATTGAGCTTCTGTTCTAGTGGGAAAGACAGATGTAAACACAGAAATAAAAAATAGAATATGGTGTCAGGTAACTAAAGAAAAATGTCTCAGGATTAAGGGATAAAACTTGATGGAGGTTAGAGGTCAAATTGGGCTTTATAATTAAGAAGGGATGATGGAGGTACCTATAAATATCAATACAGGTTGAATATCAAGCTTCTTCAGTTACAGAGAACTAAGATAAAAAGGATGTCCCAAGTAATACACTCATCACTGCTTCCTTGCTTCAAAAACAGGAATTAACTTGTGTTACTATGAAATAATCATAAAGACAGGAAAAGAGCAAGATTTCAGAGCAATAACAATAATAATAATAATAAATCTTCCAAGACTTGTACTGACCTGTCAGTATTCTACCTCCAGTATCATCTTAGGTCATATTTAAGTGTAGGAGCTCTGGCCTTCCAAGTTCAGAGATCCTCACTTTCCAGCCTTACAGCTGTCTTTCCTATTGATCCTGTCGTAAAATATCATTCCCTTTAAAAAATATAAAGACACTTTCTTTCTACTTCTGTTACAAACAACAGACTCCTAAAAAGTCAGACACATTTTTATTTTCCTTTTTTCTTTCCACAACATTCTAAATATTAACACAGTGAACCATACATGAATTAAACATTATTTTCATCATGACTGGGTTTAAAAGGGATCAGCCAGAAAAAGAAAAACACAACCTTGACACTGTAGAGGAAATGAGATTGAAGAAAATTCTTATTTTAATGTTGTTTACCAAGAAGGCAATATAACAATCTGATCGAAAGTCAAGGGAGTTCTAGAATCAAAATACTTATGTCCAAATCCCTGATCTGCTGGTGACTTGCTGTATGATTTGAGCAAATTACTAGACCTTTTGGATTTGGGGATTCCTCATGTGAAAAGGCATCAAGATTGTACATGCCTCATATGTTCACTTTATTCTTTTTAAATAGTTTTTTAAAAGATTTTTTTATTTATTTGAAAGAGAGTGCATGCAAGCACAGAAGCAGGCTGAGCCACCTAGGTGCCCTTGTATGTTCATTTTAAACAATAAGATAAAGAAGTACTATTAGTACAGCACCATGAACTTAATAACATACTACAGACAGATATTAGTTAACATTATTTCCACCATTAATGAATGGATAGGTTTAAAGACAAGATACCGTTCCCATTTCATCTGGAAAACTCTTTTGTAAATTTTAAAACTCATCTTTAACATCACCCTACGTATGTTTCTGTGATTCCCCAGGAAAATTTAGGTGCCCTTTTCTTGTGCCCCTAGCACTTTGTTCCTAATTCTATGTTAGAATTCTGAAGGAAAAAAAAAAAGATATGGAAGCAGCCCAAGTATCCATCAGCTAATGAATGCACAAAGAAGTGGTACACATCAATAATGGAATAGCACTAAGCCATAAAAAAGAACAAAATCTTGCCATTTGCAGCAGCATGGATGGAGCTAGAGAGTATAATGCTAAGCGAAATAAGTCAGAGAAAGACAAATACCATATGATTTAACTCATATGTGGAATTATGGAAACAAAACAAACAAGCTAAGGGGAAAAAAAGAGAGAAACCAAGGAACAGACTCTTAACCATAGAGAATAAACTGATGGTTACCAGAGGGGAGGGGACGGGGGCTGGATGGGTGAAACAGGTGATGAAGATTACAGCGTCCACTTATGATGAGCACTGGGTGATATATGGACGTGTTGAATCACTATAGTGTACACTTGAAACTAATATAACACAATGTTAACCTGGTGGAATTCTTTTTAAAAATGAAAAAAAAAAAAAGGTGCCTGGGTGGCTCAGTCATTGGGCGTCTGCCTTCGGCTCAGGTCATGATCTCAGCATCCTGGGTTCGAGTCCCACATCGGGCTCCCAGCTCGGCAGGAGGCCTGCTTCTCCCTCTCCCACTCCCCCTGCTTGTGTTCCCTCTCCTGCTGTGTCTCTCTCTGTCAAATAAATAAAATCTTTGAAATATATATATGAAAAACAATTAAAAATAGTTTTTAGAAGGGGAAAAAGCATCATAAAGGGGTCCAGGTAACTCTCTATCCAGTGACGAAGTCATTGGTCTTAAGGGAAGTTTCCTGAACGCACATCCTAAAATAAAGATTAAGGTGCAACTGATTCATTTAAGAAGTGCTCCTGAGAGAAACTGGGAGAGACGATGGGGGGAGCAGAATAGACAAAGCCAAGCAAAGGTGTGATTTCCGGCGAGGGCCCCCTCTCAGGCTGATCCTGCAGGGAACTCTGGAGCAAATTTCGTAACTCCCATTTAGTCATTCTGTAAAGTGAGGAAGGTGGGCTTTCGTACTTCCGGTCAGTCATTGGCTAAGTCACATCATTGGATGTGGTGCCAACATGCAGGTACCCCCAGCTCTCCGCAGGCAGTTCTTTGAAGCTCTCCCACAAAAGCCGTTAAAAACAAAAGCACGCAGAAGATGGGCCATAGGGGCACACAGATCAAGGGTTGTGGGAGGAATGTGGATGCAGCACCAGCAGTGTCTGACCCACAGTCCTTAATGAACTCCTACACTTTTTTGTCATATCGTCAGGGTCGATAGTTTTTATGAGCTGAATGCCTATAAGAGAACAGCAGCCACCATTCACAAATAAGCCATTCCTTTGAAAAGGAAAAACATGGTCATACAGCCCCCAGGCACAGTTTGCTAATTATTGATGGACACGAGACGCTGACATCCAGGACTTCCACGACTTCCACAGTGTCTGGGTGACTGGCTACCGGAACTCCTACTATTTTAATGACTTTATTCCTTGCCACCCCCCTATACTGCCATCCGTCTTGCTTCTGGTTCCCGGCTCAGGGCCACGGGAGATTGATCTCAGAAGTCCCTTTCTGTCGTAAATAACATTCTAATGTATGGCGGTAACCAGGGTGCCTTCTGGTCTGAGCCTGGCACGATGTCGCCACACCCTACACGAAGCTCCGATGGCCGACGCTCACTGCCAGATGGTGCAACGGTCCTTAGGGCGGCACGGAGCCACTCGGTCTGCTGCACTCCAGCACCTTTCCCACCCCTGTGCCCGATTGGAAGGTAACCACTGCCTCTTCTGATCCATAGTAGCTTACGCCGGGTTGTAAACCTGGCTATCTTTGACCCTAGTAACCACAGACCCCTAGATGGCCACTTGCCTCATCTTTTATTCGATGACTCGCTGCCCAGTACCTATGCCCGAGTCGTAATATCCATTCCACTCTAGCAGTTGCACTCAGGAAAGAGAAATTGCCTTTGTCCTTTCTCGTTAAAATTGTAAAAGCTCAGTCTCCTTTTCTGATGTTGCTGCCATTCGGCATGCAGTCCCATCATCAATATCTCCACGTCCCAAAATCTGTCACCCATGCCTTCTGTTTCACAGTGGGAATCTGTCTTATAAATAGAATATTTCTATTGTTAGAAAACATCCCAGAAATGAAAAAAACTGTGTTTGAAATTCATGATTTTCATATAAAACTTTTTTTTAAGTTTTTTTTTTTTAAAGTTTTGGCATATACTACTACACAGGACCCACTGACAATTTTTCATCATTCTCTCATAAAATTAGAGACCCTCCCTGATAGTATATAGGAAGAAAATAACTGTTCCATGATGGACATTTATTGCATAATTTAAAAAACACTCAAAGGAAAAACCAAGACTGTCTAGTCGGAAACAGGTTTCCATAGATAGATAGATAGTAGGTAGGTAGATAATTCATAGCATCAGTTATAATAATTTCTTTCCAATTTGCTGGTCGTTTATTTTACAGTATTTATTGAGCCCTTACTACTGGAGTGGGCCCTAGGAATAAAAGATGATAAAGAAACGAGAACTGCCTTTAAAGCATCATAATCTAGCGGGGAAGACAGACAGGAAAAGAAATAATCCTAATACAATAGTGAAGTTACCATGAGCAAAGCCAGGGTGAGAAGTAAAAACACCAAACTTTTGCAGTAACTGACTTTGTCTTGAATTTGCATCCTGCGCTGTTCAATTAGTAAGCTACTGATTGGTTTCGACTCAGCGCGGCCCACCCAGACTGAGTCAGGTTATTTCTGCCTGCAACTGCCTTAGAATCCCTCACATAATCCTCTATTTCCTTACTTGTCTATCTCTCTGACTTAAGTGTGAGCTTTTGGAATATATGATTTTGTCAAATTGTGTTGATATCCAAAGTGTCATTTTAATTTTGCGAATGTATGGTGGCTCCTCAGTAAATGTTTGTTAACTGTATTAATGAATAAACTGAACAATGAACAGGGAGGGAAGAATTTCTTTGAAACCTTTATATACATATTTATATTTAAACTACTAAGGATCATATACTGTCCAGCTAAAATTCTGAAACTCTAAGTACAGTTGAGAGAATCGCCTCATGTCATGGGCGCCAGTTGTGTTCTCTTGTGCTAAGCTCCTGACTTCACAAATTTGGCAAACCTGTCTACATCCACCATGTTAAATTAAAGGTCCCTGGAGTCAGAATATAGCTATACCTTCCAAAGCATTTTGTAAGATGTACTGGAAAGAACGGAATATTTCCTGTATCAACAATTTGGGCTTTTAAACACTGGTTGCATCCAATTTTGGTAATGTTTGGTTTTTAAAAAATCATGTGGAAGTTTATTATTTGCTGTCCCAGCAGTGCTGTTCTATGATTGCTGCCTCAGCTCTTTGCAAGCAATTACAGCAAGTTTAGAGATCAAGTAGCAGTGCGTGCAGGGGTGCAGTTCTCCTGGTTCTCTACTGCAGTTTGAGCTCATGCCTTAGTATTGTTGGGTCCATTGTTATGTGATGCTCAGTGGCTTTCTAAGGAGTTCTTAGGATTAGGAGTGTTCTGCTTGTCGATTGTTAAGTATTCATATATTTTTCCCTTTTTTGAAATAGAGGGTAAAAATTCTGACTGCATGTTAGAATTAACTCTAATAACCTAAGTATTCCCATCACAGAGGTTAGCTATACACATAATCATCCTGTCCCGCTAAGTTCCATAAACTGTATTTGCCCCAAATGCCTCTTCACAAGGTTCTAGAAAAGTGTTCGTTTGGAAGACAGATGCTTCCCTGAAACTTTGCTTAATGATTCTAAAGGGGTCACTTAGGTTGAGAACAACCAGACAGATAACTCTTCTTTCCTTCTCCTCCAATATACTCAGAATGTGGATTCCCAAAGTATGGAGGTTCAATACTCTCAGCTGGAGACCCTCCTGCCTTGAGTTCATTCTTAAGAAGCCACTCCTGATAAACTCGTATGGTACGATATAGCAACATGGAGTAGAAATTCAGCTAGATTGTCCTCTCTTCATTCTCCTTTCACTTGTTAAAATTAAAAAAAAAATTATTTTGATTACTGTAGTTGACATACAATGTTGCATTAGTTTTAGGCTTACAACATAGTTTTCAACAAGTCTGTGCATCACTCAGTGCTCACCACCCCCTTTCACTTCTGGTTCCTTCATCTCTTCTCTGTCATCTTGAGCGCCTCCATTTGACCCTGCCACTCTGTCTGCTCCTAGGCTCTTGCTTTCTGTGAAAAAACTTGTTTGACTTCTTCAGTGCTTGTTTTGCAGAAAACCTTCAAATGTTCCAAAGTAACAGCGGTCTAACAACGTTCCTAAGAAGTTAAATTTGATCATTCCCCAGGTGAAAGTGACCTGCCATGGGTATTCCAGGCTGCTAGGATAGCTCGTATAAAAGAGAGTCAGTAAAACTAATAACAGTAACAATAACAATAAGGAAAAACCCAAAAGTTGTACTGAAACTAAGAGTTATTTAGGAGAAGCTAGTGTTCACCCAGGGGTTTGAAATACAATTAATGCCTTTCTTTTAAGTATCTGCTAGGCATATATTGAAATATGTATCTTATAATCTGTAAAACGGCCTGTTGCTTTTTGCAAGAAGAAATATAATCCTATAAATGGAGATGAATTGCTCAGTGATAATATTCTCTATTGTCTTTTTGAGTAGAAACATAACATGTAACATGTTTCACTAAAATGGACCTACCAGATAATTTAGTCATGTCCTCATTTTGTAAGAAGGAAATTGTCTTCTAACAGATAATAGTATATTTTCATGGTGACACAGCTGAGCCGGGAGAAGTGGAACTGGGACTTAGGACTCCTGATTCCTACTGTGCTCTTCTCCCTTTAAGAGTCAAGTCAATGGGGCTCCTGGGTGGCTCAGTTGGTTGGGCAACTGCCTTCGGCTCGGGTCATGATCCCGGAGTCCTGGGATCGAGTCCCACATCGGGCTCCCAGCTCCATGGGGAGTCCGCTTCTCACTCTGACCTTCTCCCCTCTCATTCTCTCTCTCACTGTCTCTATCTCAAATAAATTAAAAAAAAATCTTAAAAAAAAGAGTCAAGTCAATGAATTTTGCAGGCTATTTGCTAAATTAGGGTTTCTTACCCTGGGATCCTTGTCATTTCAGGTAATTTTCAGTGTGAATGTGCATTTTCCTCTGGGGGAGGGAGGGTAGCTTTCAAAAGACTCAGAATAGCCCATACACCCTCCACCCCAAAAAATGAGGTATAAAAACTTTTAAGCTAAATAAATACTTGTTTTCTCTTAACACAAAAATCATAGATGAATGTTTCAGTGCTGTATCCTCCTTGCTTCTCTTACCCCTCCATGTGTGAAGTTAGTCTAGCTTCAGTTCTAGCTCAGCCATCCATGGAGAAGGCAAAGGACAATGGAGTGAAAAAAAGGTATTTCCTACACCTTGAGCCTATATAATCCATCTGTTAAGACATCTTTTACGTCCTCTGCCCATATGTGTGGTTTCTGTATGCTCAGAAACACTTATTCCACTCACTGCCCCCCCCAACTCCTTCCTGAACAGTCAGAAGTCTGACTTATAAGTGTACTGTGTCGGAGTAAGGCAGTTCTCCTAGGCAACTAAAGACCTCCTGGAAAAAATAGTAAAGGGTTTTTTTGGCTTGCTATTTTTATTTATCTATCTAAATTCCTTTATTATATGTTGTTCATTTTTGTAGCATGGTTTCCTTTTTTTCCCCACAGTTTCCTTTTTTTTCAGCTAATATAACACTATTCTGGCTCTGACTTCCCTTTCTTCTCCCACCTGTTAATTCCAGATGTCCCAAAATCTTTAGTTACTGACCTTCTTCATATATGTAATACATTATACACATTCTCTCAGGGGGGTTCATCCATTCTGAAAATTATTTTTTTAAAAAAAATTATTTCTTTATTTTGAGATAGAGGGAGCGAGTGAGCATGAACAGGGGGAGGGGCAGATGGAGAGGGAGAAGCTGACTCCCCACTGAGCAGAGAACCTGATGCCAGACTTGATGCCTGGGCCCCGGGACCATGACCTGAGCCGAAGGCAGACACTTAACTGACTCAGCCACCCAGGCGCCCCCATTCTGAAAATTTAAACGTATTCTCTCCACCAAGGACTCCCAAATCTACCTTTCCAGCCCCTTTCCTAATGTCTTATATGTCCAACCAGTCAGATTTAAGCCCTCCTTATTATAGACTCTTGCATTAAATACAGACCATCTCCATTTATCCTCGAAATTGAATCTCTCATTTACAAATCGAATCTTCCTTCTACATTCCATGCGTCTAGCAGTAGCACCAAATTTTCCAATCTCCAAATTCAGATGTTCGAACTGTTTTTTGACCTCCCGTTCTTTATCACTGACAGCTCCCAAGAACCTTTTTTCCCACTATATATCACTTACTTTTATGGGTTTATTTTATTAAAAAAATGATTTTCGAGTGCCAGATGATTTTCTGAGTACTATGAGGGGAACCAAAATGAATGAGACTCTATTTTAGCCCCCTAAGAAGTTGCTGTCTAACAAGGAGTATGAAGAACATTTACGAATAGCCACAATGCAAGGCCTTAATAGTATTGCCAGTGGCTACTCCTGGCTTCAAAATGCCTCAGTTAAGCCTTGCCATTATTGACACTTGCCCAAATCCATACCATTATACAGGATTCATTTCAGATTTTTCCATTCTACACACCTTACTTTATTTTTATCTTTGTTTTCTTACTTTTTCACTTATGGTCCTTCCAACTCCATGACTTACTTGATTTTTTTTTCTCTCGTCGGGGCCTGTTGTGTAGAAGGGTATGACTCCATAATCCTCCCGTTGATCCAGTGGAGTTTTTGGTGAACCCTGCTCTTTGGCAATCAGCATCAACCAGAGGATAACCTGGACATGGACTTTCCTACTTGAAAAGCTGTGTTTAATTAACTGGAACTCCTTTTCTCCAACTCTCTTTGCCTTTGAAAAGCTGAGATCATTTACTGCTTCAACTGGCTGTGCTTCTCTCCCCGGGGGAGGTCTGTCTTTTCAACTTAGACTAAGTATGACCTTTTAGGCCTTGGAAGACACCTAAGTCACTTCTGAGTATCCTTCGCTTCCCACATGGAACACTGGTATGTTAAAAGCTGTGGTAAAGTAATCCCTTCGTCCCAATTAATGAAAGGGACATGACTGTGCAGTGAACAAAAAACTAGGCCCAGTGTTCAGTAGCTCAGTGCAAGAGGGAAAACTACCCAAACCTTAGCACCCATGCCCAGTGATTTCTTGTTCTAATTTCTTGCTCTAGCAACATCCATAGTCTACTTCAGGAATTGTCATTGAGCGCTTGGCTTGCCTGAGATTCCTATACTACTATCAGGAATGTTTTATACAGCATCCCATCCTATGTGTTAACTGCTGTGTCACACAACTGAGTGGAGAGAGGACAGCAAATCACTCGTGCCTAGTTTTTGAGCTTTTGCCAATTCCAATTCTCAGGCAAAAGCCTGCCAAAGCAAAAACTTATTCTTAAAACCAGGCATATTTGTTTATATTTCTCCTGCCATCAATTAATCCAAGAAAGCATCATTTTCACTTTTTTTTCAAAAAAGAAATATATTTTTTTCAACTCCACTAATATCTTATGAAATAACAGTTGTTGAAATGCGATTTTATTTTAGGCTAAGATTTTACAGATCACGTATAAATACACAACAACAGAGAGATAATAGCCACATTCTTGGTTGGGTCTTGTTTTTAACGTGAAAGGTATGAAATTGACTAATGAAACAAAGGTGGTAAATATGATTATCTACTTTTGAAAGCACTCCTTCAGGTCTGTGTGTTACTGTCTGATTTGCGATTTTATATTTTGTATTCTGGGAAATCTTGCCTTTCGTTTCTCTGTTTAGAAAACAGAAATTCAACATTCCTTTAAATAGTCCTTCCTGTAACTGACAGTTGTGGGGGTGTGGTGCGGAGTGTAGGTCACTGAGAAGAATTATAAGGGTAGAGTGACATCTACAGGTAGCGTGTATATTGTTAAGTAGGATGTAGTGCCGATCATTTGAGGAATGGATTGTTCTAACAAAGCCTCTCTGCTTTACATTCATTCAGATACACTTTGCCTCTGGTAATCGGCAGAAAAGATTAGACGAATCATAGTGGAACGGCCGATTTAAGAGATCTTGCTAAAATTAAAATCCCTGTAATAAAGGAGCTTTGATTTACCTAGTTTCTTATACCTACATTATATTCATTTTTGAAATGGGAATAGCAGTTTTTTTGGCAGCTCATTTGGAAAATCTGTGTAAGGAATATATATATACTTGATAAAAGTAGTCACTGCAAATTCGTGAAGATACCAGAGAAAGAATATGCCAGTTAGAAATTCAAAAATTCATTTTTGGCACTCAGTGATAAAGAGCCAGAATACAACCATTCTATTCCAATAGTAACCAGTAGTAACAGCTTAAGTTAACATTATGTCAGAAGTTATTCCTACATTTTCTTAATGACAGGAGCGGAAACAACAGTAACTGTGTGTTGGGGGTTGGGGTTGAATAATAAACTATAATCAAATCAGGCTCATGGGCATCACTTATTTTCCTTTCTGGGTAAAAACAACAAATCAGGGAAAGGAAAGTAAATTTTAAGTTCCTGCTGGGGTGAGATTGTTTTAACTTTTGTATTTCTCGTGGTGGCTAGATATGCATAGTGAATGATTGACGAACTAAGAAAAAATTTTAAAGATCGAAATTTGCTTTAAAAGTCTTGTTACTCTAATGTCTATTAATGTAGTAGAAAAGAATGAGAAGTTTAAGCATAATTGGGATTTAACAGATTTATCAGTATATGGTTTGTGCAGAGTGCTACACAGACCTGCTTAAAGGTGGAAAAACCTGACTGCTTAATTACTTCTTACTACTCCTTCCTGTCTTTTTTTTCCCTACATCTCTCTACTTCCAATATTAATGTCAAAGGAGGGATACCTTAAAAAGGTATCTTTTCCCTCAACAATTTCAAGCATTTTTCCATTTCTGTGCTGTTTTGTAATCTATAGTATCTTTTCTTTCTCCAACATATAAATCCTACACAGCCCTAGTGTCCTGTTCTCTAAGTCTTTCATGGGTGAATCAAAAATAGAGTTATTTCTTCCTTTTTGAATTCTAGGAACACTCTCTTATGTCATTTGTCATTTTTTACCTTGGTATTAAAAATATTTATGTATCTCTTTTAGCTCTCCTGAAATATCTGAGGGCAGGGAGAATTACAGACAACTTTATTGTTTTTACCTTGTATACTTTGGGTGCTCACTAAATATTTGTCGAATTAATGAAGTAAAAGATTCATCCCAGGGAAGTTGAATAACAGTTCAAGAATTAAAGGATACGATAATATTTCTAAACATGAATTCACAAGGTCCTTAGTTTATCCTTAACTGTGGTCCTTAAACACAGTTTAGGATTTCACCTGTTTGCTTATCTGCAAAGAACGAATAGGGTTAAAAACACAGACACTGCAGAGAGAGGGAAGCTGTTGAAGGGTCCGAATTTCCTCCTTTTAGCATGGGAAAAGAATGTATGACTTTCCGGTGATCACTGCCAAGATTACCTGGCGAGAGCAATTTTGCTAATATCCCAGTTGAGGAGGCTGGCTCCTGGGTGAGACACCTCATCAGCCAGAGGCTATCGGAGGTTCTGCTACATGGGGGCCTGTCCTGTCAGGAAGCAGCATAGAAGAGCTCAAAACCCACAGTCAGGACTTTCACTCAAACCTGACCTGAGAATAAGAGCAAAAGGTAAGATGTAAAAGAACTTTGAAATCGATTCTTTAACTTGAGCTAAATTTTAGTAACTAAATGTGGCCATAAGGCTATGGAGTCTTCATAAGATCATACTGCTGAACTGGAAAGGGAAATGCAACAGGTGCATGAGAGAAAACAGGAATTGAAAACACTGCAGCCACTTTAGATACCACCAAACTCAAACTTTTCCATAAACCGAGTTACGTTATTCAACAAAGGACTGTCGTTGTCTGCTAGGGCTGCCATAACAAAATACTTAAATAACAGAAATTTATTTTCTCACAGTTTTAGAGGCTGGAAAGTCCAAGATTGAGGTTCTAGTAGGGTTTAGTTAATACTGAGACATCTCAGGAATTCCTGAGTCCTCACATACTGAAGAGACAGGGAAAGTTGGGGGGTGGAGAGAAGGGATCTGTGGTGTTTCTCCCTCTTTTATAAGGACACCAGTTCTGTCAAATGAGAACTCCACTCTCATGACCTCATTTGACCTTAACTACCTTCTTGGGGATTTATCTCCAATACAGTTACATGGGGATTAGAGCTTCACCATAAGAATTTTCAGGAGGCACAGTTCAGTCCAAAGTTTGGACCTCTTGACATGTGGCACAACTGTTTAGAGACATAATAGGATGGAGAAAACCAAGATAGAAAATAATTGTTCTATGCCAGGGTCAGAATATTGCAATTTCAAATGGAAGCAAGAATTTTTTTTTTATTAACATATAATGTATTATTTACCCCAGGGTACAGGTCTGTGAATCATCAGGCTTACACATTTCACAGCATTTGCCATAGCACATACCCTCCCCAATGTCCATATCCCTACCCCCCCCCCACCTCCCAGCAACCCTTAGTTTGTTTCGTGAGTTTAGGAGTCTCTTATGGTTTGTCTCCTTCCCCATCCCA
>CM052801.1:22347523-22360270 GCA_028533885.1 Nasua narica
TCCATTCATCTCTTGATGGACATCTAGGTTCTTTCCATAGTTTGGCTATTGTGGACATTGCTACTATAAACATTCGGGTGCATGTGACCCTTCGGATCACTACATTTGTATCTTTAGGGTAAATACCCAGTAGTGCGATTGCTGGGTCGTAGGGTAGCTCTATTTTCAACATTTTGAGGAACCTCCATACAGTTTTCCAGAGTGGTGTACCAGCTTTGGAAGCAAGAATTTTTAGGCCCTCATTACATCTTGGTTGTAAGCCCACAGAAGCCCACAGCTACAGCCAGAATAGTAGGAAAACTTTACATTGAAACTGATAAGTTCAAGAAATCAAAGGGGGAGACGAACCATGAGAGACTATGGCCTCCAAGAAACGAACTGAGGGTTTTGAGAGGGGAGATGGGTTAGCCTGGGGTATTAAGGAGGGCACCTATTGCATAGAACACTAGGTGTTTTACACAAACAATGAATCATGGAACACTACAGCAAAAACTAATGATGTACTGTGTGGTGACTAACATAACATCATCGTCATCATCATCATAATAGAAACTGATGAATTGCTGGTGGCTCACTGTAGACTAGCTTGAGAGAAACTCCAAAGGGGACTGTTCTTAGGAGCCTCCCCACCCTTTCCTGAGTTTTACCTCTAGGAGCCTTACCAAATTCTCAGTGAAATCTCAGAAAATTCCCTTCATACTTTAGGGAGAGAAAGAGAGGGAAATACCCCCAGCCCTCTGTTCTCCTTAACAAGGCCCTTTCTCAAAGGAAATTATTTTACTAGAGCTTAATCACCTAGAGTTTTACCAAAGCCTAACTGACACAGGGAAAGGGACATACCCAACCCAACTCTCTCTAGCCTTCCATATGGTGGAAGGGAAATACCTGCTTAGCTTCACTAAAAGGCTAAGACCTAACCAAAGAACGGCAGAATCCTTCCCCTCTCCCCATGCCTTACCACCATATCAATAGGGCTCCTGTATAATAAGGACAATTACAGCTAAAAGAACTGGGTGCCTATTTAAGATGTTGCTAGGAAAATCTACAAGCAATAAGGGAGAAAAAAACAAGGATACTAAAGGAAATTACAGCCTCTGACACCACAATTATAGCAAGCAGTAAACATAGTCTAACTCTTAGGCAGATAAACCTAAACTCTCACTATCTTAGTTCCTTTTATCTGGTATATCATGTTTGGCTTTTAATAAAAAGTCTGTAAGGCATACTAAAAGACAAGAAGCACAATCTGAATGGACAAAGTAAGTATCAGAACCAGATTCATATATAGCAGAGATTGTGGAATTACCAGACTGGGATTTTAAAATAATTATGATTAGTATGCTAAGGTCCCTGATGAGAAAAGTGAACAACATGCAAGAAAAGATATGTAATGTAAGCAGAGGGATGGAAACTCTAAGAACAAATCAAAAGAAAATTCTAGAAATCAAAACCACTAAGAGAAATGAAAAATGTCCTTCATGGATTTATTTGTAGACTATACCCAGTCAAGGAAAGCAGCAGTGAGGTTGAAGTTATATCAGTAGAAACTTCCGAAACTGAAATACAAAGAGAAAAAATAGAATGAAAAAGACTGAATAGAATATATAAGAACTGTAAGATAATTACAAAAAGTGTAACTATATATAATATCACTATCAGAAGTAGAGGAAAGAGGAACAGAAGAAATATGTGAAGTTTTAATGGCTGATAATTTTCCAAAATTAAACACAGACACCACACCACAGGTCCAGGAAGCTCAGAGCAGAAGCAGGATAAATACCAGAAAAATCAACATCTAGGCATATCCAAACTGTAGAAAACTCAAAAACAAGAGAAAATCCTAAAGTAAGCCAGTGGGAAAAATGCTTACCTATAGAAGATCAAGGATAAGAATTAAATTGGACTTCTTTTCAGAAACCATGCAAATAAGAGAATGAAATGAAGTATTTAGAGTATTGAAAAAATAAACCACTAACCTAGAATTCTGTATCTAGCAAAAATCCTTCAAAAGTGAAGGAGAAATAGGCTTTCTCAGACAAAAATTGAGGAAAGTTGTGACCAGTTGACCTGCTTGCAAGAAATGTTAAAAATTTTTCAGAGAGAAGGAAAATGATGGGGGTCAGAAACTTGGATCTATACAAAGAAAGAAGGACTGTTAGAGAAGGAACAAATAAAAGTAAAATAAAGTCTTTTATTTTTCTTATTTTTAAATGATCTAACAGATAATTTGTTCAAGATGATACTAGCAACAGTGTTTTCAATGATTATAAGTGACATGAACGACAGCTATGTAGTAAGGGGTGGAAGAAGGAATTGGGAATACTCTGTTAAAAGACACATGCACTACCTGTGAAGCCACATAATATTATTTGAATGTGGACTTGGATTAGTTGTGAACTTGTATTTCAAACTTGAGGGCAATTACTAAAAAGTTTTTAATTATTTTTTAGGTATAACTGATAACACTAAGATAAGAGTGAAAATGGAATCATGTAAAATGTTCAGTTAAAACCGGAAAATGCAGAAAAAGAGTGGAAGACAAAAATAGAAGCAAACAAAAAAGGGCAATGAATAGAAAACAATTACAAATATAGTAGATATTAATCCAAATATATCAGTAATCACTTTCAATGTGAATGATCTAAATACACTAATTAAAAGAGACTTTAAGGGGCACCTGAATGGCTTAGATGGTTGAGTGTCTGCCTTTGGCTCTGGTCATGATCTTGGGGTCCTGGGATCCAGCCCCACATCAGACTCCCAACTCAGCAGGGAGTCTGCTTCTCCCTCTCCCTCTGCCTGCTGCTCCCCCTGCTTCTGCTCTGTCTCTCTCTCAAATGAATAAATAAAATCTTTGAAAATATATTTAATAAATTAATAAATAGATAAAGGAGACTTTAAGAGTGAAAAAAACAAGGCCAAACTAAATGTTGTGTGCAAGAAACCCACGTTAAACATAAAGACAGATGAATTTAATGTAAAGGGATGGAGAAACTTATACCTGGCAGACACCCATCAAAAGAAAGCCGGAGTAGCTATAGTAATTTTAGGTAAAGCAGACTTCATAGCAAGGAAAGTTACCACTGATAAAGGGGTGCATTATGTAATGATAAAAGGGTTGATTTTTTCCAGTAAAACATGATAGTCTTTAATGTGTATGTTCTTACTAATAGAGCATCAAAATACATGAGGCAGAAACTGGTAAAATGCAGGGAAAAATAGATAAATCCACTACTATAATTGGAGGCTTCAACACCTATCAGTAGTTGACAGATACAACAGGCAGAAAATGAGTAAGGACATAGTTGAACTGAATAGTACCATCAATCACTTGGATCTAATTGACATTTATAAAACACTTGGTCCAACAGTGGTAGAATATACATTCTTCTCAAGTGCACATGAAACATTCACCAAGGTAGACCGCATTCTGGGCCATAAAACACACTTTAACAAGTATGAAAGAATAGATACCGTGAGAGTATGCTCTCAGACCACAGTGGAATTAAAATAGAAATCAATCATAGATAGCTGGGAAATCACAAAATATTTAGAAATTAAGAAACTCAATTATAAACAGATTAATCAAAGAGCTCAAGAAAAAATTTAGAATACTTTAAGTGAAAATGAAAATAAAGACTGTCAAAATTAATGAGATGTGACAAACCCAATGTTAGAGGGAAATTTATGGCATTGAATGCATATATTAGAAAAAGATCATGTAAAATCAATAATGTATCTTTCACCTTAGGAAAACTAGAAGAATAAGGGCAAAGTAAATATAAGGAAAGAAGAAAACAATTATAAAAATAAGAGCAAAAATCATTGAAATTGAAAAAATCATCGGCCCGCATTGGCCTCTCTGCTGAGCTGGGAGCCTGCTTCCCCCACTCTCTCTCTCTCTCTCTGCCTGCCTCTCTGCCTACTTGTGATCTCTCTCGCTATCAAAATAAATAAATCTTAAAAAAAAACCTTAAAAAAAATCTTACCATGTAATGTAGCATTTGTGCTCTTTGGTATTTATTCAGATGAGTTGAAAACTTATGTCCACACAAAAACCTGCACAGGGATGTTTATAACAAATTTATTTATAATTGTCAAAATCTAGAAGCAATCTATATGTCTTTCAGTAGGTGAATGGATAAACAAATTGTCATACAATCACACAATGGAATATTATTCAGAAAGAGCAAGACATGGGGTATCAACCCATGAAAAGATGCAGAGGGAATTTAAATGCATAGTGCTACATGAAAGAAGTAAATCTGGAAAAGGCTACATTCTCTATGATTCTATAGGATATATATACTTATTGAAAGAATGCTGAGGGGCGCCTGGGGGGATCAGTCAGTTAAGTGTGTGCCTTGGGCTCAGGTCATGATCCCAGGATGCTGGGATGGAGTGCCCTGGCAGGCTCCCTGCTCTCTCTGCTCCTCCCTCTGCTCATGCTCTCTAGCGCTCTCTCTCTCTCTCTCAAATAAAATACATTTTTTAAAGATTTTATTTATTTATTTGACAGACAGGAGAGGGATCACAAGTAGGCAGAGAGGCAGGCAGGGAGAGGGGGAAGCAAGCTCCCTACTGAGCAGAGAGCCCGATGTGGATCCCAGGACCCTGAGATCGAGATCATGACCTGAACCGAAGGCAGAGGCTTTAACCCACTGAGCCACCCAGGCGCCCCTCAAATAAAATATTTTTTAAAAATGGTGAATAGGGGCGCCTGGGTGACTCAGTTGGTTGGGCGGCTGCCTTGGCTCAGGTCATGATCCTGAGGTCCTGGAATCAAGCCCCACATCCCTGCTTCTCCCTCTACCCTTTCCCCTGCTTGTGCTCTCTCTCTCTTTCTAATAAATAAAATCTTTAAAAAAATAAATGAAAAAATGGTGAATAATGGGAGGGAGGAAGGAAGGAAAGAAGGAAGGAAGGCGAAAGGATTTGTATAGATCACCACTGTCCAGTAGCATTTTTTATACTGGCAGAAATGTGTTGTGTTTTATCTGTGGTGTCCGGTCCACTGTAGGAGCCACATATTACTGCTGAACACTTGAAATAGTGCATCATGCAGCAAAAGAACTGGGTTGTTCATTTTGTTTAATTTTGATTCCTTTAAATTTGAATAACTAAGTGTGGCTGGTGGCTCCTGTTTTCAATAGCACAGGTAGATATACTTTTTTTTTTTCAATTAAGAAAATTCAGTGCTTTAAAAAAAATCTGTTGAGTAAGTCGTTACTGAGAGTCTACTACATTTAAGAAATAACTTTGAATATTCCGGGTATTAAAGAAGTAGAATCTGTGCCCCTCCTCTTGGAAATTCATTTGGCAGAGAAGAAAAATGCCTATTGAACAATTAATTAACAACTGAAATGTAACCTCTCCGTAACCTGTAGACACGAGTTGGAACTGTAAGTAAGGCTACTTTCAAATGCAAGTAGAATGCAATAAAGAAAATCATATGTATAGAAATGAAAAGAAGTTAACAAATATGTGGAGAAATCTTTAAAAGGCATGGAAAGAGAAAATTATATGTGACCTAAACTCTGTTTTTATTCTTACCTACCAAAAAAATTGAAATATTAATAGTGCCTTAGCAAGGTTTCAAGTAACATCTTGCGCTGTTTTTACTTTATCCATCCTGACACGATCTGGACAGTTTGAGGCCTGTATTTGAATAAATGTCCACAGCCAGCTAAAAATGTTCATTACTGAAGGAGAACTCAGCAGTTGAAAAACGATCACTAGATCACTAAACCTTTGCATGGAAGTTGCAGGGTATTGATGGACTTCCGATTAGTATATTTGAATTTAAATGGAAAACACTTTCTTTTATCTTCTGAGAAAGCCTTATTTTCCAAGAGTTTAACACTTGTTAATGAAAGTGCTAACAAGACAGCAGTGCGGGTAACAGCGTGGTTCCCAATTCAGCTCCTCATAACAATCACTTGAGGCTTCTTGTTTTAAAATCTAGATTACAAGGCTCCTCTTGATTCAGGGGTTGCAGTGGGCCTGGAAATCTGTATTCTTCATAAAGTCCCCACGTGATTTTTATTACTGGGGGAATGGAACCCACTGCTTTTTAAGAACTCACAAGTTCTTCTGTCCATTGCTTTCCCTCAACTACTGCTGTGAGACTGGAACGAACTCACTGCTTCCCCAGTGCCGAGTCCTGTTTTCCCATTCCCAGGGTTTTCATTTCCCATCTCACGCCCTCCCATCATACACAGACCCACTTTCCCCTTCATCATCTGCATGACGCTCTGCAGCATGATTGTGTTCCCCAGACATGGAAATGGACTCAGAATTTCACACAGATCTCCTCTGATTTAAACAGAGCTCTTTTAAGTTCCACCACATTTAGTTCTTAATTTACTTTGTAATATCTTTTGTACTTTTTGTTGATTGTTTGATACTGTTCTGGATTTTGACTACTTAGTGGTTTTTGTGGTTAAAGAAGGATAGTCTTGGTTACTCTGAGAATGGAGTCCATTTGGTTCTCCAGAGAGCAGGACTAGGCCATCTGCAGTCGGGAAGTGAAAGTCAGGGAAACCTTAGGTCTACCAATTTGGACTTGGAAACACAGTTGATATAATTCAGAACCTAAGGCCCCATCTCTCTAGATCACACATACTTGATCTAGACCTCTAGCTTGCAGTCCCAAATAGCCCATCAAATCCGACTCATTAAATAAGTATGTAAGGTATGTAGGCCACTTGGTCATTCAATGTTTAGTGAACTGAAGTTTGCAGGAAAAGGACATTCGATATTATGTGTTCTCCATCAATCACTGACAAAACCTCTAGTTCAAATCCTGATTTGTGGATCTTCGTTTCCCTTTGTTCTTGGGCTCTGAATATCCTATGCAATTTTTAAGCTATTTTCTCTGTAGGGTTCTTTCTTAAAAGAAAAATCATTGTCAACAGCTTAAGCAAAGCCCTGCAGTAATCAAAGCAGTACAGAGTCACTGGATGCAGAAAAGTAGGGAGGAATAATTTAAGGAGCAGAGTTGGGGTGGAGTTTCTTTACCTATTTGCAAACTGGGGCGGAGTTTCTTTACCCATCTGCAAACTGAAAAGAACTAACTAGGTGGTAGGATTCTGCCAGGGTTCACTAGGTGGTTTGTGTTCGCCAAACTGAGATTTTTTTTTCAGAGTCCTCCAAAATTGCCTAATAACAATTAAAAAAATAGTTTGACAACAGCAGATGTCCCTAAGTAGTGGAGATCATATTGTTGTTGTTGTTTTCCCTGTGCTTTTCCTATTTTCCTCCCTCTCTACAATGATCATTTTAAAGATTAAACATGAATATTTTTGAATAGGCTTTTATGATAAAATGTACAAACCAGTTAGAAGAAACATAAGAATGGTTCTCTAAAACAAGACTGGCACTTTGAAAATCTGATAACTCGCTTAAATATTAAGATGTTTTTATTTTGTCCTGGGTTTCTTGTTCTACAATGAAAGAATGGTACGGAGTAGCACATAATTATAAAGCTTGAAGTTGTCTTTCAATATCAACGGCTACTCAAAGAATGTGTTTTCAACTGGAAAGATTTTTCATAAAGTCACAAAGCCCTGCTCCAATTCCCTGATGAAGAATTTTATATTTTAAAATCATACACCTACCAGATATAAAGGGGAATATTAAAATACTAAAATCCCATTGAAGAGGCATTGCTAAAATATATGGAGGCGCCGGTTTCAGAAAGGGTTCTATTTCACATTTGTATTAATTAGATGGTACATGACCAAAACAATTTATTAATGGCATTCATGAGTTTTGTTACACTGGGAGACGAGGGCACTAATGAATACTAAAATTACCCAGGAGAAGCCATAAATACAGCTCTAAATCTGTTACTCATATGCTGCTCTTTAAATGCCAGTTATCTTGAGCCACTACCTCGTGTCCCTTTTACTTGAAAATGCTTGAAATACAGCATTTCAGAAAGTAACTTGATCAAATCAACACACTTCTAAATATCTCTGTATATTAAGTCCAAATCACAAGATAAAGGCTGGGTTTGTTTTCCAGTCTTGCCCAGGAAATGGCTTTAGTTTTAAAATTTATTTCCACTGTAAAGAGGAAAGTGGAAAGGAAAGTTTTCATAAGTAGCCATCTAGACTTCTACCGGCGTCTGTGGGTCGCTGCTCTGAGCCCCAGTCTCCATTCCCTGCCGTTGTTTTTCCCAGGTACATCTATGTATGTCCTCTACAGGAACACGGCTTGCTCCGGTTTCTGAGCGAATCATTACCAGAGTGGCAGAAAGATTATCAATAACCTCAGTCTCAATATCCAGAGGGGCCCAGAATTAAGTCTTCTGAAAGATGCAGTATCCTGTACCACTTGGATGAATTTTTAGCTTCCACATTACCACATTCCTATTCCACTCACACTGTGTGAAGCCATTTCATAAGATGGGATTTTCACCTCTGCTTTCCAGACATTCCCCTTCACCACTGAGGCTGAACATGTGCCCTGTACTTAGACCATTTTTGATGAGGTTCTTCACAATTGTCTGGCTCTAGCCTGTTTCCCTCCTTGGAGGTTTGAGGGCTGAGAAAATACATATCCGCTCTCCTTTTAGTAGCCCTAACACAGTATTATTCCCTGGGAAATTCAGGGGTGACTCATTTAACACAAGTGTTAGACCGTCTCCAGAGATCAGGCATCTCAAGCAAATTGTGAATGTGGTTGAGTCCTGTTAACTCTGAGTTGAAATTTTGGAAAGTTACCTGAAGGGCTCGTATTTTGTGTCACTTACTAAAAGGGATGTCCTTGCACTTAAGATATCTTTATAGGCACTAAAGCAGATACTTTGTTTTGAAAATGTCCCTGGACTGTGTTCTTGCCCCTTCCAAGGACCGGCCACTGTACTTTTACCGAAAACATTCAGGAAAATACGCTGGGGGTCTGCCAGGAACATCATAGACAGCATCTCCAAAATATTCTGTGTTGAAATCTTGAGATTCAGTATGGAAGAAAAAAAAGGCAGGAAGACATGCTTTCCACGGTCAAATATGTTAAGAAAACTCATTATGCTATATTACCCCCCTTGGAGTCTCTCCATACCTACTGGTATATTGAGGGTTCTGGGAAGTCCTGTGGTGGAAACAAAACCAGAAACTAAAACCTATTCGACTTAGTTTAAGCCAGTTTACTCTAAAATAATTTGACTTTTTTTTTTTTTTTAACTAACACCTACTATTACCTCACAGGCCCTGTTTTTGGAATGCTGTTGCAAACACCATTGCAGCACTGATGATTTGGGAGGCCTATTTGATTCCCTGTAACAAAGTTCTTGTAAGACCTGCAGGCGCAGTCTGCTGTTCCACCCTTCAGTGCTGTCACTCCCTCCCCAGGAGGTCCCTTGCAGGCCCTCACACTTGCTTTTCTCTGAGTGCAGTGATTTTGCAGAGTACCTCCCATATGAACTGAGAATAGTACTCCAGAGGAGAGGGATCTCAGAATCCTGCCCCACCCCTGCTGTGAGATTTGGGAGTTTCGGGCAGAATTTCAAGCCGAGGCCCTTTACTTCCCCCTCAAGTAGGTTTGCCAAGCATCCTGTATATAAAAGCAAGCAAACAAACAGGTCCTATATGTCTTTCTCTTGTGTTATTTTCTTCTCAGGGGACTCAAGGAGGTGAGGTCCGTGATCAGAAGGAGGTGATCCCAGTTTGGCAGAGGGAGGAATTCCATACTCTGCTGGGAGTCAAGGTAAGGAATCAGTGAGGAGTGAGGAAACCACCCCAAGAGAGAGGGGTCCTGCTCTCAACTCTAGGAGGAACCACACAAGGATGGTCATATGAGATGTCCCCTGACTTGCTCATAAGGGTCTCAGAGAGGTGACGGCCTTGATACGAGGGGGATGGCCTCAAGCAAGCAGAGTGAGTGTGAGAGGAGCTGCCAGGAGTCATGGAGAGGGCCCCCGAGTGAGGCCTGGAATGCAGGCAGCCCTTAAAGTTACTTTGGGATGGTGGCAAAACCAGAGAGAAATCACCCCGGGCAGAGACGGAACGTGTCCTGTGCTCTTGTCCCGGTGCAGGTGAACGCAGTGTGCAAATTAGCTGTTTTAATCACGTTGTCTCCAGGGAGTTTCCGAGACCTAAAAGTGATTGTCTCTTGAGGTGAGATGTTAAGAAGCCGCTAGGCACTGTTTGTACCTGGCTGGGGTGGTCAGAGCCCATTCCATCAAAAAGGGCATTCAAGTTAATTTACCATGTATAGTTGAGCAAATTATAGGTAATTCTAGGTTTTTTAGTGCAGGTTAAATTAATGAAAACAAGGGTGGTTAGGATGGAATGGCCCCTGGGAGGGCAGGAAATTGTTGATCCTTGACAGAAATTTTAGGAGCTTTGTGTTGCATCTAACTGGAGAACTGGACCTTATACCCATATTGAATGATTTATCGTGTAATAAGGAAATATTACTTAGTTTTCCTTGCTAATCAGCATTTTGGCTGATTGGATTTTCTTTGCTCTAGAATGCTACATATTTGCTGATAGCTGCTGGATTAAAAAAAATCCCAGCAGGATGGGTGTTATCATCGTGGTTCAAATTAATCATACAAATAATGCCATGAATTGTCAGTAGGCCAGGTACTGTGCCAGGCACTTAACACCTGTTAACTACAGTCCACTACCCTCTAAGACAGAGCTTATCAAACTTCCTTCACAGATGCGGAGCCCGATGCTCACAAAGTTTAGTAATGTGTCTGCATTCACACAGATGTTAAGGGACAGGGTTGAAACTAGACCCCTAGTCTGGACTAGTCTAGAGCCCACGCCTGTTACAGTTCTCCCAGCCTGAGGCCCACCATATGTCTCTTACTCAATTTCCCCTTTTCTTCTTATAAATGTGTCTCCGGCAATCAAAAGAAGGACTCTGTGCTCATACTACAGGGGTGGAACACATTCCTAGAGCCGTATGAATACCAAAATAAATGAGAGGTATGAAAAAACAATACATTGTGACAATATGATCATCTATACATGAAATAACAGATAACCTTGAAAGTTGAGGGGCTCACAAAGTCATCCTGGACAGCCCCTCCTCGTACAATATAAACATATCAGAATAGAATTTACATGAGACTAAGCCTGGCTGATGAACAGAAGGAAAATAGCAGCACATTTCCCCCCTAACAGCCCATCACCTTCCTGGAACTCCTTGTGCTTTAGCTTCCCCGTCTCACATCACTCCTAGGACAGGGATTGAGGTTTACAGAGGAGAAACCGCTCCGATTTTGGCAAGGGTCAGGCCTTTCCCAGAAAGCCTTTAATCTAAGAGGCAGGAGCCAAGATGAAAAGCCCAATATTAGAGGCCTTGGGTAACTAATATCCCAGAATACAGGGGATCACTCATAGTTTTCTACCTGCTTTCAGATTTAGAGACAGGCAGAGCTCAGAGCTTGGACAGAGCTGTAGGCTGAGCACGCCCTCACTTATTCTTCAGGCCTCTTGAGGACTTAAGAGCTTTGGCCAAAGAAGGACAAACTCAGGTCAGTAGAAGAAGGAGTCCCAGCCTCTGATAGATATGAAGGACCCTAAATGAGGAACGACGGAAGGACCCTGCCAGAATAATAGGGTTCCACAGAGCCTGGCTTGGGTCCTTTACTGTAGGAGAACAGATAGACTATTCTGGATGTGGCTCGTTCTGAGTTCCAATTCAGTCCCCAGAAGGTGTGTACTTTGATTTAATGGGGGGGGGAGGTAGCCTCAGGTCAGCAGACAGTGGGGTCCCAAGACTGCTCAGATGTCAAGGTGAGAACTCTTGAATAAGAATGAGGGAATCACACAGACATGTACCCCTGGGGCAAATAATACATTGTATGTTAATAAAAAATAAAAATAAATAAGAATGAGAGAATCAGGGCGCCTGGGTGGCTCAGTTGGTTGAGCAACTGCCTTCGGCTCAGGTCATGATCCCGGAGTCCCGGGTTCGAGTCCCATAACGGACTCCCGGCTCTGCGGGAAGTCTGCTTCTCCCTCTGACCTTCTCCCCTCTCATTCTCAGTCTCTCTCTCTCTCTAATAAATAAATAAAAATCTTTAAAAAAAAAAAAGAATGAGAGAATCACTCACCCCAGAACAGAGGATGCACACAACACCCCCCCCAATGCTTTTGGCCCTAGGATGCCCAGAGCAGGGTTGTGAGGTGGAAGAACCCCCTCAGTCTCTCTGGAGTGTCTCACATAGGTGGGGTCAGCCCTAGATGTGCAAAGAGAGAAAACTCAGGCCTTAACAAGAGTCATAATAAGAACTCTGACCGTTCAGTAGGGACCATCCTATCAGCACAGGGAATCAAACAGAGCCCCATCCTATTCTGAGCCCTGGGAGGCCCCAGAACAACTATCACTGATTCCACCTGTGCCATCTCGAGGAGGAAAACCCCTTGGGCTGAAGGGGGCAGCCCCAGTTCTACCAAGGGTGGAGTCTCGGCCTTAACTGAAGTTGAGGACCCTGAGTGCTGATGAGGGGACAGCTCCTCTTAAAAAAAAAAAAAGGCTTTCCTGGGGGCCCTGGGTGGCTCAGTCCATTAAGCCTAAGACTTTTGATTTCAGCTCAGGTCATGATCTCAGGATAGTGAGATCCAGCCTTGCATGGGGTTCTGCCCTGGGAACCGAGCCTTTTTAAGATGCTCTCTCTCCCTCTCCCCCTTCCCACCCACCCCCTGAAAAACAAAACAAACAAAAGCCCCAAAACACAGGACACCTTCCAGAGCCCTGCTCCTGTGTTCAGGCCTGTGCGGCCCA
>CM052801.1:22360770-22391807 GCA_028533885.1 Nasua narica
GTGAGGATAGAGGACCCCTCCCAGAAAGAAGGGGGGCACATAAAGTCCTATCCCTGTTTTTACATCTGGGAAACTTGGGCATGGTGACATGATGCCTTATACTCATTTCTTCCCAGAACATCTCAGGGAGGTGAGGGACCATCTCAGGTCAAAGTGGGCAGCCTCAAGCCAGCAGAAGGAGGATTTGAGATTATGCCAGGTGTCATAGTGAAAACCTTTAGAACTGTGGACATGTCCCATGCCTTATCAGTGGGGCCCCAAAGAATCCTGCCTTTTATCAGCTCTGGGAGACCTCAAGGATAGATGTCAAGTAGAAGTGTTCATCAGTTCCCACTCCCCAGTAGCAGGACAGTGAGGGTCTTGGTCTGAGGGGAGCGGTTCTAGGTCAGCAGAGGAAGAAATCTTAGACCCTATCCTGAGTCAAACTTAGAGCCTGAGTTGGGATCCTGTGAGGGACCACCTACCATAGGACATAGCTTTTACTCTTGAGGGACCATGTTTGGTCAGATAAGGTTATCTTCACTTCTTCCTCTTGGGACTCAAGGAGGTTTGCTCTTACCAGGAGGACATAGGCATCCATTAGAGAAAAAGTGGAGCTTCTCTACCAGGAGCTAAATTGAGGAACCTGGGTGAGGAATCAAGGAGTCATCCAGTCCTGAATAGAGGGGACATCAAAACATCCATCTTAATCCTTTGATTTCAGCCCAAGAAATCACAGGGAAGGGCTGTCAGGTTGAGCGTCCCCCTCACATCTTTATATCAGGTCTCAAGGCTGTGATAGTCTTAGTCTGAAGGTGCAGCCACCAGTCAACAAAGGGGAGTGGTGCCGAGCCCTTCAAGGAGCCCAGACGAGGACCTTAAAGGAAGGCTGAGGAGTCCAGTGAACTCAGGACAGAGAGGACCTTACTGAGCTCCAACACTGGATATGCCCTAGCAGGGAGGTAGACTAAGGCACCCCTTCAGTTCCTTCTCCTCAGTCCCAGGGAGCTTTGAGGTGTCACCTTCAAAGTAGCAGAGGGGAGAGTGCCCCTAGCTTTGCCAAGAATTGATTTGATAATACAAAAGATAAACTGAGAGGGCCCAACATGCCAGAACCCGGGCGGCCTCACTGCAAACACCTGCTCTCACCTGAGTAAATCCAAGGCAGCACTAGCAGGATGCCAATAAGACACACTCTAAGGGTTCCATGGTTCCTTTCTGGGATTCTTGGGGGACAGGCTGACCAAGAGAACAGGAGCCTTTGTGGGGTCCTACAATAATACCCTCAAGGACCCTGCAGAGGTAGCCTTTGATAAAGCCAAAGTAGAATCTACCTGTTGAAGGTGATAAAACCATCTTACTCTCCCTCCTGCAGGGGCTCAAATCACCTGCTCACTGACTCACACCCTCACCTGCCATCTCTGATCGTAGCCATTATGCCTCGTGGTCAGAAGAGTAAGCTCCGTGCTCGTGAGAAACGCCGCCGTAACAGAGGTGAGACCCACGGTCTTATGAGTGCTCAGGGCACCACAGCAGAGGAGGAAGAGACCACTCCTTCCTCCTCTTCTGTTTTGGGGGATGCTCCCTCAGGCTCCCCTGCTCCTGGCACTTCCCAGGAGCCTCAGGAAGGCTTGGCCACCACCAGTGCTGCTGCACGTGTTTCACGCCCAAGATCTAATGTAGGTGCCAAAAGCCAGATTGAGGAAAACAAAAATTCCTCCCAGGCCTCAACTTCCCTTGAGAGTGCTCGCAAAGATCTTCTAACCAGGAAGGTGGGGATGTTGGTGCAGTTCCTGCTGTATAAGTATAAATTGAAGGAGCCCATTAAAAAGGCAGACATGCTGAAGATTGTCCACAAAAGGTACAGGGAGCACTTCCCCGAGATCCTCAGGAAGACCTCTGAGCGCATGGAGCTGGTCTTTGGCCTAGAATTAAAGGAAGTCAAGCCAGGCAGTCACACCTATATCCTGGTCAGCAGCCTAGACCTCACCAGTGATGGCAGCGTGAGCAGTGCCTGGGGCTTTCCTAAGAATGGGCTTCTCATGCCTCTCCTGGGTGTGATCTTCTTGAGTGGCAACCGCACCTCTGAGGAGGAAATCTGGGAATTCCTGAATATTTTGGGCATCTATGATGGAAGGAGGCACTTCATCTTTGGGGAGCCCAGGAAGCTCATCACCCAAGATTTGGTGCAGGAAGAGTACTTGGAGTATCGCCAGGTGGCCGGTAGTGATCCTCCACGCTACGAGTTCCTGTGGGGCCCAAGATCCCACGCCGAGACCAGCAAGATGAGAGTTCTGGAGTTTTTGGCCAAGATCCATGATACCGTCCCCAGTGCCTTCCCCTCACATTATGAAGAGGCTCTGCGGGATGAGGAAGAGCGAGCCCGAGCCAGAGCCACAGCTGGGGTTGCCTCTACTTCCTGAGCCATTGCATGTTCCCAGGCCAAGTCCAGCCTCTCCTCTCCTCCCTAGAGAGGCCTGAGGCAGAGTCTTCACTTTGTAATTGGAAAGGCCTGTTAACTAGTGTTCCAGATATGCACAAATAACTTGCTATCTTTTTTTTTTTTTTTTGCATTTTTCAAGCAGTGTTCCTTTCAACAGAAAGTTTATTTAGATTCAGAATATAAGTTTATGAATGACATGGATCACACATTTATTGCTGTTTATCAGGCTTAGGAGTACAAGTTTGTTTTTTGTTTTGTTTTTGAAATACAAATTGGAAATCCTTAAATAACTTTTGTGATCCAGAACAAGCTAATATGGCTTTAGGCTAGGAATATCCTTGGACATGTAAAAGAATTCCACACTAAAACAGTTGGGACCAGAAGATACATACATACATACATACATACATACATACATACATACATACATAGGATAAAAATTGCTTAATTCTTGGTTTGTCTTACTTTTTGCTAAAAGATGCATACCTCGATTTGTTTATGTTTGTTAAGAATGTTTGAGAATATAAGTCGTAGTGAATGAGACGTCTTTATTCGTGTCTCTTATTTTACACAGACATTGAGCATCTGTTCTTGGGAAGTCTTCATGCTTGTACTGGGGATGTTTAGTCAAAGAAGACCCGGCCACTGCCCAGGCAATTATAGATTGTAGGAGCAGCTGTCCTTATGGAAGAGGGTGAGATAGTACTTCATAAAGAACAAGTGAGAAGCATGGTAAAGAGGGGGCCGAGAGACATGTTACTTAGTTTTCATTCCTGAGCAGAATTTTGGCTGATTGGGAGGTTTTTTTTTGGCCAGAGCACTGCATATTCTCTGACATGTCTTAGTTGTAAAAAACAAAACAAAACTCAGCTGCATAGATGGTAATGCCCGAGGTCAAGATAATCGTAGTAATAACTGCCATTCCCTAATGTCTCAGTACAAGACAGGCCCAGCAACAGCTGCTTTCTGTACATTACACATACATTCCATCAGTCCTCCAAGACAGGGCTTATCAAACTTACTTCATAGAGAAGAGCCCGAAGTTCCTAGAGTTAGAGTTCAACAATGTGCTAGAACTGATAGGGCTAGTAAATGACAGGGCTGGGACTCGACTCCTGGTCTAAATTATTATGGAGCCCACACTGTTTTACTCCTCCCACCCTGAGACACACCCTTTGTTTCTTATTCCAGTTTTATTCTCAATACTTCCAAAATTTGTCTTAGGTGATAAAAAGAAGAGCTTTGTGTCCCAAACTGCTGGATTGGAATGTATAGCCAGAGCAAAAGGAATACCAAAATAATTGAGAGGTATAAATAAATAAATGACAGGATTAGGTGACCGTACAACCATCTACATTTGTAATGTTAAAGAACCTCAAAAGATCAGGAGCTCTCAAAATCAGCCTGGACAGTCTGTTACCTGTAGAAAGTAAATCTCACAGAACAGATGTTACATGAGAATCTTCACCTGGCTGATGAACGGAAGGAAGAGATCAGTGTATTTTTTCCCCTGACGGCCCACCACCAGACCTGGGATTCCTGCTTCCCCATTTCACATCACTCCCAGGATAGAGGCACATTCTCTGCAAGGTTCACAAGGCAGAAGCTGCTCCAGAGTTTGCAGAGCTGTGGAATTTCCCAGGAAGCCTTAAGTCCTAGAGACAGAAACCAAGGTGTGGGCCCCTTGTAGGAGGATTGGGGAGACCCACACTGCAGAATATAGGTGAGGCCAAGGACTTCAGTCCTATCTTCTTAAGCACAGGTGGTCTCATACACAGTTGTCAGGCTGAGCATACCCTCACCTAGTCTCTCTCTCTCTTTTTTTAAGATTTTATTTATTTATCTGATAGAGATCACAAGTAGGCAGAGAGGCAGGCAGGGGGAGAGGGAGAAGCAGACTCCCTGCCGAGCAGGGAGCCCGATGTAGGGCTCGATCCCAGGACCCTAAGGTCATGACCCGAGCTGAAGGCAGAGGCTTTAACCCATTGAGCTACTCAGGCGCCCCTACCCTCACTTAGTCTTAAGGCTTCTCGCGGACATAAGAACCTTCATCTAAGGGCAGAGTTCTCAGGTCACTAGAGAAAGGAGTATCAGTCTCTCAGAAATCATGGAGATAGACCTGAAAGAGGACAATGAAAGGACCCAGCCAGAACAGTAGAATCCCATAAAAATCCTGTCCCAGTTGTCAGCTCTGTGAGTTCAGAGCAGTCCTGGCTGCTTGTGGCTAACACTGACTTTCAACTCGGGTCCCAGGAAGGTGTGGCCTTTGTCCAAGGCTTTATCTTCAGATCAGCAGAGAGGGTAGAGTCCCAGGAAGGGTGCAGGGTCCAGGTGAAGACACTGTGTGTGGACATGGGGATCACCCAATGCACAGCTGACAGGGCTACACCTGACACCTTCTCTACTGTTAGCCTGGGAGGCACAGGCAAGAGCCGGCAGGCTCAGTGCTCCCTGACTTCTGCCTGGAAGCTCTCATGGAAATGAAGGCTTTGATTTACATGCTGGCTGTTCAGAATTGGAATCCCAGCATGACAATGTCAAGGTAAGGGTCCTGTATGAGAGGGCGCCGGAGTGGCTCAGTTGGTAAAGCATCTGACTCTTGGTTTTGGCTCAGCTCATGATCTCGTGGGTGGTGGGACTGAGCGATGTGTCGGGCTCCAGCACTCAGCAGGGAGTCGTCTTGAAGATTCTCTCCCTTTGCCCCTCCCCCTACTCACATGCTCACACTCTAAAATAAGTGAATAAATCTTAAAAAAAAAAAAAAGAATGCTGTATGAGGAGTGAGGCAACCAACTACTCCATACCTGTTGTATTATGATATGCTGGAGCCATAATAGTACTAAAATAAATGTGAGGTATGAATAAAGGGGAAAAAAGAGATAATATTTGCAGGCTATAAGATCATCTACATATGTGATTTCAGATGACCTTAAAAGATCAGGGACTCAAAAAAATTAACTGACTCACCCACTTCCTTATAAAAAAGTAAACGTATTAGAACAGAGGTTACATGAGACCTTAAAAGCCTGGCCAGGAAAGAGTAATAGACCAACATACTTTGTTTCTCTTACAGCCCGCTTACCTGGGCCCCTGATTCATGCTGTTGTGCATTTCCCATCTCATATCACTCCTAAGACAAGGACCCATTCTCTTCAAGGTTTGGGTAGGGAAACTGCTCAAGGATTTTCAGGGATGGGGCATTTCCCAAGAAGCCTTTAAGGGATGTGACAAGAGCCTTTAGGAGGACATCCATAAACCAGGACTGGGGAAAGGAGAAACCAACATCCCAGAATAGTGGGCGTTACAGAGAGAGCAGCCCCTGGCTTCTCTCAAAGCTAGAAGGTTCCAGGTAGAGCTGTTAGGCTGAGAATCTCTTCACTTTTTCATCACAGTTGTCAGGGTCTTGAGAGCTTTGGTCCGAGGAAGGCAATCTCAGGTCAGAAGAAGGTGTTGTCAGATATAAATGTGAGTTCCCTTAAAAAGAATGAGGGAAGCTCCCACCCAGAACACTGGTGGCCCATAAAGTCCAGTCCAGAACTGAGGGTCCTGAGTTGAGGTCCTGAATTCCATTACATGATGAAGTGTAAAGAGGCTTTGAGACGTGGGGGAGAACCCGAGCCGGAGTTGCAGCCAGGCCTGGCACTCCTGCCATGGCCGGGAAGTGTGCTAGGGCCAAGACCAGTAGCAACTCCCACATCTAGTGAAGCCCGGTGGGGGGAGGTTCATCTCATGGTAAAAAGAGAGGTCAACATCCTTTCGTAAGTAGTTAAGCACCTAGGTGGAGCTGAAAGGAACACGTATGTCTTTTTGTTCTTGCTTTACTTGAGTAAGTGGGAGATTTATCTGTTTTTATTTTGGAGTTTCTTTTTGGTACTTTTAAAATACTCTTCCTTGAAATAGAAGGTTTATTTGACTTCAGTATCTGTGTTTATGAATAAAATGTATCACATATATTGCTATTGATCAGTAGAAGTATAAACGTTCTGGTATTTCGTACAACAAATTGAAAATCCTTGTATCTCTCTTTCTCTCTGTCTCTCTCCCTCTCTCCCTCTCTCCTTCCCTCCCTCCTTCCCTCTTGGAGAGAGAGTGCACATGTGCTGGTATTGAGGGGTAGGGGGAGAGGGAGAATCTTTAAGCAAGCTCTACACCCAGCACGGAGCCCAAGGCAGGGCTCGATCTCAGGACCCCGAGATCAGGACCTGAGCTGAGATATAAAGTTGGATGCTTAACTGACTAAGCCACTCAGGTGCCCCACCTTGTATCTCTTTCTGTGGTCTAGAGCAAAATAACTTGTCATATGAATGGGGATTTTCTTGCAAGTGTGAATGAACCTAGTGATAGAATTGTTGGTATCAAGAAATAAAGAAAAGTTTTCGGTATCTGCAATGGTAGAATAAGAATTTCCAGCATTTATTTGCCTCTATAAGTACAATTAACTATGATGTAAGTAACATTCCTTTATGAAAGGCCCAGAATCTATTTAAGAAAATATGATACTACATGTGAGCATAAAACTGGGATCAGCTATACTTGAGATGGGTAGGAACAGCAGTTAGACTTCACTGGCATCAGCCCCTCCCTCAAATTGGCACAGCTGAGCCCCGAGAGAGACTGTGACTTCTTTCTATGCGGGGAAAGAGATTGAGGTGATGCTATGTACCCAAAATACTGTTAGAACTAATAACTGTATTCAGTTGCAGGATGCAAAATCAAAACACACAAATCAGTTGTGTTTCTATATACTAACAACAAACTATTTGAAAAAGAAATTAAGAAAATAATTCTATTTAAAATAGTGTCAAAAAATAACATAGGAATCAACTTAACCAAGGAGATAAAAGATCTATACACTGAAAACAATAAGACATTGATGGAAGAAATTGAAGAATATGCAAATAAAAGGAAAGATATCCCATGTTCATTTATGGAACATTGATGGAAAGAATAAATATTTTAAAAATCATACTACTCAAAGTGATCTACAGATTAAGTGCAATAACTATCATAATTCCAATGGAATTTTTTGCAGAAATAGGGAAAAAAACCCCTGAATTTCATATGAAATCACAAGAGGCCCTAAATACCAAAGTAATGTTGAGAAAAAGGAACAAAGATGGAAGCATCATACTTCTTGAGTTTGAACTGTATTACAAAACTGTATATATTTTTTAAGATTTTATTTTTATTTATTTGACAGGAGAGAGATCACAAGTAGACAGAGGCAGAGAGAGAGAGAGAGAGAGAGAGAGAGAGAAGCAGGTTCCCTGCCGAGCAGAGAGCCCGATGCGGGGCTCGATCCCAGGACCCTGAGATCATGACCTGAGCCGAAGGCAGAGGCTTTAACCCACTGAGCCACCCAGGCACCCCTGTATTACAAAACTATATTAATGAAAACAGTATTGGGGTGCCTGGGTGGCTCAGTCAGTTAAGCATCCGACTCTTGATTTTGGCTCAGGTCATGATCTCAGGATTGTGAGATCAAGCCCCACATTGGGCTCTGCCCTGGGCATGGAGCCTGCTTAAGATGCTCTCTCTACCTCTCCCTCTATCCCTACCCCACCCCCTGCTCACACACGTACACACTGTCTCTCAAAACAAAACAAAAAACCAAAACAGTGTTGTACTAGTATAAAACCAGACAAATAGACCAATGGAACAGAATAAAGTCCAGAAATAAACCCATACAAAATGGTCAAGTAATCAGTGACAAGGCCACCAGGAATGCACAGCGGTTGAAAGGAGAGTCTCTTCAGTTAAATGCTATTGGGAAACTGAATACCCACATGCAAAAGAATTAAATTGGAAGCTACTTATGTTATGCTCAAAGATTAATGAAAAATGGATTAAAGACTTAAAAATGAGACTCAAAACCATAAAATTCCTAAGAAAAAAACAGGGAAAAATCTCTTTGACATTGATGTTGGCAGAGATTTTTTTAAATATGACAACAGAAACACAGGCAAGAAAAGCCTACATCAAACCAAAAGTCATCTGTACAGCAATGGAAACAATCAACAAAAAGACAGTCTGTGGAGTGGGAGGAAATATTAGCAAACCATATATCTAAGGGGCTGTTATTGAAATTAAGGAACTCGTACAAATCAGTAGCAAACAATCAATTAAAAAAACATATCACCTCAAATGATAGCACCTCAAACTTGTTTGGTAGGATGGCTATTATCAAAAAGACAAGAAATAACAAGTGTTGGTGAGAATGTGGAGAAAGGGAACCTGTGCACCGTTGGTGGGAATATAATTTCGTGTAGCCATTATGGAGAAACTGTTTGGAGGTTCCTTAGAAAATTTAAATTAGAGCTACTACATGATTCAGCATTCCCACTTCTGAGTGTATACCCAAAGGAAATGAAATCAGTATCTTAAAGAGTTACCTGCACTCCTATCTTCATTACACCATTACTCAAAATAGCCAAGATATGGAAATAAGCCAAATCTCTATCGGTAGATAAATGGATAAAGAAAATGTGCTATATACACACAGTGGAATATTATTTGGCCTTAAAAATAAAGGAAATCGTCTTATATAGGACAACATGGATGACTCTGGGTGACATTCTAAATGAAATAAGCCAGTCACATAAGGATAAATTCTGCATGATTCCATTTATATAAAGTATCCATAATAATCAAACACATGGAAACAGAGTAGAATGGTGGTGACCAGGGGTTGGGGGTCAGGGAGAAATGAGAAGTTGTTGTTGAACTGGTATAGTTTCAGTTATGAAAGGTGACTAGGTTCTAGAGATCGGCTGTAAAACACTGTCTAACTGATGAATCACTAAACTCTACCTCTGAAATTAATAAAACACTATATGTTAATTGATTTTAAATGAAATAAAAAAATTTTAAAAAGAAAAATCAGTGTGCTTAGAAAAAAAATTGTGCATATACTTAACAATATTTTATTGTGCACTTAAAAATTTGTTGAGTGTAGTTCTCACATTAAGTGTTCTTAGCACAACAACAATTAAAAAGTTGATCTTACTCTCCCCAAGTAGAGAGTAAGCTGATTAAGTGCAAGTATTAGTGCAAGACAACTTTTCAAACTGTTGAGGGGAATGTAAATTGGCACAGCCACTATGGAGCAGTATGGGGATTCCTCAAAAAATTAAAAATAGAGCTATCATATCCAGCAATTCTCTTTCTGGGTCTACATAGAAAGGAATTGAAATTAGGATCTTGAAGAGATATCTGCACCCCATGTTCATTGCAGCACTGTTCACAACAGCCAAGACATGGATGCAACCCAAATGTTCATTGTTGGATGAATGTATAAAGAAAATATGGCATATACATACAATGGAGTATTATCCAACCTTAAAAAGGAAACCTTGCCATTTGCAACAACAGAGATGAACCCGGAAATTATTATGTTAAGTGAAATAAGCCAGATACAAAAGGAAAAATACATGTTATATAAGGAATCTAAAATAGTCAAACTGATAGAAGCAGAATAGTATGGTGGCTGCCAGGTGCTGAGAGGAGGGGTATTGGAAAGGTATTGGGCAAGGGATAGAGTTTCAGTTGTATAAGGTGAATAAGTCCTAGAAATGTACTGTGTAGCATCTATAGATAACAATGTCATACTGGCTATTTAAGAGTTTGCTGAAAGGATAGATACTGTGTTCATTGTTATTGTACTCCTGAAAAATAATAAAGAGGGCAGGAGAAAACTTTTGGAGCTAATGGGTATGTTTATGGCATTGATTGTGGTGGTAGTTCACGAGGCTGTACTTACCTTCAAGCTCATCAAGTTGTGGACCTTAAATGTATACAGCTTTTGGTATGTCAGTCATACCTCAGTAAAGTAGTTTTTTTTTTAAAAAAGATTTTATTTATTTATTTGACAGAGAGAGATCACAAGTAGGCAGAGAGGCAGGCAGAGAGAGAGGGGGAAGCAGGCTCCTTGCTGAGCAGAGAGCCCAATGTGGGGCTCGATCCCAGGACCCTGAGATCATGACCTGAGCCGAAGGCTTTAGAGCCTTTAACCCACTGAGCCACCCAGGCACCCCCCTCAATAAAGTAGTTTTTTGTCGTTGTTGTCTTTTGAGGTTTGGGGATTTATTTAATCACCTGTAGGCCCAGAGGAGACCCTTGTCCAAAGGTCTGAGCCAATGAAGTAGTTTTTAAAGAAGCAGATATTTTGTCCTATTTGGGGTTGTAGCCTAAGCACAGTGCCTAGTATACTGTAGGTACTTTATAAATATTTAAGCATTAAGAGAAAAAAAAAGTATAAATAAGGAAAAGATTGTCAATTCTTGATTTGCCTAGTTCCTTCTAGTGTTTCTTCTCATAAAAGTAGAAGTTATATACATGGACTTGGTTATTCATGTGTATAAGAGAAATGAAATGTTGGTGAGTTAGGCCTCATGCTCACTCTCATTTATTTCCAATCCTTAAGTGGGAATGAGCTCTTTGGAAGGCTTCAGGCTAGTACTGGGGATGCTTTAAAAACAAAACAAAACAAAAAACTCTCAATACAGCAACAAGTTCTAGCCCCTGCCTGTGTGGCACTTAGGAAACTGCATCCCTTCAGCGAGGAGCAATTTCAAGTAAGATTGCATGGTGGCCTAGATGAGGCTTATGGGAGCAGTGAGCAGGGGCTAGACCCTCAGATGGAGGGCCTCAGAGATGAAAAACTAAGCCTGCAAAGTAAGTTTCTCCGTAACATATTCTTTGTGACTGTGGCTAAACCAGAGAAAATTCCCACGTGGTAGAGGAGTGGTTGGTGTCTGTGCTCTTGCCCAGGGCACCAGAACACTATGCACGGACTAGATGTTCTACGTACAACGTCACCAGGGAGTTTCTGAGCAATAGGGGTTATATTTTTTGAGATGGGGTTTCCAGAATCCACTGGACTGGCACTCTTTACCCTGGACTGGGGGAGCCATAGACCACTCTGTCAAAAGAGCACTCAGTTACTTTATCTTGTGTGTAATTTAACAAGATCTAGATTTTTGCTGATGATTAAACGAATGAAAGTAATGGTGATTTAGATGGAAGGGCAGCTGGAATTTAGGGAAAATACTGGTCATTGACAAAAATCCTGAGAACTTTAAGTTGTATCCAACTAGGAAAGTCTCTCCCACAAACACACTGTATATTATATCCTCTAATGAGGATATATTACATAACTGGCATTGCTAAGCAGCATTGTAGTTGATTGTGATTTCTTTGTCTTGGAGTTTGGTGATATGCTCGAGTTTACAGGGTCAGTAAGTGACAGGGCTGGGACTAGACTCCTGGTCTGAATTCCTCTAGAACACACGATCATTCCACTCTTCTCTGCCTAAAGCCAACCTTGTATTCCTTAATACTCAGCCTCAATAAATGTAAATGTACCTCAGGGGAGGAAATAAGGATTCTATGTGCAGAGAACTGGATTGAAATGCATAGCCAAAACAGTTAAGAATACCACAGTAAATCAAAGGCATGAACACAGATAATACTCAGTGACAATATGATGATCTACATATGCAATATCAGATACCTTCAAGATCAGGGAATCACAAAACCATCCTGGACAACTCCTTCCTGTTAGGAAGTAAATTAACTGAAACAGAAGATAGATCAACATCATTTTTCTTTGACTGTCCACCTCTCCCTTGGGTCCCCTGTCTTATGTTGCAGTTTTTCTATCTCACATGAAGTTAGGAACAGGAACCTGCAAGGTTTGCATTAGAGACACTGCTCCAGTTTGCGTGGATGTGGAGTTTCCCAGGAATTCTTTAATCTGAGAGACAGGACCCCGATGAATGAGGACTGCAGAGACAACCACCCTACATTATGGAGGGTCATTCAGAGACCTGCCAAGCCTGGTCTCAGGCCTAGACTGCCCAGGCAGGGCAATCAGAGTGGACATCCCCTCTTCTACTCCTCAGAGTTTTCATCAAGGTCAGAGCCTTAGCCTAAGGAGAATGGTCACACTTCAGTAGAGGAAGGATCCTGGGTTGGATAGGTAACAAGTTGAGGTCCCTGGGTGATGAACGTGGGGACCACCGACTCCAGAACAGTGGTCTTCCAAAGAGACTTGACTCTGCCGGCCGCCTCTCAGGACCCAAACATCCCTGGCCTAATGTAGCTCATTCTTCCACCTGAAAGGTCTCAGGAAGGAGCAGCCCTTGATCTCAGCAGAGGAACCTCATGTCACAGAGGATGGAGTCACATGATGGGCCAGGAGCAAGGTCAGGTCCCTGAGTAAAGAGGACATTGGTAGACCCACAAATGAGGGGGCTTTACAAACCCCGCCCCCATTCCTAACCGTGGGAGGCTTCAGGCAGAGCTATAAGCCCGAGAAGCCTTTTCGTTTCTGCCTGGTGAGTCTCAGGGAGGGAAGTGCCTTGTCTAATAGGATGGACCCCACTTCTGGCAGAGGGAGAAGTCTTGGCCATAACCGGAGTTAAGGGGAGAACCCACAGTGCTAATGAGAGAATCTCTTACCCAGAGAGGGAGGCTCACAGAGTCCTGTCCCTCTTTTCAAGCCTCTGGGGCCCGAGGCAAGGGTAGGCAGAAGCAGTGTACCTTGACTCCTCACTAGGGGCTCGGGAAGGTGAGGGTTGTCTTTGGGGCCTGGCTGACTTGGGTCAGTAGTGGGAGGAGTCAGAAGTTCTTGGGATCGCAGTCTTCTTTAGTTGGTGGTCCCTAGGTCCTCACTCAGGGTCCTCACCTTGGTATCTATCACTGCGATCCCACAGAGCCTCGTCCTTGCTCTCAGCCCTCAGAACTGCAGGCAGCCATAGCCGGATATGATTCACCTGAACTTCCGCTTCGGAGACCGGGACATCGACCAGTGGGCGTAGCGTTTGTTCCGCCGAGGGTGGGTTCTCAGGACTTCTCTGAAGTCAAGGTGAGGACCTGAATGCGAAGTGAAGGGACCACTCTTCCTCCTATAACAAAGGTGACCCCACAAAATACTGCCCCTGGGGTCAGCAATGGAAGATCGTGGCACGGCTGTTAGGCTGAGTCCTGCCTGGGAAGTCTTAGGGAGGAAGGCCTCGGTCTAAGAGAGTAGCTCTGATTCTGCAGATGAAGGAAACATAGGCCCTAACGAGAGCCAAAGGGAGGATCCTGAGGGCTACTGAAGGGATCTCTTCCCAGTAGAGATGGCAGCAAAGAGCTGTACCCCTCCATTTGGTTCTGGGAGGCTCCAGGCAGGCCCTGACAACCACCCAACCCCCACTCCCTGAGAGCTCCTGGAAGTGAAGGCTTTGTTTGGAGCTTGGTGAACTCAATTTAGTGGAGGGAGGAGTCCCAGGCTCTGATAGATACCAAAAGGAAGACCCTAAGTGAGGACCTAGAGACCACTCCAGAACAGTGGGGGCTCACAGAGCCCTGCCCCTGCTTTCAGCCCTTAGAGACCCTGGGCAGTTGTGGCCGGATATGACTCATCCTTACTTCCGATTCAGTTTCCAGGAAGTGAGGACATTTGTCTGTGGGTGAGGCCTTTGGCCCCCTGAGGGTGAATTCTCAGGACTAGTCTGGAGTGTAGGTGAGGACCTTGCGTGGGGACTGAGAGGTCCATCCCGATCCATAACACGCAGGGCCCCACTAAGTCTCAGTACTGCTGTTGACTCTGGTAGGCCCCAGCAGAACTATCAGATTTTCTGCCTGGAAAGTCTCAAGTAGGGAGGGCCTTGGTCTAAGGGAGTAGCCTGTGTCCTGCAGATGGAGGAGACCTAGGCCCTGTCTGCAGTGAAGGTGAGGTCCCTGAGTGCTAATGAGCGGCCTCTCCCCAGTTAGGGAAAGCAACATCCTGATCCTTATTGCTGGAGGGTCTAGCTGGGAGTAGTCCTATGTGGAGGACCCTGACTTTAGGGACTCCAAAATGAGGGATTTGCTCTGAGGCAAGAGGCCTAAGTCCTACCTGTAGTTAAGGTCAGAGACCTGAATCAAGACTAAGGGGAGCATCAACCCTAAAAAGTGTATCACAAATTCTGACCCTTCTCTCAGTCCTGGGGAAACTCTGAATATTTCTTAGGCTGAGGCACCCCCCCCTCATTTCTTTCTGGAGAGTCCCAGAGAGGTGAGGCTGTTGGATTAATTGAGCAGCCTCAGTTCTGCAGAGAGGAGACTCAGGGCTTCACAGGCATCAGAGTGAGGACCCTGAATGAAGAGTGATGGTACTCACCCCCAAAAAGAGACCACAGAGAGGCCCCCCCATCTACAGCACTAAGGAGCCCAGGCATGGAAGTCAGCGGTGTGTGAACCCTACTTTATTTTTGATGGCATCAGGTTGGCGAGAGCCTTTGAGGGGAGAAACATCAGACCAGCAGAGAAAGGTGTCCCAAGCCTAGAGCCAAGATGAGGACACTGAATGAAGACTGAGAACCCCAGTGACTCTAGAATAGAGAGTCCCACAGAGCTGTCAGCAGTAGGTGGCAGTAGTGGGCTGAGGCAGCAGTACTGGGCCAAGGTGCCCCTTTATTTCCTCCCGAGGAGTCCCATGAAGTTGAGGACCTGGGTTTGAGATGTAAATTTAGAGCAGCACAGAGGAGGGGGCCTGAGCCTTGCCAGAAGTTGAATTGATGGTCTTGAATGTGAACTGAAAGGATCCTCACACTCCAGAGTAGAGAGTATCCCACAAGGACTGGACCTGCCTCCGCTGCTCTCAGCCCCAGTAAGCACCAAGCAGGGCTGGCAGGCTGCACCCTGAGGCTCACTTTAATTATTTCCACAGGATTCCCAGAGTACAGGTTGATCATAACAGGAGCCCTGTGGTTTCCTAGAGCCGTGCCCTCACGGAAACCTGCAGAGGCAGCCTTGGTTAAAGCCAAGGTGGTCTCTCCCTGTGGAAGGTGCTCCCTTTCATCCTTTCTTCTCTCATGCCCAGATCACCTCCTGTCCTACCCACACTACTGCCTGCTGTCCCTGGCCACAGTCATCATGCCTCGGGGACAGAAGAGTAAGCTCCACACCCATGAGAAATGCCACCAAGCCCGAGGTGGGATCCATCCTCGGAGGAGTGCTCAGGACGCTGTAGCCAAGGAGAAAGCCTTCCCCTCCTTGGCCCCTCCGCCCTTTGGTGTTCTTACTCACAGAAAGCCTGCAGCTAGGTCACATAGCACTCTCCAGAGGTCTCGGAGAGCCCTATCCACCAAGTCTGCAGGCGTTTCTCACACAGGATCATACAAAGGAGCCAACTGCAAAATTGAGAAAAAGCCAAGTTCCTCCCAGGCCCCACTCACCATTGTGCAGTCTCGAGGAGACCCTCTAACCAAAGTAACGGGTATTTTGGTGCAGTTCCTGATGCATATGTACAAAAGGAAAAAGCCCATCACAAAAGCCGATATGCTGAAGATTGTCAATAAAAAGTACAAAAATCGCTTCCTTGAGATCCTCAGAAGAGCCTCTTTCAGCTTGGAAGTGGTTTTTGGTGTTGACTTAAAGGAGGTCGATTCTACCAAGCATTCTTATATCCTGGTCAGCAAGATGGACCTCCCTAACAATGGGACTGTAAGCCGTGGCAGAGGATTTCCCAAGACCGGTCTCCTGATGAATCTCCTGGGTGTGATCTTCATGAAGGGCAACTGTGCCACCGAAGAGAGCATCTGGGAGTTCCTGAATAAGATGAGAGTCTTCGCGGGGAAGAGGCACTTCATATTTGGGGAACCCAGGAAGCTCATCACCCAGGATTTGGTGAAGCTTAAGTACCTGGAGTACCGCCAGGTGGCCAACAGTGATCCTGCACGCTACGAGTTCCTGTGGGGCCCTCGAGCCCATGCCGAGACCAGCAAGATGAAAGTGCTAGAGTTTTGGGCCAAGATTAATCATACCGTCCCCAGTGCCTTCCACTCTTGGTATGAAGAGGCTCTGCGAGATGAGGAAAAGCGAGTCAAAGCCATGGTTACACTACGGGCTGAGACAGATGCCACGGCCAGTGAATGTTCCAGAGAATGTCCAGCAGCACCTCCCACACCTAATCAAGTTGAGGCAAATTCTTCATGTTGTGGCTAAAGAGAGCAGTCAGTGTTCTAAGTAGTGGAGGCCAGGTTGTGACTGAGGGAACACAGTGTGTAATACCTCCATGCTCCTGTTCTGTATGGGTAATTTGGAGATTTATCAGCATTTTTATTTTTTGCTCTTTTTCAAATGTTGTTACTTCGAAATGAAGGCCTATCTAGCATTATAAGTTAAATTTATGAGTTACATTGGTCTCACTTATTGTTGTTTATCGGATTTAAGAGTTAAGAGTATTGCTGTTCTATAAAACAAATTGGGAAATTTTCCATCCTATTTAGTAATCTGGTTCAACGTAACATGGCATTGGTGCATGCATTTCCTTGAAAACGTGAAAAAAATAAGCAGTAAAATATATGGAATCGATACAGAGGAAAATTATAAGATGGTTGGTATTTGACTTCCTAATTCCGCTTTCTCTGTATTTTATAAAGTTCTAAATAACAGTACGTACTTGACTAATTGAAGAGTATAGAATTAAACCTTCATGAAATAGACGCCATGCTTACAGGCTCATTTATTCCCCAAACATTGCCTGAGCATCTGCTCTTAAAAGGCTTCATGCTGGCACTGGGAGAGCTGAGAAAAAGACCGAGACATTGACCATAAAGTTATAGAGTGCAGAAGCATCTATCATATAAGGAAGAATGGTGAGATACACTCTAAGACCGAAAGGACTCATGAAAAGATGGGATAAAACAGGAGAGAGGCGGTTCCGGGTGAGAGCAGTTAAGGGTCAGTGCCATGAAGCAAGGCCCCTCAGCGGGAGGCAATTCGAATTTGTCTGCATGGGGCGGGGCCCAGAATGGCAAACTGCCCTAACCAGTTACTTCGGGATGGTGGGAAAGCCAGAGAGAAATCAGCTGGGGAGGGGATGGAAGGTGCCCTGTGCTCTTGTCCCGGTGCAGGTGAAGGCAGTGTGCAAATTTGAGGTTTTATTTACATCATCTGCAGAGAGTTTCTGAGAAATAAGGGTGTACTCTCTTGGAGTGGATGCCCAGAATCCACTGGACTGACACCCTTGGCCCTGGGGTGGGCGAGCCAGAACCCACTCCACTAGAATGTCATTCAAATTAGGTTACCTTGTTTGTCATTTGGCAAACTCCAGGCAAGGTCTAGATTTTTGTTGGTGGTTGAATGAATGAAAGTCAGAGTGGTTTAGAAAGAAGGGCAGCTGAGAGGAAGGTACTTTTGGGGGCCTTGAAATGTATTTTAGGAGCTTTGTGTTGCATCCGCTGAGGAAGTCAACCTCATGCTGACCACTGGGTGACATACTTGAATGGGGGACTATTACTTAGCATTCCTTGCTAAGCACCATTTTGTCTGGTAGAGTTTTCTTTGTTCTACAGCACTGCAGAGTTCCTGACATCCCCTGGATTAAAAATTAAATCTCGTTGTAGTGAGTTGAAACTCTAGGGCACAAATTAATCAGAGTTAGAACTGGCATCCTTTAAAGCTCAGTCTGGCCCCGGCAATGTCCCATGCACTTGTACATGCATTATGGACATTCTACCAGTCGTCAGGACAGAGCCCATTAAAACCCACTTCACAGATGAAAAGACAGCCTCACAGAGTTTGGTGTTGTGGCCCTATTCTCATAGCTGCTAAGTGACAGGTTTGGAACCAGACCCCTGGCCTGAATTAGTCTGAAGTCCACACTTTTCTACTCCTCCCAGCCTGAAGCTGACTTCATGTTCCTTATTTCCCCTTTCTTCTCACTACTACAAAATTGTTTCAGGTACTAAAAAGGATTCTGTGCCCAAGACACTGGATTAGAATACATAACCAGAGCAATTACCACATCAAAATAATTGAGAAGTGTGAATAAAGGAGAGAAAGAGATGATATTCAGTGACAATAGGATCATCTATATATCCAAAGTCAGATAACCTCAAAAGATCAGGGGCTCACAAAATCATTTTGGATAGTCCCTTCCATAAAGAAGGTTACATCTATTCAAACAAAAGTTACATAAAAAGCCAAGTCTAATTGCTAAAGAAAAGGAATGGATTAAAGTATTTTTTTTCCTTTGAGAGCACATGTGTTCTGGGGCCTCTGCCTTGTGTTACAGCTCCCCTATCACATCACTTCTGGGACAGGGAACCAGTCTCTGAAGGGTTTGCAATAAGGATAATGGTCAAGGGTTTGCAGGGACATGGCCTTTCCCGGGAAGCCTTCAATCAAGAAACAGGAGCCATAATGAAGATCTCTTTATGGTAGGACTGGGGAGAGCAACATGCCAGGCGAAGTCGTCAGTCTGGGCATCCCCTCTCCTATTCTTCAGGATTCTCAGAGACAGGTGAGTCCTGCCTTAGGAGGCAGCCTCAGGTCCCTAGGGGGAGGACTCGCAGTCTCTGACACATTCGAAGGTGAGGACTTGGAATGAGGAAGGAAGACGGCAGCCACCCAGAACACTGTGGCCCATAGGCTCCTGACCCTGCTGTCAGCCCTCAGAGTCCCCAAACAGCCTTGGAAGGATGTGGCTGAAGCTGACTTCCACTTAAGAGGTCAAAAAGGTGCCAATTGTGGCCCGAGGTTGATTGACTCAACCCACATCGGCGGAGACTCACAGCCTCCTTCCAACTGTCATGAGAGCTCCCAGCATAAATGTCAGGCAGAGTGGCCTCATGTCCTCCTCAGGGGTAACAGAAATGTGGGGAGGTCCCAGGTCAGCAGAGAGAGGAGTCTTGGGGCTTCACATAAGTCAGATTGCGGGTACTGAGTTAGAACTCTGAGTGGGATCACCATCATAGGGCCTCAAGCTGCCGGCCACAGCTGTCACTTGTGGGAGACCTTGGCAGGTGCGGCCAAATAAGGCCACCCTCCCCTTCCTCTTAGATCTCAGGGAGGTATAAGCCTTTCTCTGGGGAGATGTTGTCAGGCCAAGAAAGAGAGGAACCTCAGGCCCTGCCAGGAGTCAAATCAAGGAAACTGACTGAGGACCAAGGGGACAATCTGTCCCTGAATAGATGGGAAAAATAAAGTCTGGCCCTGCCCTTGCACTCAAGACCGAAAGCCAGGGGCAAGATATGAGGCTGAGTGCCCCCAGCGTCACTTGTTTGAAAAAACTGACTTCGTTCTTGAGAGCAATTTTAGGTTCACAGCACAACCGAGCAGAAAGTACAGAGTTCCCATGTACGCTCTTCCCTGACACACACACACACAGCCTCCCCTACCCTCAGCATCCTGCAGCAGAGAAGTCCGTGTGCTACAGTCTCTCAACTTGCAGCCACACGTCATAAAGCTCATAGTTACATTAGGTCGATTCTTGATGTTGTTACATTCTGTCCGCTTTGACAAACCTTTGACGACTTGTATCAGGCTCTTACAGTATAACATAGTAATTTCACTGCTCTAAAATCCTCTGTTGTCGGCCTGTTCCTCCCTCCCACCCCTACAACCCCTGGAAACCACCGATCTTTGTACTTTTTCTGTAGTTCTTGCCTTTTCCAGAATGTCAGAGAGTTGGAATCATACAGTATGTAGCCCTTTTCAGGTTGGCTTATTTCGCTTAGTAATGCATATCTAAGGTTCCTCCATGCCTTTCCATGGCCTGAGAAGCTCATTTCTTTTTAGCACTGAACAACACAGGCATACCTCCGACATACTGTGGGTTTGGTTCCAGACCACAGCAGTGAAGTGAATATCACAATATAGTGAGTCAAAGGAATTTTTATTTTTTTCGTTTCCCAGTGCATATAAAAGTTATGTTTATACTCTACTGTAGTCTAGTAAGTGTGCTATAGTATTATGCCTAAAAAACTATATACATACCTTAATTTTTTTAAGAGACGAAGAGAGGGGGGAGGGGCAAAGGGAGAGAGAGAATCGCAAACAGGCTCCATGCCCAGTGTAGAGTCCGACATGGGACTTAATCTCACAACACTAAGATCATGCCCTAAGCTGAAATCAAGAGTCGGACAGTTAACTGACTGAGCCACCCAGGTGCCCCATGCACACCTTAATTAAAAAATACTTTATTGCGGGACACCTGGGTGGCTCAGTGGGTTAAGCTTCTGCCTTTAGCTCGGGTCATGATCTCAGGGTCCTGGGATTGAGCCCCGCGTCGGGCTCTCTGCTCAGTGGGGAGTCTGCTTCCCATTCTCTCTGCCTGCCTCTCTGCCTACTTGTGATCTCTCTGTCAAATAAATAAATAAAATCTTTTAAAAAATACTTTATTCCTAAAAATTGCTAGTCATCCTCTGAGCTTTGAGTGAATCATAATCTCATTGCTGGTGGAGTGTCTTACCTCGATGGGAATGGCGGCCCAATGATCAGGGTGGAGTTCCTGAAGGTTGGGGTGGTTGTGGCAATTCCTTAAAATAAGACCACACTGAAGTTTGCCACATTGATTGACTCTTCCTCTCACAAATGTTTTCTTTGTAGCATGCGATGCTCTTTGACAGTTTTTACCCACAGTAGAACTTCTTTCAAGTTGGAGTCAATCCTCTCAAACTCTGCTGTGGCTTAATCAACTAGGTTCATGTAATATTCTAAACACTTGGTTGTCATTTTAGCTACCTTTAAAGCATTTCACCAAGAGCAGTTTTTATCTTAAGAAACTACTTTTTTTCCCCTATCCACTAGAAGCAACTCTTGATCCATTAAAATTTGATCATGAGATTCCAACAATACTGTCCCATCTTCAGTCTCCACTCGAAATTCTAGTTCTCTTGCTTTCTCCACCACATCTGCCGTTACTTCCTCTCCTGAAGGCTTAAATACCTCAGACCCCAATGAGGTTTGGCATCAACTCCTTTCAAGCTCATAATTCATACCGATATTTTGATCTCCCATGAATCATGAATGTTCTTCATGGCATTTAGAATGGTGAATCCTTTCAAGAAGGTTTTCAATCGACTTTGCCCAGATCATCCAAGAAATCACTATCTATAGCAGCTATAGCCTTACAAAATATATTTCTTAAGCAATAAGAATTGAAAGTCAAAATGACGCCTTGATTTATGGGCTGCCGAGTGGATGTTGTATCAGCATGCATGAAAACAACACTCATCTCATTGTCCGTCTCCATCAGAGCTCTTGGGCGACCAGGCGCATTGCCAATGAGTGGTCATATTTTGAGAGGAGTCTCTTCTTCTGAGCAGGTCTCAAGAGTGTGCTTAAAATATTCAGAAAACCATGTTGTAAACGGATGTCCTGTCATACAAGCTTATGTTTTTCCTTCTATAGAGCACAGGCAGAGTAGATTTAGCATCATTCTTAAGGGCCCTAGGATTGGGGGGATGGGAAATGAGCACTGGCTTCACCTTCCAGTCACCAGCTGCACTAGCCCCTCACAAGAGAGTCAGCCTGTCCTTTGAAGCTTTGAAGCCAGGCGTTGACTTCTCTTTTTTAGCTATGAAAGTCCTAGATGGCATCTTCTTCCAAAAGAAGGCTGTTTGTCTACACTGAAAATGTAGTTGAGTGTAGGCCTCTTCCTCAATGATCCTGGTTGGATTTTCTGAAGAATTTGCTTCAGCTTCTCCATCAGCACCTGCTGCTTCACCGTGTGTGATGATGTTATGAAAACAACTTTTTCCTTAAACCTCATGAACCAACTTCTGCTGGCTTCAAGCTCTTCTTACATGGCTTCCTCGCCTCTCTCAGCCTTCATAGAATTGAGAGTCAGGGCCTTGCTCTGGATTAGCCTTTGGCTTAAGGGAATGTTGTAGCTGGTTTCATCTTCTGTCCAGACCACTAATACTTTCAACATATCAGCAAGAAGGCTGTATCGCTTTCTTATCATTAGGATGTTCACTGGAGGAGCACTTTCAATTTCCCTCAAGAACTCTTCCTTTGTGTTCACAGCCTGGATAACTGTTTGGTGCAAGAGGCCCAGCTTTTAGCCTTCTTGGCTTTGGACATGCCTTTCTCACTAAGCTTAATCATTTCTAGCTTTTTTATTTTCTAGTTCATTTTTTATTTTATTTGTATTAACATATAATGTATTATTTGCCCCAGGGTACATGTCTGTGAATCATCAGGCTTACACATTTCACAGCATTTGCCATAGCACATACCCTCCCCAATGTCCATATCCCTACCCCCCCCACCTCCCAGCCACCCTTAGTTTGTTTCGTGAGTTTAGGAGTCTCTTATGGTTTGTCTCCTTCCCCATCCCATCTTATTTCATTTCTCTCCCCCACACCCCCTGACCCCCCTGCACTGCCTCTCAAATTCTTCATATCAGAGAGATCATATGATAATTGTCTTTCTCTGACTGACTTATTTCGCTTAGTGTAATACCCTCTAGTTCCATCCACATCGTTGCAAATGGCAAGATTTCATTTCTCTTGATGGCTGCATAGTATTCCATTGTATATATATACCACTTTTCTTTATCCATTCATCTGTTGATGGACATTTAGGTTCTTTCCATAGTTTGGCTATTGTGGACATTGCTGCTATAAACATTCGGTGCATGTGCCCCTTCGGATCACTACCTTTGTATCTTTAGGGTAAATACCCAGTACTGTGATTGCTGGGTCATAGGGTAGCTCTATTTTCAACATTTTGAGGAACAAATATACAGTTTTCCAGAGTGGCTGTACAAGCTTGCATTCCCACCAACAGTGATTCATTAGTTGCGTATAACACCCAGTGCTCGTCATCACACGTGCCCTCCTTAATACCCATCACCCTGTTACCCCCTCCCCCAGCCTCCCCTCTGAAACCCTCAGTTTGTTTCCCAGGGTCCATAGTCTCTCATGATTTGTCTCCCTCTCTGATTTCTCCCCCTTCAGATTTCCCTCCCTTCCCCTATGGTCCTCTGCGCTATTCTATATGTTCCATATATGAGTGAAACCATATGATAATTGTCTTTTTCTGCTTGACTTATTTCACTCAGCATAATCCCCTCCAGTTCCATCCATGTTGATGCAAATGGTGGGTATTCATCCTTTCTGATGGCTGAGTAATATTCCATTGTATATATGTACCACATCTTCTTTATCCATTCATCTGCTGAAGGACATCTTGGCTCCTTCCACAGTTTGGCTATTGTGGACATTGCTGCTATGAACATTGGGGTGCATGTGCCCCTTCTTTTCAATACATCTGTATCTTTGGGGTAAACACCTAGTAGTGCAATTGCTGGATTTTCAGGTAGCTCTATTTTTAACATCTTGAGGAACCTCCATACCATTTTCCACAGTAGCTGTACCAGCCAGCATTTCCAACAACAGTGTAAGAGGGTTCCCTTTTCTCCACATCCTCACCAACATTTGTTGTTTCCTGTCCTGTTCATTTTGGCCATTCTAACTGGTGTAAGGTGGTATTTCATTGTGGTTTTGATTTGTATTTCCCTAATAGCTAGTGATGTTGAGCTCTTGATTTAAAGTGAGAGATGTAGGACTCTTCCTATCACTTGAACACTTACAGGCCCTAAGTGTTCTTAGGTTCTAAGTGTTCTCCTTCCCTAAGGAGAGGGAAAGAGATGGGGAACGGCCGGTCGGTGGAGCAGTCAGAAAACACACAGCATTTGTCAACTAAGTTCACCTTCTTACATGGGTGCAATTTGTGGTGCCCCAGAACAATTGCAATAGTAGCATCACAGATCACGGGTTACAGATCACCATAACAAATATAATAATGTTTCAAATGCTTGAAATATTGCAAGAATTATCAAAATGTGACACAGAGACACAAAGTGGGCACATGCTTTTGGAAAAATGGCACCAAGAGGCTTTCTTGGTGCAGGGCTGCCACAAACCTCCAATTTGTAATAAATGGAATATGTGTGAAGTGCAGTAAGGTGAATCACAGTAAAACAAGGTAAGGCTGTATTCCATTATTGGGATGTCATGGTGTATTTATCCATGTACCTGCCAAAGGACATCTTGGTGGCTTTCAAGTTTTGGCAACTATGAATAAAGTTGCTATAAACCTCCATGTGAAGGTTTTTTTGAGGATATAAGTTTTCAACTCATTTGGGTAAATACCAAGGAGCATGATTGCTAGTTAGTATAGTCTGTTTAGCGGGGTTTTTTTTTTAAACCACTTTATTGAGGTATGATTGACAAAAAGCTGTATGTAGTTGATGCATACAAATTGATGAGTTTGTAGATAAGTATGCACCCATGAAACTATCATCACAATTTATGTTATGAAAATATCCATCACCTCCAAAAGTTTCCCCTCACTTTATTTGTGTGTTATAAGAACACTCCCTATAAGATCTATCCTCTGAGCAAAATGTTAGGTATATACAATACAGTATTGTTAACTATAGGCTCTATAATGTCCAGTAGATCTCTAAGATTTATTTATCCTGTGTAACTGAAACTTTGTAACCTTTAATTAATACCCCTCCCCTTCCCCCTCTTCCTAGCCCCTGGCAACCACCACTCCACTCTCTGTTGCTATGAGTCTGACTATTTTAGATTCCTCATATAAGTGGTATCATGTAGTATGTGTCCTGTGTCAGCTGTATTTCACTTAGCATAATGTCCTCTATACTGTTGCAAGGATTCCTCCTTTTTAAGGGTGAATACTATTCCATTGTATGCATGTTTCACCCTTTCTTTATCTGTCCATCAATAGACATTTAGGCTGCTTAGCTATATGTCTTAGCTATTGTGAATAACAAACTGCAATGAACATGGGAGTGCAGATATTTCTTCAAAATTCTGATTTCAATTCCTTTGGATATATACCCAGAAGTAGAATTGCTAGATCATATGGTAATTCTATTTTTTATTTTTCGAGGAACCCCCATGCTGTTTTCCAAGTGGCTCTACCGATTGACATTCCCATCAACAGTGCAGAATATGTTTAGTGTAATAAGAAATTTCCAAACCAGGGGCGCCTGGGTGGCTCAGTGGGTTGGGGCCTCTGCCTTCGGCTCGGGTCGTGGTCTCGGTGTCCTGGGATCGAGCCCCGCATCGGGCTCTCTGCTCGGCGGGGAGCCTGTTTCCCGCCGCCCCCTGCCCTCCCCCACCTGCCTCTCTGTCTGCTTGTGATCTCTCTCTCTGTCAAATAGATAAATGAAATCTTAAAAAAAAAAAAAGAAGGAAATTTCCAAACTGTTTTTGCAAAGCGACTGTACCTTTTTGCATCCCCACCAGCTATGAATGAGAATCCCTATTGCTCTGTATCCTCACCAGCATTTGCTGTTGTCAGTACTTGAATTTTGGCCATTCTAAAAGGCATGCAGTAGCATTTTATTTTTATTTTAATTTACAACTTTCTAGTGATGTATGATGCTTAGCATCTTTTCATATGCTTATTTGCCATCTATATATCTTTCTTGATGAGGTATCTGTTCATATATTTTGCCCATTTTTTTGATTGGGTTGTTAGTTTTCTTCTTGTTGACTTTTAAGCGTTCTTTGTTTATTTTGGCTAACAGCCTTCATCAGATATGCCCTTTGCAAACATTTTCTCCCAGTCTGTGACTCATCTTCTTATTCTCTTGATGATATTTTGCAGGGCAGAAGCTTTAATTCTAATGACATCTAGCTTATCAAGTATTTCTTTCATGGATCCCCATCACTTTTTATATCACATCTAGAGGAGGTGAGATTCTTGATCTGAGGATCTAGTCACCAGTCAGAAGGTGAGGCGGGCACGACAACCCTGTGTAGTATCCAAATGAGGACCCTGAATGGATACTTAGGACTTAGCAAGCCTGATACAGAGAGGTCCCCATAGAGCTCTAAGCACTGAGCATAGAGCAAGAAGCACTGAGTAAGCACTGAGCCTCCTGGTAAGGGTGGTGGGCTAAGGTGCCTTACTCACTTCTTTCTCATGGGTCCGAGGGAGCTTTAAGGTATCAGTTTCAGTGTAGCAGAGAGAACAAGTTCGAAGCCTTGCCCAAAGTTATTATGATAATTTGGATGGTAAACGTAGAGGGCCCCTTGCTTAGAACACATGTGGCCTCACTGCCAGCCGTGCTGTCACACTAGTCAGTAAAGGACGGGGCTGGCGGGCTGAAGCCCAAGGCTCACTCTGTCTCCAGTAGCTTCTCAGAGCCGGCTGACTGGGACAATAAGAGCCTTGTAAGTTCCTAGAGAGTGTCCTCAAGAAAACCTGCAGAGGTTAAAGCCAAGGTGGAATGTTCCTGCTGTAGGTTTACACACCATCCCATTGTCCCTCCTCCAGGTGCTGTCATTACCCACTGTCCAGCCTGCGGTTCCTGACCACGGAGTCATCATTCCTCAGTGCCTGAAGAGTAAATTCAACAACACGAGGAATGCCACTAGGCCCGAGGTAAAACCCAGGATCTCAAGGGGGCTTAGAGCACTGAAGCAGAGTCCCCTGCTCCTCCTCTGTCTTGGGGCTGCTCCATCAGATTGGCTTATTGCTGGCATTGCTAGGAGCCTCGGAGATCCCCACCCACCATCATTACTTCTGCAGCTATTTCATGCATGACGTCTGAACAAGGTGTTAGGAGCCATGATAAGAAAGTTCAAGTTGCTCTGAAGCCCCAGCCCCCACCGAGAGCTCACCGAAACATGCCCTAACCAGGACAGTGAGCAGGTCGGCAAACTTCCTGCTGGAGAAGCACTCAGTGAGGGCGGCAATTATGCAGGCAGTACTGCTGACCGTCATCAACAAAAGGTACAGGGAGCACTTCCCCGAGATCTTCAGGAGGACCTCGGAGCGCATGGAGCTGGTCTTTGGCCTAGAATTAAAGGAAGTCAAGCCAGGCGGTCACTCCTATATCCTGGTCAGCAGCCTAGACCTCACCAGTGATGGCAGCGTGAGCAGTGCCTGGGGCTTTCCTAAGAATGGGCTTCTCATGCCTCTCCTGGGTGTGATCTTCTTGAGTGGCAACCGCACCTCTGAGGAGGAAATCTGGGAATTCCTGAATGTGTTTGGGAATCTATGTTGAGATGAGGCATTTCATCTTTGGAGAGCCCAGGAAGCTCATCACAGAAGATTTGGAGCAGGAAAGGTACCTGGAGTAGCAGCAGCTGGCCAATAGTGATCCTCCACGCTAAGAATTCCTGTGGGACCCGAGGGCCCATGCTGAGACCAGCAAGATGAGAGTCTTGGAGTTTTTGCTAAGGTTGTGGCCTTCCCGTGCCATTATGAAGAGGCTCTGTGAGATGAGGAGAGAGCCCGAGCCAGAGCCGCAGCCTCTACATCTCTGCACCTACCCAGGCCACCTACCCAGTCCAGCCACTCACCTCCTCCCTAGAGAGGGCTGAGGAAGATTCCTCGCGTTGTGGTTAACCAAGGCAGTCAGTTGGCTAACTAGTGGAGGGCCCAGGTGGGGTTCATAGGAACACAATGTGTAACATACTTGTGTTCCTGTACAACATATAAATTGGAAATGTATCTTTTCTTCCTATTTTAAATGACTTTCCTTTCAATTAAAGAAATTAAAGATTTATTTCACTTCAGAATCCAAGTTGATGAATGGCATAGGTCATACATTTGTTGCAGTTTATCAAGTTGAAAAATAAGAATCTTAGTATTTTGTAAAACCAGTTGAAACCCTTGAATCTTATCATTCAGAACAACTTGTCATTTAATATTCTTTAATTGCCCAAATATTAATTTAGCACCTACTCTTTGGAAGGCTCCTGGCTAGTTCTGGGGATGATAAGAAAAATAGGCCCAACCCCTGCCTACAAAACTGTGGAGTCTAAGAGCAGCTCTCATATAATGTAGGTGGTGAGATACTCCCTAAGATAGAAAGGACTAGTAAAAATAAGGGCGAAAAAGGACAGGACAGAGCAGGCCTCCAGATGAGGAGTTCTAGTGTAAAATGCCCTGAGGCAAGGCAGCTTGAGTCTTTGGGCAGCTGAAAGCCCTGTAGTAATTTTTTTTAAAACTTATTTGTTTGTCAGAGAGAGAGAGAGAGAGAGAGAGAGAGCAAGCGCACAAACGGGGAGTGGCAGGCAGAGGGAGGAGCAAGCTCGCTGCTGAGCAAGGAGCCTGACATGGGACTCGATCCTAGGACCCTGGGATCATGACCTGAGCCAAAGGCGGATGTTCCCCCAATTGAGCCACCCAGGCGCAGTAATTTTAAGTTAGCTGTATAGTGGGCTAAAGTGGCTGTGGAACTGGTGAGCCAGGTGGTGGGTCTCTGAGTTGTGAGATTTGAGTCTGGAATGGAAAACTACCTTTAACAGTTACTTTGGGATTATGAGTAAATCAGAGAGTATCTCCACCCAGGGTGCGGGTGTAACATGTCCCATGCTTCTGTCCCCAGTGCGGGTGAACACAGAGCACAAACTAGGTGTTTTATGCAAGTCATCTCCAGGGAGTTTCTGAGACATGAGGTCGGTACTCTTCTGAGGTTGGAAACTCAGAAGCCACTGGGCAGGTAGTCTTTCCTGTAAGTTGGGAAATCAGAACCCGTTTTGTTAAAAGAGCATTCAAATGCAGTGTTACTATTTTTTTTTAATTTCTGCAAACTCTAAGGGAGGTATAGATTTTAGATGATGGTGAAATTAATGACGATGGGGTGCTTTGGGTAAAAAGGCAGCTGAGAGGAAAGATTAAGTCTTTGAATCCAATTCTAGAAGATTTGAGTTGCATTCAGGTAGGAAAAACTCCCCTGTGCTTGAAATATGATTTATTAGGGGAAAATTTACTTTAGTGTCTCTGTAAGAAGCACTTTGGACTGATTTGGTGTTCCATATATTCTCTGATATCTCCTAGATTAAAACAAATATTCCATCAGGGTGGGTGGTATCCTTTGGGGTCAAAATAATCATAGTAACAGGCATTGTGTGAAGTCTCAGTGCATTCAGGCATCTTCCCAGGTGCTCTATGTACCTTAACCATGGTCCACCAACCCCTGCGAGACAGGATCTTCTGTCTTCACAGATGCAGAGCCTGAGGCCCACAGAACTTGCTAATGCACCCAGTTCACAGAGCTAATAAGCGATAGAGCTAGGCCTAGACCCTTGTTCTGAATCTGTTCAGACCTCACACTTTTCCACTCCTCCCAGACTGAAGCTGACCATGAATCACTTAATTCACTTTCTTCTGTCACTCCAAAATGTATCTCAAGCGATAAAAAGAAGGACTACGTGACCAAAACATTGGATCGGCATACGTAACCAGTGCAATAAGAATACCAAAGTAAACAAGAGATATGAATAAAGGAGAGAATGAGACAGTGACAATATGATCATCTCCACGTATAAAATCAGCTATCCTCCAAAGATCAAGGGCTCACAAAATCATCTGGCTCCATCATTCTCTGTAAAAAGTAAATCTTTTAGAGCTACCCTAAGTGAAGAGAAGAAATGTATCAGCTTTTTTTTTTTTTTCCTCAGACACCACACCTGTCCTGGGCTCCCTGATGTATGCTGCATTTTCCTAATCTTATATCACTCTTGGCACATGGACTCATTTTCTGCAAGATTTGCAGTAGAGAAACTGGTAGAGTGTTTGCAGGTACATGTTGTTTCCCAGGAAGACTTTAATCAAGAGACAGGCCAAGATGAGGACCCCCATGAATGAATACTGAGAAGACAACTACCCCAACATATTGGGGTCATCAGAAGACCTAAGGATGGTGACCTTAACTCAGTAGAAGGAATCTCATGTTCTGAAAGATATGGTGAAGACCATGAATAAGAAATGATGGAAGGACCCAGGCAGAAGAGCGAGGTCCTATAGCATCACATCCCTGCTGTCTGTTCTTGGAGGTACCCAAGGACCATGATTAGATGAGGCTCACCCTCATTTCCAACTTGGAATTCTCAGGAAAGGAGAACCTACAGGTAAGATGAGCAGCTACAGGAAAGCACAGACTGAAGATACAGGATCGGTCATCTCTCAAGGTGAGGACCCAAGAGCAGCATCCACAGCATAAAAGGAGACCCCACAACATCTCCACTGCTGTCGTGCCTGGAAAGCCCTGGGCAGAGATATTAGGCTGATTTCAGCCTGGAAAATCTCAGGAAGGGGCGCCTGGGTGGCTCAGTTGGTTAGGCAACTGCCTCCGGCTCAGGTCATGATCCCGGAGTCCTGGGATCGAGTCCCATATCGGACTCCCGGCTCTGCGGGAGGTCTGCTTCTCCCTCTGACTTTCTCCCCTCTCATTCTCAGTCTCTCGCTCTCTAATAAATAAATAAATAAAAATCTTTAAAAAAAAAAAAGAAAATCTCAGGAAGGTGAGGGCCTCTGTTTAATGGAAGCTACCTGTTTTGTAGAGGGAGAGACCTGGGCCCTAACAAAAATTCATGGGAAGACCATGAGTGTTAAGAGAGGACCCCAAAGCAGAGGAGGCTAAATAGAATCCTCTACCATTCTTAGCCCTGGGGGACCCAGAAGAGCTCTAACCGAGGAGTCCCCTTATTCTGCCTGTTGAGTCTCAGGGAAGGACTGGTCTTATCTAACAGGATGGGTCCCAGCTCTCCAGAGGAAGAAGTCTTGGCCATAGCTAGAGTCAAGGTGTGGACCCTCAATGCAAGTGAATCTTTCCTTGAAGAGGAAGGCTTACAGAATCCCCCCACCCCCCACCATCAGGCTTGTGCGGCCCAGGCAGGAGTAGCCCCGAGCGAGCGCCAGGACCAGCGATTCCCGTCTAGGGACTCAGGAGGGTGGGGGCCTTGGGGTTGGTGAGGGGAGGAGCCGCAAGCGCTGGGGTCCTGCAGAGCCCCGCCCCTGCTTACAGCCCTGGGAGACCCCGGTGCCCCCGCCCCCGGATGCGGATAACCCGACTTCCGTT
>CM052801.1:22392307-22418460 GCA_028533885.1 Nasua narica
CCAGGCAGGAGTAGCCCCGAGCGAGCGCCAGGACCAGCGATTCCCGTCTAGGGACTCAGGAGGGTGGGGGCCTTGGGGTTGGTGAGGGGAGGAGCCGCAAGCGCTGGGGTCCTGCAGAGCCCCGCCCCTGCTTACAGCCCTGGGAGACCCCGGTGCCCCCGCCCCCGGATGCGGATAACCCGACTTCCGTTCTGGGCGGGACCTTGGCCACTGGGCGCGGCGGTTTCTTGGGCGGCGGCCGGTTTCTCAGGACTGGTCTAAAGTCAAGGTGAGGACCCTGAGAGACTACTTGGAGAGACTACTGCCCCCCCATAACGAAATTGGCCCCCCAAACTTGCCCCTTCGGTCCGTGTTTGGGAGGTCCCGGCTGACTGGCCGGCCGAGCAGTCCCGTCGTGCTCGTTGCCACCTGGGCGGCCTCGGAGAGGAGAGGGCCTTAGTTTAAAGAGGGCCGCCCTACTCTTGCTGGCCGTCCGTGAATGCCCTGGAGTAATTCGGGCTGAGATAACCCCTCATTTTTGCCAAGGGGGTGATTCAAGTAGAGAAAGGCCTATATCTAAAGGAGGCAGCCCCATGGACCGAGGGAGGAGAACCATCGGTGCTAATAAGGGCCTCTCTCCTCAAAATAGGGAGCTGTGCAGAACAGCACCCGGCTCTCGTATCCGGGAGTCCTCTGGTGATGTACCCGGATGTGCAGCTCAGTGTCTTATTTTCTAGTTACTCTGGAGGCTAGGCCTTTGCTTTAAGGCTTGTAGACTCAGGTCAATGGAGGAACACCAAATTCTACCTGGAGTCAAGGTCAAAGTCCTGAATGAGGTCTGAGGGAGCCACTGCCTCCAGAACATGGGGTTGAAGAGTCTCATCCCTGCTGTTAGCAGGCATAGGCCCCAGTCTGCTCACTGTAGCTGTCAGCTCAGGTCCCAGAAATGTGAGCACCTTTGTCTAAGTCGTGGCCACAGATCAACAGATGGCAGAGCCCCAGGAAGGGTTTGGAGTAAAGGTGAAGATCTTGAGTAAGGAAATGGGAGACCACTCAATACCCAATTGAAAGAGTAGCGGAGGGCACCTAGGGGACTAAGTCAGTTAAGCCTCTGCCTTCCCTTCAGGTCGTGATCCCAGTGTTCTGGGACTGAGTCTCAAATTAGGCCCCCTGCTCAGTGGAAAGTCTGCTTCTCCCTCTCTCTCTGCCTTTCCCACCAGCGCTCATTCTCACTTACTCTGCCCTCCTTCTCTCTCAAATAAATAAATAATCTTAAAAAAAAAAAAAAGAGTATCCCATGATGCCACCCCTGTTGTTAGTCCTGAAAGTCCTAGGATTACTGTGACTTCCTCCATTGGGTTCTCAGGAGACTGGCTGACCAAGAGCAAGAGCCCTGTTGGGTCCTAGAATCATGCTTTCATGGAAATCTACAAAGCTGGCTTCTTAAAAGCCAAGGTGGTCTCTCCCTGCTGAGGTGCTCACACTCTTACCTTCTCTGCTCCAGGTGCCAGCAGCTCTTGCCTTCCTGCTCACTGGTGCCTGCTGTCCCTGACCCAGTCATGCCCCGGGGCCAGAAGAGTAAGCTCCGTGCCCGTGAGAAACGCCGCCAGGCCCGAGGTGAGCCCCAGGGCCTTGAGGGTACTCAGGCCACTGCAGCAAAGGTTGAAGAGTCCTCTGACTCTCCTGTTTCTGGGGATACTCCTCCGAGTTCCCCTGCTGCTGGCATTTCCCAAGAGTCTCGGGGATCCCCAGCCACTAGCTCTCCTGCTGCAGGTATTTCACGCCCAAGATCTAATGCAGGTGCCAAGAGCCAAATTGAGAAAAATAAAAATTCCTCTCAGGCCTCAACTTCCCCTGAGAGTGCTCGCAAAGATCTTCTAACCAGGAAGGTGGGGATGTTGATGCAGTTCCTGCTAGAAAAGCATACAGTGAGGGTGCCCATTTTGAAGGCAGACATGCTGAAGATCATCAACAAAAGGTACAGGGAGCACTTCCCCGAGATCCTCAGGAAAGCCTCTGAGCACATGGAGCTGGTCTTTGGCCTAGAATTAAAGGAAGTCAAGCCAGGCGGTCACTCCTATATCCTGGTCAGCAGCCTAGACCTCACCAGTGATGGCAGCGTGAGCAGTGCCTGGGGCTTTCCTAAGAATGGGCTTCTCATGCCTCTTCTGAGCGTGATCTTCTTGAGTGGCAACCGAGCCTCTGAGGAGGATATCTGGGAATTCCTGAATATTTTGGGCATCTATGATGGCAGGAGGCATTTAGTCTTTGGGGAGCCCAGGAAGCTCATCACCCAAGATTTGGTGCAGGAAAAGTACCTGGAATATCGCCAGGCGCCCGGTAGTGATCCTCCACGCTACGAGTTCCTGTGGGGCCCAAGAGCCCACGCTGAGACCACCAAGATGAGAGTCCTGGAGTTTTTGGCCAAGGTTCATGATACCGTCCCCAGTGCCTTCCCATTCCATTATGAAGAGGCTCTGCGAGATGAGGAAGAGCGAGCCCAAGCCAGAGCCACAGCTGCTGGGGCTGCCTCTACTATCCAGGCTGGTGCACGTTACCAGGCCAAGTCCAGTGGCTCCTCTCCCTAAAGAGGGCTGAGGCAGCTTCTTTGCTTTGTAGTTGATGAGAGCTGCCAACTTTTAAGTAATAAGCTAACGTGGAGTTGGAGAGGCCATAATATATATCTTATTTGTTTTCCTGTTGTACACTGGTAGCTTACAAATGTAGTTCCTTTTAATAAGAATGTTTATTTAGATTCAGAATCCAAGTATTTAAATGACATAGATCACACATTGCTGTTTATCCGATTTAAGAGTAAGAGTTTTGGTGTTGTGTAATAAAGCTGGAAAATCTTTACATCTTCTTTGGGTTCCAGAACAACATAATATGGCTTTGGAATGGGAATTTTTCTTAAGAGTAAGAGTTTTGGTGTTGTGTAATAAAGCTGGAAAGTCCTTGCATCTTCTTTGGGTTCCAGAACAACATAATATGGCTTCGGAATGGCAATTTTTCTTAAGAATTTGAGTTTTGGTATTGTGTAATAAAGCTTGAAAATCCTTGCTTCTTCTTTGGGTTCCAGAACAAGACAATATGGCTTGGAATGGGGATTTTTCTTGCAAATATGAAAGAACTAGCAAAAATATAGCTGTAGTTTTAAAATAGAAACAAAGTAAAATGTAGTTAAATATTGGTTTGTTCTATTCACTTTTGTCTTTCATTTTGTAAAATTCAAGGATATATACCTGGACATCCTTAACTTATTCAAGAATGCAGATAAAATTAAATAGTAATAAATTATATTCCTTGCTCTGTGCCCCGTTTATTCTTATCATTAATTGAGGATCTGGTCTTTGGAAGGTTGTTTGTTAGTAATGATGCTAAGGATGAAGAAGACCCTGCACGTAGATTTTTAGAGTGTAAGAGCAGCTATTATATAAGGACGATGGTGTGATGAACTCCAGCATGTAAGACAAATTTGAAATAAAGCAATGAGGAAGGGGAGCAAGTGAGAGCAATGACGTATAAATTCTTTGAAGCAGGACACTTGGGGAGTCTTCTCAGTGGCATAGCTGCCATTCAAGAAGACAGCACTGCAGTCTCTGACATCTCCTAGGTAAAAAAAAAAAAAAAAAATTCCCAGAGATGAGGGTAGTTTCTTCTGTTGTGAAAAAAAGCATAATTATAACTACCATTTATTAAAGACCCAGTATTTGCCAGTCACTGTGCCAGGTGCTTCACATACATTACTGTGTTCCAGCAGTCCTACAGGACATGGCTTTTCCAGCCTACTTGGCAGATGAAGAACTTGAAATATTCTCAAGTTCACATAGTTGGTGAAGTGACAGAACTGGGGTAGAGCCTGGTCTGATTCCTCTGGAGCTCACGCTGTTGCACTCCTCGCAGCCTGAGGCCAACCTTCTGTCTCTTAATTACTTTCTCTTCTCACTCTTCCATGATGGCTCTCAGGCAATGAAAGAAGGACCCTGTGGCCGAAGTACTAAAAGCAGGTCTAAAGAAGGAAGGTGCAGATGAAAATCAGGCACAATTTGGGGATTGTTCATGGGGTTCATTTTCCTAGGATCCTCCCGCCCCTCGGCCCAGGGTCCCTTGAGAGCAGGCTCTGCTGTGGTCTCAGCACTTGTGTCAAGTCCTCAGTCCTGGCACTTTCCTGCATGACAGCTCCCTCCACTGGGACTTCCCCACTGGGCCTTTGTGTCCAACGAGGACCTGACCTGCTGGCCAGCTCTCCTCTGTGTCCTCCTCTGGAGGCTGCACCTGGTCCTGGTGGGACAGACAGCCACTATCCCTCGCCCTCTCCTGACTCCGAGCATTCCAACTTCCTGCAGCTCCCATCTCTCCCCCTGGCTCCTCCTCTGACAGCAACTGATGCTGACAGTGAGATTTAGACACCTCCTCATCTCCCCTGGGTGCTTCCACTTCACTCTCAAAGTGTGTGTGTGTGTGTGTGTGTGTGTGTTTTGCCAAATCAGCTATTATGTAAACTCTGATTTGGCATGAAATCTACAGGGCCTTTGTTTATAACTCTGAGGCTGGAGAGGCCTTTTTTAGGAAACAGCCTGGTATTTGCAGTAGGATTTTAATGGAGTATCTTACTTGAATGTGGCCACTGAATCCACACACGGATGAGTGAGCTTAACTAAGTAGTTAACCAAAACCTCCCTCCTAAGTGGTAGATGAGGAAGGACCGAGGAAATCACTGTGTAAGCAAATGTTTACTGAGGGTTAATTTCTAAAAACCCATCTTGGAGTCCTTAGCAGACATGCTGACTTTCAATAAAAAAGAAAAAGAATTCACCATTCTTCCAGGAAATCTTGTCTGTATCTGTCCCAGGGAACAATATGCTTAATTGCACCTGTTCAGGTATTCAGGTAAGCTCAGTCACATGGTGGGTAGTCATGATTTTAATTGTGCGTCAAAAGGTAGGAGAAAATTCTCAGCCTACTGAGATTATACAGGTTATTGCAAATGGCCATGCCAAAGGGTGCTGTTGAGGGACAAGGGGTGAGCCCTCCCTGCTAAGATTTATAGGGAGGATTTACAGGGTGCTCTTGATTGAGCACCTACACTGTAGGAGCGATTCCATTCCCAGGCTACTTATAGTTAGGAAGGGTCATCTGACTGACCACTATCACTGATGTATGAGTAGAAGCATGTTTGTCACCTCCAGGCCGAGGCACATGACAGCCAGTATGCCACTTCCATGCTCTCTCTTCTGTTCAGCGGCAAACGTGGGGAGCCCTTGCGATGATGGAAACAGCCTGGATCCCTGGGTCACCTGTCAGCAGTGAGTCTCTGCCAACCCCCATCAGGTTTTATGTACGTAAGAAAGTTCTTGCATTAAGCCACTCAAATTTCAGGTTTTCTCTGTTGCATTAAGTATCAGTAATTTTATCTGAGTAAAACACAACTGCTTTTTCTGTTGTTAGGCTCATTTAAACATTTCTCATTAGACAAAGCTAATAGTAGTGTATATATTCTTGTTATATAAAGTTCTTTTTTTTTTTTCTTGTTATACAAAGTTCTAACACAGGTCATTTATAGTCTGCCTCCCCCCCTGCCCTTATGACATTCCTCCAAATTTCAACCCCATTTTCAAAAGCAACCACAATGGACAGTCTGCTCTGTGTCACTTTAAAGCTGATTTGAGGCTTTTTTCATACATTGATATACTGTAAAAATATAGAGTTTTAGGCATACATAGGCAAAAATGTGCGTATTGTTCTGTAACTTACTCTTATAACTTAATGAAGTAAATACAGGATCTTTCCATGACAGCTCATATAAGACCTGCCTCACTTTCTAAAACTGCTATATCACTAATGGAAAAAGTCCCAGCCATCCCTCTCTGATCCTGGCAACCGACAGTGTTGAAGCAAAACCACCTTAGCCAGCCTGTAGATCCATCAGAACAAATGGCTGCTGTGTTAAGATGCTGAGTTTTGCAGCTGTTCATCAGGCACAAGAAGTTTACTAATAGATACGTGAAGGGTTAGCAGTGGTAACAAGCCATTCATATTTGAATTTTTTATCTTCTTTGTTTTCTACAGGTAGCACATATTATTCTTAAAAATATTTTAAAAGGTTAAGAAAAACTTTAAAAGGCACGACCAATTCCAATTATAGATGTTAGGGAGACCTTCAAAATGGGAAAAATAATTTATGAAACGAGTTAAATGACATAATTTCACCTATAAAATACAAAAAAATTGTATTACTCATAGACAGTTCTCTTTCAAGATGGCAGATTAACAAAAAGAAAATTTATATCAGAAGATAAAGTCCTGATAGTTCACGGCTTTCTACGTAGTTCATGGAGCATATTTATTTCACACCATCTAGAAAGGCAATATGCAGTATCAGGAGCATGGGGTTCTAGAGCTTGACAGCTGGTGTTTGAATCCCAGCTCTACCATTTACTAGCTGTGTGATCTTGGATAAATTACTTAACCTCTCTGTGCTTCTTTTCTCATCTGTAAAATTGGGATGATAATTGCACCTCACTATTTTGAGGATTAAATGTAAGGCATTCAGAACAAAGCCCACAAATTCATAAACATTATGTATATATTAACTATTATTTTATTATCAAAGCATTTTGCTGAGTTTTCATTTTGTATGTTGAGGAGTTAATTAACCTTTAATACAGTGAGAATATGAACCCTCTAGATAACCTTAACACTTAAAAACCAAAATGTAGAAGTATAACCTCTGAGAAGTATCACATCTGTTGTCCCTAAAACACTATATGAGTATTCTCATTAATATTGTCAATAAAAATAATGACATAATGTTTACATACTAGCTGTGGTCATCAGAAAAATTTATTAACCTTAGTATTTCATTCCCCATTTGTATAGGATAAATGAGGTACAAGGGTGCCGGGGTGGCTCAGTTGGTTAAGGATCTGCCTTTGGCTCAGGTTATGATCCCAGGGTCCTGGGATTGAGTCCCGTATCGGGCTCCCTGCTCAGCAGAGAGGCTGCTTCTCCCTTTATCTCTGCCCCTCTCCCCCTGCTCATTCTCTCTCTCTCTCCCTCTCTCTTAAATAAACAAAATCTTTTTTTAAAAAAAGATAAATGAGGTGCTTCAATAGAGAGACATTTTCTTTTCTGTCATTAGTAAATAGCTAAGAACTGAGGAACTTGGCTTTCACCACATCTTGGACTAAGTAAGACTAAAGGAGAGTTTGGTATCCAAGGATACCTCTGAATGCAATATATATATATATATATATATATATATATATATATCTGAGAAGTTTCTGGTGATCTCTTTTGAGAGTAATATGGAGGACGGACTGGAACACATTGGAGTGCTACATACTCAGAGCCTTGTTTTCATGCATATTTTATATTTTAGGTGACTTTTAAACTTAATTTTTCCAAGCTGGAACATTTTATAATTATCAGCCTCATAAGATGTTTCATTTTTATTTGTAAAAATATTTGGAATCTATGATTAGATGTGTGCATTTGGGTTAGTTGGACTTCCATTATTATGCATCAATGTACTTTTGGAATTTGGCATTCTCCTTTTTCAAATCAAATACATATATACCTGGCACAGCTTCCTACTTGACTCTACTATTGTGCCTTATGTAAAATGACATTTAGTTTGCTTCTCCTTGGTTAAAATCAATAATGTAAGTCATATTTATGTCCTGAAATAATATATATTTCTTGCCTAGCCATATTGTAGGTTAAATAGGCTGTAGGATCTGGCCTGGGAAACTAATCATCCTTTGTTATTTCTTTCCAGTCAGGAAAGAGTAGCCAGAATTCTAAACAATCAACTTTAGAACTAAATATATAGGATAAAAGTTGTTTAGAACTTGAGATCTCTTGGGGCACCTGGGTGGCTCAGTTGTTAAGTGTCTGCCTTCGGCTCAGGTCATGATACCAGGGTCCTGGGATTGAGCCCCGTATCGGGCTCCCTGCTCAGTAGGAAGCTTGCTTCTCCTTCTCCCTCTCCCCTGCTTGTGTTCCCTCTCTCACTGTGTGTCTCTCTCTGTCAACTAAATAAATAAAATCTTTTTTTTTAAGATTTTATTTATTTAGTTGACAGAGAGAGGGAGAGATCACAAGTAGGCAGAGAGGCAGGCAGAGAGGGGGAAGCAGGTTCCCCGCTGAGCAGAGAGCCCAATGTGGGGCTCGATCCCAGGACCCTGAGATCATGACCTGAGCCGAAGGCAGAGGCTTTAACCCACTGAGCCACCCAGGTGCACCTAAATAAATAAAATCTTAAAAAAAAAAAATAGAAATTGAGATCTCTTGCACTTAGGGAAAAATATTAAGACTTTTCTTCTTACAAAACAAATGGAAAACTCAGGCAAAGACAACTCAATCATCATTTGTATCATCACCTCAAGATTTCGAGTCAAACTACGAGTATAATATATTGTAATGTGTGTGTGTATATGTGTGTGTGTGTGTGTGTTACGATGTCAATTTCCGGTGTGTGTGTGTGTGTGTGTGTGTGTGTGTTATGATGTCAATTTCCGGTTCAGGTTAACTCTACTGGCTTTATTAATCTGACAAACACATTTGTTAGCCAAACCCAAAAGACATGGCAGAATTTCTGTCAGACTGTTATAACTGCAACCCCCTAAGGTGTTTGGATTTACTGGCTCAATAATTCCACATCTGGAAATCTGTGGAAAGTTCTCTTTTCTGGAACTCTGGAACAGAGTGGATGACACTCCTCTGCCAACTGTGCTACTGCCTTGGCTTTTGTATTAGTCATGATAGACTAGGCTATGTTAGAGGGTCAAATTAATCCTGAAGTCTCAGTGTGATACAACAGAGGTATATTTTTCGAGGACACTACATGTTCAATGGGTATGGGGGAGGGAAGACAATTAGGGGTTGTTCTGTGACTTGCCTACTCACTGAGGCAGGGACGGGTGGTCAGAAATTCTCTAAGGGGCTTTTCTCTGATTCAGGAAAACCTATTACTTCCGTTCCCATTCCACTGTCTAAAACTAGTCATATATCCTTGATTAGACTCCGGGGGTCTGAAAATGGAACTTTTCATGTGCCTAAGGAGAAATATGGAATTGGATTTGGTGAGCATAGGACCATCTCCACTAGAGCTTTCAAGACATTACCCTGTCCTGGTTCTTCTACCTCTCAGATTTTTTTTCCTCCATCTTAATGGATTTTTTTCTCCACATCGCCCTTTACACATTGGTGTTCCTCAAGTTACCATTTCCAGTCCACTATTTTTTCTCTCCATAACTATCTCCAGGTAATTTAATTTACTCTGGCAATTCTAACTACCAGCTATGTGATGCTAACTTCCATATCTACTATCCCAAGCTCTGACCTACCCACAAAGCCTTAAACACAGATCTAACTATGATTGGTTCATAGATACCTCAAATTTAGTGTGGCAAAACCTAAACTCATTATTTTCTCCCCAAACTCATCCACCTCCTCCTATAATCTTTGTCCCAGGCAGTGGTAGTGCCAGATTTCCAAGTCTAGATTCCTCCCATCATTCCTATTCCTTAATTTTATATGCCACCTTGGGTAGGCTATGGTGTCTAGTTGTTTGGTCAAACATCAATCTAGATGTCACTGTGAATGTATTTTTATTTTTTAAATATCTTATTTATTTATTTGACAGAGATAGCATAAACAGGCAGAGTGACAGGCAGAGGGACAGGGAGAAGCAGGCTCTCTGCTCAGCAGGGAGCCCGATGCAGGGCTCGATTCCAGGACCCTGAGATCATGACCTGAGCCGAAGGCAGCCACTTAACCGACTGAGCCACCTAGCACCCTGTGAAGGTATTTTTTAGCTATGACTAATATTTAAATCCACAGGCTGTGAGTGAGGCAGATTATTATCTATATTGTGGGTGGGCCTCATCCAATCAGTTGAGGGCCCCAAGTGCAAAGATTGTGGTCTCCCAAATGAATTCAGCTTTGAAATTAGAACATAGAAACCCTTTCTCAGTTTTCAGGCTGCTTGCCCTGCTCTGCAGATTGCAGACTCAAGACTGTAACATCTGAATTTCTAGCCCACTAGCTTGCTCTATGGATTTCTGACTGGCCAGGAACAGAAATACATACATTTTACTGGCTTGCCCTACTGTATATATATATATATATTCCTCCTATTGGTTCTGTTCCTTCAAGAACCCTGACTAATACACCACCATATACACTACGGGCACTTTAACCCCAGTATTTCAAAAAGAACTTATGGGCTTTTCCTGAAACCTGGGGCCTTCAGGCCTCACTTCAGTAGATGTTCCTACTACCTACCCTGTTGCTAACATCAGAAACCTAGGCATTGTTCCTCTTCCTCATCACCTCCCAAACTATAACCAAGAATCAAGTCCCATTAATTCTATTAAATATTAGTTACAGCCTTCCAAATTCTCTTCCATTTCACTAAACTTCCTCACCCTCATCCATCTTTGATTTCTTCATTTGTTTTCTAACTACTGATCTCCCTGCATCTGCTTTCATGCATCCTTGCCAGTTCTTTCTTCTAAAAACTTTTATGACCTGCATTACAACACCACTTTTATGATGTAATTTTGAGCTTCTTTTGCACAAATTTTCAGTGGTGGTTTGGATGCTCCTTGAGATATTTTCCAATTATCCCATTCTTATTTTGTGCCGTAGAACTCTGTTTTGTTGAGGGTACTATAGGAATCTTCAGAATTCCAGAAGTCTACTTAGGGAATCCTGAAATTTGGGAGGAGATTGAAGGTCTGAAGGATTTGGTTAGAAAAGGAAAGCAAGCATCGGCATCGTGTCTCGATCTTACACAGCCAGGTGGCAGTGTTGCTTCTTGGAAGATAGTCATCAGAGGTCTGTAGGTTTGGAACTGGGTTTGGGGCTTGACCATGGCGTTTATTTTATTCTGCTGAATCCAGTCTACCTGCAACTTATTTCTCCTCGGTCATGTCACTGGAGCAGCAACACAAGCTTGATTTCTTACTTTTTTCAAGTATCTTTTTTTTTTTAAACACACCTCTGATTCTCTGTACGAAAAAGTTTTGCCTGAAAGAAAGATGAGATGAGGAAGAATTAAAATCCAGTTCCCAGCTGTCCTTCCTACAGAAAGACTCATTATGAGGGAAGCAATTGTAGTACTATTGCAACAGACTTATGAAAACTGATTTGAAACTTACAGCAAAAAAACATGTAAAGCCTTTCAGTTCAATCCATGTGGCTACAGGGTAATTAGTGAAATCCAGATTAATCAGAAACTTGCTAGGCAGCAGGGTGACTTGACTAACAGCCTGGAAAGGTACAAAATAACTGGGTAATGAAGCAGATCTGACTATAATGTGCAGGATTGCTCCTGGGATTGTACAGAAATCCATTACTCACACAGATGCTGTATCTTGTGGACAAGAGATCTTCAAAACTGGAAATACTGTATCTTTCCCATCTGACTCTGCTTCATGCCCCCATGCACCAAGGATTGAAGGGCAACTTTAAAGAGGGAAATATTTTAGTAAATTTTTTCCTGGTCTAATCTGATCTGTCATCCAAGGTGGAGGGTGTGTTCCGTGTTACTCTAGGGCTTTGTCACACATCATTGTATCTGACTCTCATAAAAAAGGAACTCTGTCTCAAGGAGGAATAATAGTTATCACTCTCGTTTTTTTCATTGGGGATGAACTTGAAGTTCCAAGATGTGAAATGCTAGATTTGAATGTGGTTACCAAAAGCACATAAAGACAGTTTTCTTTCATTAGTGATGCCTCTGCGTGTTGCCAGGTACCCATAACCAGGCTGCAACTGAAAAATCCTCTGTGACTTTTCTCAGACAGAGTTGAAAACTACATGCACACATTATTGGACAAATCATCAGCCTCACAAGTGACATGAGCACATTTCTGTCCAGGTGAAGTTCTCAGAGATAAATAAGTACAAACAGCATCCACTGCTTATTAAAAAGGAGAAGCTTCACTCTAACAAGAAAAGTTAGCTTTAGGTATGAGGAAAATAAGTGTCTGCTTATGTGGCAGGATTCAGGAAGCATCTGGAAAAAAAAAAAGATTCAGGAAGCATCTGAATAGCTTCCTGCCCTACCCTGATACAATTCAAATAGATTTCTAACCCCACTCTTGCCATTCCCCCAGGAAGGGAGGGCAGGCACAGAGCCAGAGGTAGATGGTAGTGTTCTTAGAGCACAGTATAGGTATGCTAGACCAAATGAACGTGTGGGACATTTGGCAAAAGGAGAGGCAAAGAGACGGAAAGCAAATTTCTAGGCTTTGAGACTCGAAACAGAAGCAGAGTCTAGTTCAACTTCCCTGTGAGGAATTAGCAAGTAGAAAACAATCAACAGCAACGATAATAAAATTGGTTCCTGGGGCACCTGGGTGGCTCAGTGGGTTAAGCCTCTGCCTTTGGCTCAGGTCATGATCCCAGGGTCTGGGATCGAGCCCCTCATCAGGCTCTCTGCTCCGCAGGGAACCTGCTTCCCCCTCTCTCTCTGCCTGCCTCTCTGCCTACTTGTGATCTCTCTCTCTCTCTCTGTCAAATAAATAAAAAAATTCTTTAAAAAAATTGGTTCCTTAGGAATTGCAAGACTCTATGGTGGGTAATAGAAAGGATAGAAATAAAGAAAACAATGTCCTCGGGGAGTTTCCAATTTACCTTGAAAGATAACATGTGTGCATATAAAACCACACATAACTGTCCAAGGCAGTACACCACACTTGTGAAATTACTAATCTCAGAGTGAAGGGCTTGAGTCTGGTGATAAAAGAGAAGTCTTTCCTCCTTTGTTTTCTTTATGTTTATCTTGTAAGACTTGGGGGCATGGGGGAATTTTTTGGGGGTTTAGAATTTAATATTTCAGAAGGGGACAGATGAAAGGTGACAGGTGTTATTTATTACTTAAAACCAAAACAAAGTTAAAAAGATAATCTGGCTCCCCTCTTGTTTCTCCATGCCTAGCTATAAATTACATCATTCAATCAACAGGAATTAATTGAATGCCAGTCATCGGTGAGATGCCCTATATTTGTGTAGCATTTAAGAAATGACAAAAACAGGGGTTCTTGGGTGGCTCAGTTGGTTGAGTGTCTGACTCTTGGTTTTACCTCAGGTCATGATCTCAAGGTCCTGAGATGGAGCCCCCACAGCAGGCTCTGCACTCAGCAGGAAGTCTACTTATCTCTCTTCCTCCCTCCTCCTATGCCCCTCCCCCTTCTAAAAATAAATAAATTTTAAAAATCTTTGAGAAAAGAAAAGATAACACATGCCGTATTGCATGGAGCACTGGGTGTGGTGCATGAACAATCAATCTTGTAACACTGAAAAATTAAAATAAACATATTTGGGGAGAAAAAAAATAAAATGTATTGTGGAACGCAATAAAAAAAATAAAACATATTTGGGGAAAAAATAAAAAGAAAAAGAAAAAAAAGAAAAGATAACACATGCATATTTGTGTTTTCCATGCATCCTCATAATTTCTCTAACATAGATCAGTGGGGCAGAGATCACTCTGGCACTTTATGCTTGAGAGCTCTGAACGCACTGTCAAAGTCAAAGACCCCCTCAACCGTGATGATGTTCAGTGGATGGTTCTGCCATCAAGAGCCCTTGCCCCAGTAGGGGTGGAAACATAAGTCATACACATGGCGAAAAGGTAAGCTATAGGGAGAGAGTAAAACTAAAAAGTCACTTAACTATGAATTAGAAGATTCTAATTTGTGCCCTGATGCTAATAACAAGTGAATCTAGAGGAGTTACTTGACTTCTTGGGACCCTGTTTTTTTCATCCATAAAACTAGGCAATAGCTTGCTTCAAAGTGTTGCTCAGAAGTTCACATCAAATGTATTCAGACAGGTTTTAGAATAAAGTTCTATATAAATATGTGGCATTAAAAGGGAAGAGAGAATGAAAAAGAATGAAATGGTAATATTAGCAACAATAAACATGCATTAATTTCTTACCATTTCCAAGAGCTTTGATCAATAGTATGTACATATCACTGTCTATATTTTATATTCTATGTAAATATATAAATGCATATATTTCTATATATAACATAGAAATATATACAATTTTAGTTAATCTCCACAAGAACTTTTCAAGTAGTAAATTATTCTATTTTACAGATGGAGAAAACTGAGATTTAAGGAGGTTTAATCAGGGGTGCCTGGGTCACTTAGTTAGGCATCCTACTCTTGATTTCAGCTTGGGTCATAGTCTCGGGGGTGAGATCAAGCCCCATGTTGGGCTCCATGCTGGGCGTGAAGCCTGCTTAAGATTCTCTCTCTCCCTCTGCCCCTCCCCACTTCCTCTCTAAAAAAAATAAATAAAAATAAAGAGGTTTAGTGAGTTGTCCAAGTTTACATACTTATAAATAGCAGGACCTGTATTCAGACTAAGACATTTTTTACTTGCAATTCTCTATGCTTTCTTATGCTTCCCTTTAAAACATACTATAATTATTAGATCCTATTTAATTGTATTTTTTTCTGAGGAACCCCTGTACTGTTTTCCGCTGTAGCCACACCAGTTTGCATTCCCATAAACAGTGCACAAGGCTTCCTTTCTTTCCATATCCTCACCAGCACTTATTTCTTGTTTTTGCTTTTAGCCATTTCTGGTAAGTGTGAGTTGATAACTCATTGTGGTTTTGATTTGTATTTCCCTGATGATGAGTGATGTTGAGCATATTTTCATGTGTCTCTTGGCCATCTGGATGTCTTCCTTGGAAAAAATGAATCTTCAGGTCCTGTGCCCATTTTTAATTGCATCGTTTGTTTTTTTGGTGTTGGCCTCTGTAAGTTATTTGTATACTTTGGATATTAACCCCCTATCTGATATATCATTTTCAGAGATCTTCTCCCATTTGGTAGGTTGTCTTTTTGTTCTGTTGATGTTTTCCTTCACTGTGCAAAAAGCTTTTTAGTTTGGTGTAGTCTTAATTGTTTAATTTTGCTTTTGTTCCCCTTACCTAAGAAGACATTCTAGAAAAATGTTTCTATAGCTAATGTCAAAGAAATTATCACCAATTTTTTTTCTAGGACTTTTATGGTTTCAGGTCTCAGATTTGGGTCTGTAAGCCATTTTGAGTTTATATTTGTGTGTGCTGTGAGAGAGTGGACCAATTTCATTCTTTTGCATGTAACTGTCCAGTTTTCCCAATACAATTTATTGAAGAGACTGCCTTTTCCCCATTGCATATTCTTGTCTCATCTGTCATAGATGAACTAACCATATTAGTATTGGTATATTTCTGGGCTCTGTATTCTCTTCCATTGATTTATGCATCTATTTTTGTGCCATTACCATATTCTTTTGATTAGTATAACTTTGTGGGTTATCTTGAAATTTGCAATTGTGATACCTTCAGCTTCATTTTGTTTTTCTTTCTCAAGATTACTTTGGCTATTCAGTACACCTAAAACTAATATAACACTGCATGATAATTGTACCTCAGTTTTATATATATAATGAAGTATATATATATGTCATTATTATAGGAGTTTGGGGGAAACTAGAAGTCATGGGCAATTAGAAAGCCTACTTTCCAATTCCAGCTCTATCAGAAAACCACTTAGCTATTTCACTTACTTTGTTTAGTCACTTAGATGCACTGTTTCCAGGTCAGTAAATTGAGAAGTTTGATCTAGATCATTTTTAGGGTCTCTTCTAGCTCTTGAGTGACTGACTTGTCTCATTGTGTCTGGGATTGTCCCAGTTTCAACACTGAAAGTCCTATGTCCCAGGAAATCCCTCAGTCCAGGGGTTTCTGTTAACATTCTGTGATTCCATGTTAGAGAAAGCTCTGTGGAAGAGGTGAAGGTTGAGCTGAACCCTGCAGTATTTAAATAGGCAGAGGGGCACCTGGATGGCTCAGTCGGTTGAACATCCAACTCTTGGTTTCAGCTCAGGTGGTGATCTTGTGGGTCATGGGATCAGATTCCATGTTGGGATCCATGCTTGGAGGAGGCTGTTGAGGATTCTCTCTCTCACTCTCTCTGTCTCTCTCTCCCTCCCTCCCTCCATTCACTCTGTCTAAAATAGATAGATAAATCCTTTAAAAATAAATAAACAGACAGAAAATAAAGAAGTCTCATCAAAATAGATGGAGGACCAGTAACATGTTGAGATAGTGATTAGCAACCCACATAGACAAAAGGAGGTAAGAGATGACAGAGGAAACACAGACAGCATAGGACCATGTTAGGGGAAATTAAACATCAACATTTAGACTCCATGTGAACCTCAGTACAGTCTTTTTAGATCTATAGATTCTTTGTAAAAACAATGATGATAATAGCAAATATTTGTTGACTACTTACTGTAAATCAGGCCCTATGCTAAGCCCTTAACATGTTTTATCACTTCTAAGTCTCCCAGTAGGTTTACCTAGTAGTACAATTAGTAACTCCATTTTAATGATTAAAGAAAAGTAAGGATTATAGGGTTTCGGGGAACTGTTGAAGATGATACAGCTAGCATGTAACAGGGCTAGGATTTGGACCCTGCCCATTTCAGACCAAGCCCTTCACGCTGACACTGTACCCTCATTTAATACCTATGCTTCCCTATTATGTGTGCTCAAATAATACCTCACTCTTCCCCATATTTAATTATAAAAGGGAGACTTAATTCTTAGCAACTTTTATTATTCTTTGAGCCAACCATGGTGCTACGGCTATTGATGGTGACATGAATTAGTTTCATGTCAGTATGGGAATTGGAAATCTTGTGCTGGGGGATCTGCCCTCTGGAAAGTCACCACCAGTTACTGCCTACCATTCGCAAATAATAGTGCCCAGTTATGCTCCTCCAATTCTCACAGCTTTTCTCTATAAAACCAAATAAGAAAGGACTCACTCGGCTTAAACACTGTATAAACATTTAGGATATAATTTTATGTTTCTCTATCTTTGACTCAAGAAATACAGGATCAAGAAACCAATGTATCACCTTCCGGCTGTTGATGATAACCCACAGAATTGGAAAGATAGCCAGGTTTAGGGAATGTAATAAAGTTATAAAATGAGATGGAGACAAATTTAATGTAATTTAATTTAAATATTAATTTAAACCTTCATCTTCTTGGGAAAGGAACTATGTATTACGTTACATATACTTCTACTGCATCCATTTCAAAGAGGAAAAAGAATGTAGAAAAGAAGGAGGCCTTTAGGAGCATACATTTACTTTCACAATGGTAGGGTTAATGTATGAAGGGAGAAGAATTACAAATAAATGTGATAACCATAATGAGACTTAAGAAATGATCATTTTTACAATGAACGAACTGATATTTTTCCCTATAACAACAATAGCTTAGTGAAGTTAGATATTTAAATGTAGGCTATGCTTTACATTTCATAACCCTTTTAGAAAGTTAATATATTTTTATTCTTGATTTTTCTCTCTATTAAGCACTCAATTGCAGAGAGATGATAGTGTAAAGTAATTGATGGTTGAAAGTCATTCTATTCTACATTTTAGTATATCTGATACTAAAGGAGAGAAAAATAACTGCACACTGGAGAAATTTGCAAAAACTCTATGCCCTTATGACAAGTAGTATTATACAAACTACCCTGGAAATGAAATAATGTGCTTCAATGACTGAATGCCATTCTCCCAGCTGCATTAAGTTCACATAGAAATCTTGAAGTGATGAAATTAATTTTACCCACTTACTCTGAAGATGGTTATAATTAAAAGTATACTTTATCTTTGGAGTTAAGCCCTGGCTTTTTATCTTATTTAGAAGTTTCAATGTCTCTTAGAAGTATTAACTTGAGGGGCGCCTGGGTGGCTCAGTGGGTTGGAGCCTCTGCCTTGGGCTCAGGTCATGATCTCGGGGTCCTAGGATCGAGCCCCGCATTGGGCTCTCTGCTCAGTGGGGAGCCTGTTTCCCCTCCCCCCGCCTCTCTACCTACTTGTGATCTCTTCTCTCTGTCAAATAAAATTTTTTAAAAAAGAAGTATTAGGGGCGCCTGGGTGGCTCAGTGGGTTAAAGCCTCTGCCTTTGGCTCAGGTCATAATCTCAGGGTCCTGGGATTGAGCCCTGCATCGGGCTCTCTGCTCAGCGGGGAGTCTGCTTCCCCCCCTACCCCCGCCTGCCTCTCTGCCTACTTGTGATCTCTCTCTGTCAAATAAATAAATAAAATCTTTAAATAAAATAAAAAAATAAAAAAGAGGTATTAGCTTGAAAAAGCTAGCTTCTATCTCCAAAATGTGTTAAGCAAAAACTACTAAAGCCAAGTGTCTCATCCCTGAACTTCAGGGTGTATATTCTTTGCAATTTGAGATTTATGGTGCCTGAGCCCCATAGACTATCTTCTCTCACCAGTTCTCTATCCTTTGGGTAGGGAGAGATCAGCTAAGGGACCGTTAGACACTTTTTTGGTACCCACGTCCCCTGCAAATCTTATATAGAGGGTCTGTTCTCAGAAACAAAATATTAGAGCAGGAAAAACCCCATCTAATAGTGGCATATTACAATTTTAATTAGATTAGTAATTTAATCATGCAAATGTAGAAATTGAGTGATTGGGGGTGTAAAGGATCTTAATGTGGTTCAGAGACCTGGAGATCTTTGATTGAGAGGGAAGAATCAAGGAGGATGTAAAATTTGTCTTCTGGAATTTGAATAGCTGTCAAGTCAGAAGAGAGAGGTGAAGAAATGTGGTGTATTCATCTTTGTATGCCAGCATCTACTTCAGACCCTGACAGAGCTACTCTATGATACTTACTAATTGAACTGATTTGAATTAAACTATTCCTTTGAAGCTTCAGAGAGCAAAGCCTAGATCAAAAAATAAGTCACAGGGAGGTAAATTCTGGCTAAGTAGAAGGCAAAGCTGCCAGTGAATTACAGCTGTACAAAATAGACTTCTTAGAGAAACAGTGAGATACTACACCTGTTCAAGCAGAAGGTGTCTGGCCATCTGTGAGTGATCCTGCCAAAACAGTTCCTACAGCGGATGGGGCAGGGAGTAAGTGTAAATATTTCCTCTCTGCTAGTTCTAAGATGCTATAGTTATTTTATGTGTACTCTGGTTATATTGTTTTTAGTATAAGTTTTGTTTGGTTGGTTGTCATCATCGTAGGTCATACATATTATTCAAAGTTAAGATCGTATTTGTGATTTTCCAAGTACAATGCTATAATTTTGATCATCTACACTGAGTCATGGAAACCTACTCATTTTCCTCTTTTCTCATAATTATTAGGTAGGTAGGTCTCCAAAGCATTGGTAGTATATGTTTCTTAAGAGAGGCAAACCCAAGAGACTCTTGACTCTAGGGAACAAACTGAGGGTTACTGGAGGGGAGGTGGGGGATGGGCTAAATGGGTGATGGGCATTAAGGAGGGCACTTGCTGTGATGAGCACGGGGTGTTCTATGGAACTGATGAATCACTGAGTTCTACTCCTGAAACTAATATTACACTATATGTTAACCAAGGAATTTAAATAAGAACTTGGAGAAAATTATTTAAGATATAAAAAAAAATACTTTGAACTAAGTCTGCTTTCTGAATATTTGCCTCACAGTTTCTACCAGTGCATCAAAATAGTAAACATGGTCTCTATGGGCTATTGCATTTTTTAAGTTTCTACTAAATTAATATAGCCATTTCATTTTCTCTTGTACTGATTTTAGCATTACTTTTTTTTTTTGCCGCCACTTTTCACTCCCTAGGATTCACACACTTGATGCATTACTTCGAAGACAATGAGATACAGCACATTGTATTCTTTACACTTAGCAAGTATTGCATCAAAATCTGCATAAACTTAATATCAAACCTTGGCTAAAACAAACAAACAAACAAACAAACAAAAAACCTTGGCTAATATTTGTTTTTGTCCAAAAGCAGATGCAGCAAACAAGGAGTTCCGGGGAAACTTAATAATTGGTTGTAGCATCTCAGATACATTATTAAATTGCATGAGGATTAAAAGAGGCCCTCAGCATGCTCTAGAAAACTATCCTCCCTTACCATAGTAATAACAATTAACAAGTTTATGAATGGTGTGTGTAGAATGCCAAATCCAAATCACACTTAGAATGTTCACTGGGGTTCTAATATATCCTCCTTTCTTTCCCATAATCCTATATTCTGCAGAATCTTCCAGACCCCCACCAAGGTCTCCTTTTCCTGTAAAGCCATCCCTGGTGGGCCCACCTCTCATGTATAAAGATCTTACTCCAATATCTAGTGTTTTCATAGTTTTTGCACAATGAACAATAACTAATTATTTAATCAAAATTAAATAAAAATTATTAACAAATAACACCTCGTATGCTAGCCAAACTACACAGTGTACTGTGTTATTCCCTAAGTGTTTCAGTGTTTCCTCTATCTCATCAGTGCATGAGAGTGGGATGGGGTATAGAAGACTAACTTACCTGCCGAGAACTTACAAGAAAACCTTGGTGTTCTGTGTCAACATGCATTTCGGCATGTTTTAAGAATTATTAATGAAACAGCAACACACTTCATTTCTCTGACTGAGCCTTCAAAGAATGAGAAACCGTTTCCAGGCAGAGATTTGATCTAGGGACCCACTGAGACAAGTGCCATTGCTGAATTATACGATCGTTTCTTTGTGGAGTTGCACTTCTCATGTCTCCCAAGCAGCAGATTTCATCACAGAGCAGGTGTCTCTGAGACGGAGTGAAGTGAAGACTTTTCCTTCCTTGCAGGATTCTGAGTGTTTCCTCTTGGTGTGTAATTTCCGTTCCTGGGATCCTGCACCTCCCCACTTGCAGTTGTCACATACTCACCATAGGCTCACCCATAGGGATTATGGACTATTGATTATTGGCATTTGTTGAACTCATCCCTCTTATTTTTTCTAATTCCTAGTGGCCTTTTTTCTTCTTTAGTGCTCTTTGCCCATCTCTATTTTCAGAGTTGATTTTGAGCTCATAGTTTATTGGATTTCTCTTTTCTTATGTCATTTAACATTTTTCTTTAGGCTTCACAGAATTCTTACACAAAATTCAGTCACTATTATACTTTTTAAAACTCGTCAACCTTTGGAAAATAAACGAACATCCAAGAACCCATATAAATTGTTTGATTAAGTTAATATACAGAACTATATTCAATTTATGTGAATAGTCAGAACCGATCAGTCCTGGGTTAGTAGAAACATTTATAAATGAAAGGTCAGTGTTTTATATGATCATTTAGTGAGCATTAGCTAGAGTGCTCTTGTGAAGACTAGCCCCAGCTACACCTTGAGGAAAGAATCCCTAGTGTTCGATGGAGATGTACCATGATGGTTCTTTTGAAATAATAATGTTCCTGCGTACTTTTCCCTTCCCTCTTTTCAAACAGTTGGTCAGGCTTTGTAATTCACCTAATGGATTTTTACAGAGCACATAGAGATAGGATGGCAAAAGTTATTGGCTTTCCCTGGCCATGAGAAGACATTTTGCCCGTCTCACAGCTCATGTGAGGAGAGACAGAGGTGGCTTTTGAAGAGGGGAGGGAAGGTGATAGAGGAAAATTGAGATTGGCACTGAGATGGGACAAACCAGAAGTCGAGGGTCCTGTGGAAAGCAAGGACATACACATAATTCAGAGGCAGCCCCCCAGGGACATGCCAGCCTTAGAGGCATGGCTTGTGACAGGCTCTAGGAGTCTGGGTCTCAGGCAGGTGGGCTCTCTGACTCAACAGGCAAGTCACAAACATAATGAGGAAACAATGGAATTGCCACCTGAGGAGACTACATAGACGCCTTAATAAAAGCAGCCCGCTGGGATGGAGCTTAGATTAGGATTCAGGTTTAATTTTGTTTAAATCAGAGAACACGTGAATATTTCTTACACATCTAAGCTTGTTGAACAAGATTCTTGCCTACGACACACAGAGATTAATCTGGAACTGCTCGGAATCCTCATGTTGTACATATCTGCACACTGAACTGATTACAATCTCCATCTTCCAAAAGTGGCTTCCAAGATGACTGTGCTCTTCTGCATCAAGAAGGAGAAACAGTGTAGAGAATATCAGTGGTACGGTATGGACGCCTCAGCTTGGAGGTGGCACATACCACTTCTGCTTGTATCTCGTTGGCGAGAACTCCATCATCTGCCCACACCTACTGGTAAAGTGAGATGTTATACTCAATGGTATATTCTAGCCATGTGTCCAGGAAGAAAAAGACCTCAATTCAGAACAGAGAGCCAGCGTCTTCCAGTGTTTATCCTTCTGGTCACTAAATCTCCATTTTGCTCTTCCACATAAGGAACACATTAAACCCCCTCCTCAAGCAAAGATAATTCCGAATGCTGTCCCCTCGCTGAATACAACTGAATATCCAGGATCTCTGGGTGATCTGCACGCTGTTCCACAAGACCCAGATATTCCTTTTGTGGTTCAAGATATACGTTGGATACGCAATGGTAAATCGGAAACAGGATAAATACCATTAAAACTTTCATTCAGAACAGAGAAGAATGAAAACCACCCAGCAGTCACTGATCTATAGATATTATCAAATCCTGCTGGGGTCCAAGACATTTCTTGTCTCTATAAAAAGGAGTGAGAAATTGCTGATATTTGGAGAGTAGCTGGAGTGCAGAATCTCTCTATTTTTGACTTTTTCAAACTCTCAGAGTTGTCTTGCTGCCATGTGAGATCTGGACACTATTTGCAGCAATTTTCCAGGGATTTGGCAAGATCGCAGATGATGCCAGACTTGAACTACATGGTTTCCAGCCTTGCTGAAGGTTCCTGTGCTTCAGACTCGGCAAGAGGTAGCAGGGAGGGGCGTTAGGACTACAAGTAGCTCAGAGATCACCATTAGACCCAGGACTGGGGGCCAACACTGGGAGAGGGAGCGTCTGAAGAATGAGGAGTGCTGAATATCTCACTGGCCCTCTGGGTTTACTCTTGGGGTCAGTTTTGATTCGATTTAAAGAAATAAACAACTGGATATTTCTTTAACAACTAAATTTTAGGTTGAGATTCATACCTGTTACATAAGAAGGACTGCCTCCAACCACAAAGATTTGGAAAGGCATGTTAAAGAGACCCTTATCCCAGGACAGCAGAACATAATGGGTATCGTATTGATGTTGGTAAATATGTCCAATTTTGAGGAAATATGATTGACAACAAAAATTTTAGGTAAGAAGGGGCAAATGTTGGCACCATCAATGCAATACTGTCCGGGAAAACAAAAGCCCAAATTTCTTTTTAAAAGTCTATGCAACAGAGATAATAATACCCACCTTTCAGGATTAAGTTTGATAAAGTTTGTTAAGAACCTTGCACATTATCTACACTAGTAGCTATTATTGTTTAATCAACTAACTTTGGATGGCAGTCAAATTACCGGCCGATTACCAGCTAATAAAATAAACCACAAGATGGAGTTATAAACCAAAGTAAAGCACAATAAAGCAAGCTTCGTTTGAGTTAAGATCTGCCTTAAGGATCAGTTACTAGTCTACAGTGGAGTCCTGTCAACCACATATGTGACTTTTGAGAAGTCTGCTTGCCAAAATTTCAATGTGTACAAAATTCTGGCTATGTTAGCCTTGGGAGTTAGCATGAGATGGGACAGGTGTATCTTTCTCACAGTCTGCGTCCCAGTAGCTCTGACAGTGGGAGCATCTTGCCTCAGAAGATCTGGTTCTTTGTTTTAGAAAAGCTGTTTTTCCTTTTTTGCCAAACATAAGCATGAAGCATGAGAAAACCGTTTAATCTGGTGCTCACCTACGAAAGAGCAATCTATTTTAATACTGCTGGACATACTAGTGTCGTTCTTACTGTAGTCACAGACAACGCCATGATGATGTCCGAAGGGGGGCCTTCCCTCAGGAATCTTTAAGGGGAACATTCAATACAGTTGATTTTCATCGTATGGGCTTATGCTGTGATGCCACCATATCCTCAACATGGTTTATTTATTGTGTTGTTGTTGTTGTTTTTACCTTTGTTTGAAACAGCAAAGAAACTTCCGTCCTAAAGCACTTGAGCCCATGATAGAAAAGTACACTGGCATTGAAACTTCTGCATGACAAAGTACATTAATAAGGGAATCGGTCCAAAATTGTTGGCTTATATTTTTTATCTCTTATAAATGTTTTAAAAGAAATGATCTTTTCACAGTACTACAAATTCTCCAACTAATGGTATAAATTTTACATGGGAACAAATTGTTCTGGCTTTCCATTGAGACAGTGTACAGTTGACTAGATCCCCGACCATACCAGTGTTTATTACTGCAAGCAATCTTATGTAAAAAAGAAGAGAAGGAATTCATGTTTTCTTAGTTTGTTGATGCCTGAGGTTTAGAAACATTCCAAAGCACTGTTTGTCAGCCCTCTTTGAAGTGTCCAAAATATTTTCAAAGGCTACACATAATTTTCTGAGAAGTGCACCAAATCACGCGGATCCCCTTACATACTTAATGTTGGCATATTTGGTGCTTATTCTCGTTACTTTGTCGGGCAAACCATGGACCAGGTAATAAGGGCCTAATACCCTTGAGATATCAGTAATCTTTCCACGGCTTATTTTTCTGAGTTATACCATTAGATAATGAAGGTTCGTTGGTTTTAAGCAACAGCAATAATCTCATTTTGCTGAAGTTAAGCAGAGTTTATATGGAACATTATCAGAGGCTAGCTAGATTTTTAAATGGGCCAGGACCAAGGCTGTCTGTCTTTCAAGCTGCCAAGCAGGAATCAGCAGCTGGGACAAACAGAACATCCTTCCCTCAATCTCCCACCCCAGGAAGGAATGAAATTCCAGCCATTGTTCATCTTTATTTCTCTGGCCAAAATTTACACTGATTTGGATTGGGTCACTTGCCCACCCCTTAGCTGGGGTAGGACAGAGCCTGTGTTCCCAGGCCTCAGACTGCATTCACTGAGGAAGAAGTAATTCTCTCGTGCTTTGAGGGAAAGTAAATGGATGCTGGCCTGCCAAACCCAACTCATTTCTGCTGCTACCATAGAATTTTTTTTCACAGAAGGTATTGTACTAAATTGTCATTTACTTAATTCTTCCTCCCCATCAACGTCCTAACAGGCTGAAAGTCTCCTTCTGTTCTCCATTAGATAGTTTAACTCTTACCCGATGTAAATCCTCATACCTGGAGAAAAGAAAATGGTATAAAGTAGATCTGGGAGGTTCGATGGAAAGAGGAGAGGAGTTACTGCAGGGGCCCCTGGAGAGGAGGAAAACCACCCCCACCTTGCCCAGATGTCATCTTGAACTTGAAGAAGGACATCAGGGAGCCTCTGTGCGCCACAGCACAGTGTTGCAGCCTGTGAGGCAGCTCTCCCTACCTCAGAGGCAAGGAAAGATTGCCCGCCCCGATCTGCTTTCAGCTGCGGCCTGCTTTCAGAGCTCTGAAAAGTCTTGCGTAGATTTCCCCTGAGGGGCCCCGGCAGCTGCCACTATTCCGAAGGGGAGGGGATGACTTGAGGACCCAGCCGCATCCTAAGGAAGGAAGCTTTCCTGACACATGTGCTGAGGCACAGCTGAAAGCAGGGTGTAATTTTGCACATAAATTTTTAAGGGTTTTCACTTTCCTTTTATAATTTTCCAATGTTGAAGTGAGTCTGGGTCTCATCACGGGAGTAGTTTAACAAAAAATTATATTTTTCTTCTAGGAAGTATCATTCGAGTAATCTTCCTGCCCCCTTACATAATGAAAACAGAGCAATATATCTTCCCGATACATTAATAAGAACCAAACAAAACATCATAGAGGAAGGTGGTTTTTCACTCTTATGGTCCTCTTTTGACATTACAAAACTTAAAAAAAAAAAATAGAAGTTAGGAAGTATTGTGGAGGAGAAGAAGAGATTATATTGGTTGGCAGATAAAATAGTTTCCTGGAGAAAGGATTACCTGAAATGGCCTTGAAAAGTAGCCAGAATTTGAAATCTCAAATGGAACATTAGGAAGATGAAGGCAACCTGAGAAACGACTCAACAAGTCTGATGGCTCCTCAGAAAAGTGTTAGATCTTCTCAAATATTAAAATGAACCCAACTGCAACAAATGGCATGTTCTTAGAGATGTTTGTTGACTTGTGTTTTTACTTGTTTTTTTTTTTAATTTTTTAATTAACATATAATGTATTATTTGCCCCAGGGTACATGTCTGTGAATCATCAGGCTTACACATTTCACAGCATTTGCCATAGTAC
>CM052801.1:22418960-22486462 GCA_028533885.1 Nasua narica
ATTCATGATTTTTATTAATTTGGGTCCTTTCTCTTTTCTTTTTGATAAGTCTGGCCAAGGGTTTATTAATTTTATTAATTCTTTCTCTAAGAACCAGCTCCTAGTTTCATTGATTTGTTCTATTCTTCTTTTGGTTTCTATTTCATTGATTTCTGCTCTGATCTTTATTATTTCTCTTCTCTTGCTGGGTTTAGGCTTTCTTTGCTGTTCTTTCTCCAGCTTCTTTAGGTATAGGATTCGGTTGTGCACTTGAGGCCTTTCTTGTTTCTTGAGAAAGGTTTGTATTGCTATATACTTTCCTCTGAGGACCACCTTTGCTGTGTCCCAGAGATTTTGAACAGTTGTGTTTTCACTTTCATTTGTTTCAACAGTTGTGTTTTCACTTTCATTTGTTTCCTTGATTATTTAAATTCTTCTTTAATTTCCTCATTGACCCATTCATTCCTTATTAGGATGCTCTTTAACCTCCATGTCTTTGAGTTCTTTCCAACTTTCCTCTTGTGATTGAGTTCTAGTTTCATGGCATTGTGGTCTGAAAATATGCAGGGAATGATCCCAATCTTTTGGTACCTGTTGAGACCTGATTTGTGACCCAGGATATGATCTATTCTGGAGAATGTTCCACATGCACTCGAGAAGAATGTGTATTCTGTTGCTTGGGATGGAATGTTCTGAATATATCTGTGATGTCCATCTGGTCCAGTGTGTCATCTAGAGCCTTTATTTCCTTATTGATCTTTAGCTTAGATGATCTGTCCATTTTGGTGATGGGGATATTAAAGTCCCCTACTATTATTGTATTATTGTTGATGTGTTTCTTTGACTTTGTTATTAATTGGTTTATATAATTGGCTGCTCCCATGTTAGGGGCATAGATATTTACAATTGTTAGATCTTCTTGTTTTACTTTTTTTTTTTTAATGTACAAAAAAACCCTGCATGTTTCTAACACATACGGTTTGATGAGTCCAGACTTGTGCATACACCTGTGAAACCATCACCAAAATCAAGGTAAGAAACAAATCTATCACTTCCAGAAGTTTCCCTATGGCCCTTTGGGTTTTGGGGGTTTTTTTTGTTCTGTTTTTGTTTTTGTGGTAAGAACAGTTAGCACAAGATCTATCCTCTTGACACATTTTTGAGAGCACCATACAGTATTATTGGCTGTAGGTACTATGCTGTGCAACAGACTTCCAGAATGAATTCATCTGGCATAACTGAATCTTTATACCAGTTAAACAACTCCTTCTTACCTCCTCTCTGCAATTCCTGGTAGCCACTCTTCTCCTCTCTGCTCCTATGAGTTTGAATATTTTAGGTACCTCCGATAAGTAGAACTGTACAGTATTTTTCCTTCTGTGACTGGCTTATTTCACTTAGCATAACGTTCTTCAGGTTTATCCATGTTGTAACAAATGGCAGGATTTCCTTCTTTTTTAAGGCTGAATAAGATTCCGTTGTATGTATATACCACATGTTCTTTAACCGTTCATCTGCTGATGGACAGTTGTCTGGCTAGCTCAGTAGATAGAGACTTGACTTATTTTTTAAAACTGGACTCAGGTTCTCTAAAGTTAAGGCAGACTTTTTTCTTCTGATCTGAATTGGTGACTTGTGTATTTCCAGGATAAGAGAACTTTTTTTAAAAAAAAGATTTTATTTATTTATTTGACAGACAGAGAGAGAGAGAGATCAAAGTAGGCAGAGAGGCAGGCAGAGAGGCAGGCAGAGGCAGGCTCTCCACTGAGTAGAGAGCCCGATGCGGGGCTTGATCCCAGGACCCTGAGATCATGACCTGAGCAGAAGGCAGAGGCTTTAACCCACTGAGCCACCCAGGCGACCCCAGGATAAGAGAATTTAATGCCTTGCCATTCCTAAAATCCCCAAAAAAGTACTTAAAGGCCTCTAATTTGTATTTTAATCTGTTAAATGAAATGAATACCTCTAGAATAATGTGGGGGGCAGTACAGGGCACTTACAGGTGAAAGACAACTTTCACTTAACTTTTGCAAATCTGTGTTTTGAGGGAGAGAGGATATTAACCAGTGAAAGATCTTTCATAGGATTTTGCCTCCTCAGGTTTGGGCAAATAATCTAGCTTTGGTTATACTGATATGTGTCTGGCATATATGCGAAGTAACTGTTAAATGGCCTCTATGAAGAAGGAGATGATGATGGTATGAATTCGCCAGTTCACGGTTAATGAAGGGTATCTCCCGGTCCCACCAACATGGGTGTGAGACAATTATCTAAATATTTTCAAACAAAGAGTCAAACTCTTATTTTTACAATTTCAGAATCATTCCACTTCTTGTTTTACTTTGCCTTGAGCAAGAGTAAAACCATTGATAAAAATTGGAGGTGCACCGCAGAGGGAAGAAAAATGAAAGAATAAAGGAAAGGGTTGATTTCTATCCCAAGCACAGTCAAAATGCGGTAGCTGTGGGTTAGTGTTTAGGTGTGAAGCGTTAATAGTGGAATACTTCAGGGTCCACACTCTGCCCACCCATGAAATAGAAAGCTTCTTCAGGGCACTGTAGGTTGCACGTTATAGAGATTCGGTAGTATACGTATGACTTGGATTGAACTGAACTCTGAAGTGACTTGCTTTAATTACTTGCTGACAGAACCCTTGCCTGAACATACACAACCCCTACCATTTTGGGGGAGGAAATAGCTGGTATACATGGCTTTCGTAATACGGAAAGTAGTTTTACTATGTGTTTGTCTTTGGTCTTATTAATGGACGTTTTCTAGTCAAGTCTGCATATGAACTGTCAGCAGATGAGTCCGTAGGGCAGTCTTACATGCATCCTTGTGTCATATATTCAACTTATGCCTAGACACCCACCCCAAAAGAGAAGTATAGGAGTACTCTCCTGTAGAGCCAGGCTCATATTTCATTTGTATCTTTTCCTTTCTTTGACATTCACATCTTGATAGAATTAAAGACTGAAGGTTTTCATAATTTAACTTGCCATCAGCATGCACTGAAACCAGAGCGGAGAAACAAGTACACAGTCGCATCAGAGCCCAAAGCCCCGTGCATAACTTAGAGGAACTCAAGCAGAGAATGTAATTGCATGCTGAAATCAAAATGATTATTGATCTGCAAATCCTCACCTATATATAAAGAGAAAAAAATATTCTGAGAACAAAGGACACCCAATGCATCTAAGTGTAATTTCCTGACGTTTTGTTGGCATGTAAATAAAATGATAACTGAGGGCAAGGCCCCACCTATGTGATATTCTGTACATGTGTATTCCCAGAAATTGATTTTTCTTCAGATTCTTAGTTAGCATAACTTCAGATATCTTAGGCTGAAAATTCATGTCCCTGGTTTTCAGCTTCTGCTTTTTTTCCCCACTTAGTTAACATAGAGTGCGATAGTGGTTTCTGAAGTAGAATTCAGTGATTCGTCACTTATATACGACACTCAGTGCTCATCACAAGTGCCCTCCTTAATCCCAGTCATCCATCTAGCCCTAGCCCATCCCCCACCCCACTCCCTCCATCAACCATCAGTTTGTTCTCTATTGTTAAGAGTCTCCTATAGTTTGTTTTCCTCTCTCCTTTTTTTCTTTTCTCCCTTCCCATATGTTCATCTGTTTTCTTTCTTAAATTCCACATATGAATGAGATCATATGATATTTTTCTTTCTCTGACTTATTTTGCTGAGCATAATACTCTCTAGCTCCATCCATGTCATTGCAAATGGCAAGATTTCATTCTTTTTGGTGGCTGAGTAGTATTCCATTATAGATGTATACCAATTCTTTTTATCCATTTATCAGTCGATGGATATTTGGCTCTCTCCATAGTTTGTCTATTGTTGATAATGCTGCTATAAACATCAGGGTGCATGTACCCCTTCAAATTTTCAGATTCCTGTTTATAAGACAGCTATTGCCATTAGCATTCATTAAAGTGTACTGATATTAAGTAACATTCAAAGAAGTAGACTTTAATTTACATACACAGAACTTAAACTTGGCATACAATAGATCATGCTTCAAATTATATTTCCTGGAACACTTTGTTAACCTTGTCTGTAAGAAATTTTTGAAGCATTTTATTTAGAATAAAATTCTGTAGACCTCAGTTGCTCACTCTATCAGTTGGGGTCTAGTGAGGAAACAGAAACATCACCATAATTTGCCCAGAGAAGATTTACATAAAGAACTAATAATGAGTAAAAGGCATTTGAACAGTAATGGGGTAAAAGAAGACTCTAAGGGATCTAGGGATAGCAAGTTCTAACACACCCATAATAACTAGGCTGAGGAGAGTTGACAAAATAATCATAGTGACTTAGCAGAGGGTCCCCCCCAAGACAGAGATCCAAACCTCTTCAAAGAGGGCAGCAATGGGCACCCTCCAGGATCCAAGAAACTTGTGGGAGGACACAGATCACTGCTGGTGGCACGCTGAAGGTGTGGCTGGCTGGCATTGTTCTGGAGGGCTGCTAGGTTCCTGAGCTGAGCAATAAGAAAGAGGGACCAGTACTCGGAAGGAGAGTGTCTTCTGTGCTATTGCCTGACACTGTCCCTTCAACTTTTTCTATGGCTGACACAAACATTGCACCACTGATAAAGAGGCATGTTTGTTTCTAAGTTGTGCCTCTGATATCACAAAGGAAGGCAAAAAATGGAGGATTTGAGGCTGAGAGTCAAGAAATGAATAATTGGGGCATTCACACATATGCTTAGGCGTCCAAGGTTTTATTTTTTAATATAATGGCTGATATAACATTTAAGTGGTTTCGTTCATTATCTCAATCAAGAGTAATAAACTCACATGATCCTAGAAGCCTAGCAGATAACCCAAATGAGTGAAAATAGGATATATATGTCCAACCACAGGGAGTGGTGTGCACTGCAGTGAAGTGAATGTGCCTTACCTCTTAAAAGTTAACCAGTTCATACCTGAGTATCTGTAGTCCGCATACAGACCCCATAGTACTGTGTTGGCAATTATAAAACTAAATAATGGAAGTGTCTATAAACCAGAGGATTTAGTTTCATTTTTCTAGGTGTTTTGTTTTGTTTTGTTTTGGTATGGTGAGTGAGAAATGCCATTCTCAAGTTAGTCATGGAACCCACAGATGCAACCAGTCATCCAATTGATTAGATAGGATCTATCATTCATCCACTGTTTAAATGTTGTTTGCTATAAGACCGCCAAATGAACAACTCACAGTATTTAACCACATATATGTATGAGTGGATTTGGGGATAATTAAAAATAATCATTTTTATCTTATATTGGAAAGAAAGGAAATGAGGGAAGTACAGTTCCCTATATTTTACTACTCTACATGTTATGCCTAATTTGAATTAGGATACATTTTCCACATTGGCAATTCCCTTGTTTATAATTTAAAGAGCAGTGATAATAGTAGCATCAGACTCTATTACAATTACTTTGTGGAGGTAAGAAAAAAATAACCACTTAAAGCACTGTAATTACATCAATGTTATTAAATCCTCTACGTGTGTTTTTAAATGTCAAAATCCCAACATTAATTACCTTTCTGCACCGAAGCATGAAATGGCTTCAAAGTCCTTAGCTAAACAAGAATTGAGACAAAATGAGTAAGGGTAAAGGCTGGACCTCAGAGCACCAAAAAGATGTGGCTGTAGAGGAGAGAAGTATGTATTCCGGAACCATATGTTTGGTATTTTCTGCATGGACCATATTTCATGCGACTTTTTCTTTTCAATGAAGGTGATATGCTAAACATATAATTAAATACATTGGGTATTTTATATCTTCATGAGATTTTTCACATAAACATGAAACTCTCCTTGTCAAACCTTGGGTCCCAATTTCTGTTTTAGAAAATCTATCCGTTATAACTCTCTAACAGCAACAGAGGAACCCTCAGATTTGCCAACAGTCAAAAACCGATAGTAGTCTTAGTTACCTGGATTTTAAAATGAGGTGTGTTCAATGGATTACACACAGTGTGGCAGATACACTTCCTTGTACACTTTTGCAGACAAACTGGAGGCTGTACCCTCTAATGATGGGCACTGAGATGCACTCATCCTCCAGGGCGAGCTTCCCATTCCAGCCGTGCCTTCCACTAGTGATGGCATCCGGTGCAGAAGACCCAATTGCTGAGCCTTGACTTACTTACTTGGGATAGTAGTTAGCTTCTAGAACTATTGTAAGTAGTTAGCTTCTAGAGCTATTGTAAGGATTGAAACACACTCCCTGCAAAGTACTCAAAACAGAGCTTGGTACAATACATTTTGGCTTTTTTTATTTGAAATATACTGCAGTTGTTTGTATCCAGATAGTAGGAGTGAAACAAACAATGTAACAGTATAGACTATTTTAGGTGAATCTGTCATTTTATATTACAAATTTCCCTTTTTTCTGTTTATTTTGTCCCCTATCCTCTGCTATTTATTACCTTCATCCTTAGGTTCTACTTATTTCTACATTGTTTTCTGTAGAAAATATATACGGATTTTTTTTCTCTGCAGAGTAGTCTGTCACTCCCCTCATGTCAGCGGCCGTGTTTCATTATACATTACCTTACTGCAATACAAAACTGAGTCAAAATGGGGGCACCACCAACTGATGATGGGAAAAGAGGGTAGCAAAAGAGGGGGGTCCCTGCAGCCACCTGACAGAATTTCTAAGTAGGCAGTTAGGTGCTGATGGCTTCTATCCAAAGATGCTCAGTATGAACTTTCATCTATCACCTGACGAGAGAACGTTTGGAACTTTGTCAGGACGGCGCTACCTGCCAGCCAAAAGGTGCATTTCTCCAGTTTTGCCACTTCTGTGCCCAAAGCAGTGTTTGTGAAATATTTAAATAGTTTCTTGCACTTTGCCCTTATAATTTTATATGAAAAATAATTTTAAAAGGGAAGACAAAAGAGAAGGCAGTGAAGGTCAAATCTAATGCAACTGAGACAAAGATTGAAATCATGGTTTATGCCAAGAAAAGACCCTCAGTGGACTCACATGCTGATCAGAGGTTCACCTGCAGAGGAAAAGAACATGAAGGAATGCACATTAGTAGCTGGGTGTTAAAAGCGGATTCCGGTCCTGGTTTCTGCAGAAGCACGAAGAGAACAAGAAGCTGAATGAGGTTTAAAATCACAATGCAGGAAATGTCAAGTTTATGTGGTTCTTAATCCCTTGCCCATATCAAAGTATGAAATTGGGAAGACAAAAGGAAGGTTTGAGGGAGCCGTTTGGGCGCTGAGGGTACCCCACAGGTGGAGTGAGTCAAGTCAACAAAAGGACTTTAAGGAGGTAGAGCTAATAGGTGTCCACTGCAGGTAGGGGAGTATCATGGATCAGTATCTGACTCTTACCGGGAAATCTAAGGGCAACAGACAAGCTACACAGAACACAGAAAAGCAGAGGACAGAACAGGTGGCTGCGTTGGGGAGCCACACTCTCAAAGCTCGCCAAAGCAAAAATGAGTGTTTCCCTTCCATAGTGGGAAGGGAAGGAGAGCAGGCATGGTGCTGTAGGTTTATCTTACGTCCCGTCCCAAAGAGTTGCCTAGTGAGGTGGAAAGAGTAGAAGGAGCTGGAGAGAGAGCTAATTATCTGGGGACTGAAGAAGGAGAAGAAAAACTGGAAGGAATACCGAAGTAGCTGTAGGAAGGGGATCCAAGAGATCAGGGTTGTGGGAAATATGGAGAAAATTTTCCAAATAATCTGTGTAAATAGCCACACGAGAGTCAACTTGAAACATCTGCTGTGGCCAGAGAAAACTGTAAGATTGGCATCAGCCCGATGAGAACTCTGTTTCCTCTTCCTTCTTTATGTCTTCCAACCGTGCAGTCCTCCCCAAATACAGAAGTACGACTAGAACTACAAAGTGGAGGGGATATTAGAAGCCCCCGCCCTGCCACTGCAGGCAGTGAACTTGGGAAAGACTCAGACTGGGAAAAAATGAGCTATCAACTTTCACTGGTTCTGAATCAGTCATCGGTGGACTTTCCCTCCCTTCAAGGAGCCGGTGGATGGAAATTGGGTTTCAGTGATCTTGAAGGGGAAAAAATAGTTACATAGCAATTTTCATTAACCTCTTACTGAAATTTAGCCTCTCCTTTAATTATGAATGCATGTAACCCCACCCAGAAGTATTAGAGGTGTACGTGCCGAAACAAATTAACATAGCCAGCCTGGAAGCATTATCCTTAGAAAGGCCTGCGGGCAAGGTTGACCCCTGGCTAAACCTAGTAACTACAATTTCAGGAGTATTCCCACCCTGCGCTAAGTGATATGGGTGGTTCACTGGACCTAGATTGTTTGTGCTGACAATGTGGCTTATGGGGAGCACCTGCTTTCCTGCTGGGAGTCCAGAGTTCTCTACCTTCTAGGTGGGTGGTGCTTATGTGACCAGCCCCTAGTAAAAACCCTGGGCGTTGAGTCGTCCCATGGACTCCCCTGGGAAGAAACACTGCACACATATTGCTAATTTTTGTTTGGTGGGGGGGTGATGGGAGAACAGTGCACCCTGGCTGACTTCTCCGGGGAGGGAGCAATCATAAGGAAGCCTGCAGGAGGATACCCCCAGACTCCACTTGTGTTTTTTTCCTTTCTGTTCTGGCTGTATATCGTTGCTGCGCCACCATAAATCATCCTAGCAGTGATCACAGCTACGGGTAAGTGCTGTGAGACCACCTAGTGAAATGTTTGAATGTGGGGTGTTCTTGGGGACTTTCAACACAATGGTGGAATTTGCTGACTAACCTAAACTCACTGAAATACAGCTCCAGTGTTATTTTGGGGAACAAGGGCGAGGGCAGGGAATGATGAGACCCTGGTAGGTGGGTGACTGTAGAGTTACTCCCACAGTATGAAGCAGCACCTGAGCTGCTGTTTGTGATCAGAGGCAAAAGTTCCCTATGCATTGTCAGAATAATCCATTTCTAGGAGAGATGGCTCCATAGACCCCCCAGCTATCTGGGGCCACGCAGGCTACAGCCCATGCTGTGAGGGAAAAGCCGCCACAGTCCGGCTGATGATTTGTTTGTCTCTCTCCTTCCTCTGGGCAGGCGGGACAAAGGGCCCAAATACAAACATTAGTTTGTGGCTGCTCTCTCCTGTGAGTGGGAGGCAGAAAGCCTGGAGCAAGGCTTTAGATAAAACAGAGGGAAAAAGAAAAAAAACCACCCTAGCCTTTTTTTCCAGCCTGGCTACTGTAGCAGTCCCTAGCCCCGCAGTCCTGTTGGGTTCTCCTGGCAGCCGTGATGGGAACCCTAGAAATGGGGACTTTACTGCTAGGGGTTTGCATAAACTTGTAATTAAAAAAAAAAAAAGGAATTTTAAATCACAGCTTTGTATTTTGTGGCTATTGCATCCGGATATGTGATACAAAAATAATGTAGAGCGTTACATGCTTTCAATTTCGTAAATGCTAGAGAGGTCATCTCAACCAGAGAAAGCTGCAAAAAAAAAAAAAAAAAGTGTAAATGGAACACAGCTCCCTTGTTTGTTGTCACAGGTGGGCGGATTGAAATTTAAACTCATAATATTGGAAACAGGTCTCGGTAATTGATGAATTTTGGCTAGGTTTTGCCTATTGGAGTCTCAAGAGAAAAGGAGCCAATGTCCAGATGAAGATACACTTTGGAAGTTTTATAAAGCATTTTTTAATTTTGCTAACTAGTTGGTAGAAAAATCAGATTTCTGACCCTTGGGATCTAATAATTTTCTGGCCCCTGGTGTACACATTTTTGCACGGGACAATTTGGACCCTAAGACTGACGAGGCAAAAAGTGCGTGGAAAAGCTTTGCTTGTCACTTGGACTTGGAACACAGGTGTCTGGCCCTACAGTGTCTCAGCTTTGCTGCTGCTGAGGAAAAGCTGGTGGCATTTTTGATTTGCTGACTTCCCAGGTGCTATTTTGCGGGACCTGACTCTAAGTTGAAACCTGATACTGCCTGCCCTGGGCGGTTTCCGGCCCAGGCCTGAGCTGCGCTCAGCTGAAAGCAGACAGAGGCTCGAAGAACAGAAGTCAGACTCTGGGACGGCTGGAAATGTACGACACCCCTCTGTGGGGTCATAGTTATGAAAATGTGATGGATGCTGGCTAGAGCCACTGGGTTACTTGTGGCTGTCTAAAGAAAGGGCTTGTTCTTGAATGAGGTCGTATAAAATGAAGCTGCAGAAGGACTCCATGTTTCTGATGAGAAGCCTGACTGCCTTCCTAACCTGTGATTCCTGTTGAAAGCTGCCTGCTGGGGGAGTGTGACCCTCTGCCCACCTCTGACAGATCACACTCTGGAACCCCTGGGAGGGTGGGATGTGTTGCTGCTGTTGGCTGTACTCTGATTTCCAGATTAGTCGTGATTTGCCACAATGGCTTGACAGCCCGACTCTACCCCGACACCTTTCTTCTGCTGTACACACCTTAGTAAGGCAGTTGGATCGTTCAGTGCAGCTGTCTCCAAAAAGGGATTGATCTTTTCTAGGCTGCTCACTGGAAAAATGATCAGGACAAGAAGTCTGGGGAGAGGAGAGGTTATGTAAACTAATTTTTTAAAAATATTGAAAAATCAGGGTTTCACCTGACCATTTCTTTGCCCTGGCCACTTCTTGACTATGATATGTCTTTCTGGTTAAGTAGTATAAAATTGTTATTCTGTGAAAATGTTTGTGTTCTTCTTGCACACAGCCCTTCCAGATGTCTGGGCAAAAAAGAAAGAGAGAGGGAAATGATTACGAGAAATTGTAAAGCCAGGATTAGTGAATGGGACACACTGACGTTGCAACAACAAAACCTTGGTACATGGGAAGGCGCAGGGGCGGAGCTGGGGCATTAATGAGCTTGGATTTCCAGAACTGCTCCCAGAAGCTCTTCCTTCTTCCTGAAGGGAAACCATGCTGCCTGTGCCAGCCACACTGAGCACTTCGGATTCCGGAGGATCGCCAAGTCCAGGCCGCATGTGGCAGCGTGACACTGAGCTGCGGGGGCCTGCCTGGTCCCCGCCTGGTCCCCACAGAGTGCCTTCATGAGCCCTCCACACTCAGCAGGCCACGGACTAGCATTGCTGACAGAACTCTTCGGAACTGACCACCTCAGGCACTGCCTCTGACAGGCACCACTGAGAACCCTGAGGCGGGAGGAACCACACTGGGAAGCCACTATGGGGGCCCCGTTAGCACGTCCTGGACCACCAATGCCTGGCCTGCGTGGGGTGCCCAAACTTTGCAAACTCTTTGTTTCCAGGGACACATGTCCTCTCAGAGACTGTATTTCATGGACGTGTGCCCTGACCATCATGACACTGCCTCAGCCCTGGAAGGCTTGGGGACAGCTTCACTTTTACTTGTCAGGCTGTGCTGGGCCAGAATTGATCCCTCGGGTCCAATTAAAAAAAAAAAAAGATTCGTATACGAAGTTATGAAGGAAGCCACCTGGCTTTTTTAGACAGCCCTTTATGGTTCATGGTCTGTGTTTTAACTGGCTGAGTCCAGAACCCCCAAAAGGCATATGTGAGATCAATACTGTAGGTTGGCCTCATCCTGTGTGTGGAGTCCTACTTACGATAATTCTGTAAAGACACCTTGGCCGTGGGCCAAGGGAGTGGGTTATGCAGACGAGTTAGCATAGCACAAGGGAGACAGCTATCCTTAGAACAGCCTCGGAGCAAAGTTGACCCTTGGCTGACATCTGGGAACCTGCCTTTGCGAAGTGTTCCTGCCCTTTCCTAACTCATAAGAGTGACTCCCTGGGCCTAGAATGTGCAAACAGTGGGGTTTATACCAAGCATTTGCTTTCTTTCTGTGTGTTTGGAATTTTGTTACGTGCTTGGTGAAAGGTGTTTATGTGAGCAGCCCCCAATAAAAAGCCTACACTGAGTCTCAAAGAGCCTCCCTGGGAAGAAATATCACATACATGCTGCTGGATTCTCATTGCTGAGGAAGCGTGTGCTCTGTGTGACCCCTCATGGGAGGGGGAGAGCAAACAGCCCCTTGCACATGGACACGTGGACTCGTCCAGACGCTGCCTGTGCCTTTCCCCTTTATGATCAGAGTATATATCCTTACCACATTGCTATAATAAGTCTTAGCCCTGAACACACTGTATGCTGTGTCCCATGAGAGCTTCTAGCAAATCTGAATGGGGTGGTCACCCTGCGGTCTCCCAATACAGTCACCAACGGAAATGTTGTATTTTCTTTTCATATCGTAGATGTTGTAGATTATTTTGAAATTTCAATTATATTGATGACTGCTTTGAAATGAAGGTAGATATTAGACCTGTCAGTAGTTTGGTACTTAATGTATTGATAAGAAAGCATATACGTGATACATTTTAAACTATTTTTAAAATTAGACATTTTTACTATTCTGACATAATTCATTTCTTTTGTAATCCTGAGTATTTTATTTGCTGCATTATTCTGAGACCCTGTTTCTGAGATGTCCAGGCATTCACCAGGCTGCTGAAGGGGCCTGCACTTAAGTTGAAGACTTCCTGCGCTGGGATTCTACCCTGGACTTAGATGTATTAATCACTAATGGGCAATTTATTACCTATAAGCAAATAAAAATTTAGTGCCCGAAGCTCTAACCAGGGAGAAGTAAGATCTTGTTCTATAGGTTACATGTACCGGGGCAGCAAAAGTCAACAATAAAGTCACTTTATGATTTTATGCAAAGCTTCCTCAATGTGATAGTTACATATGTATCTGAAGGGTGAGATACCACTAGGGGTTTATAACAATGTTGAGCTATGGACAAGTACAATGCTCCTTTATAGAAGTTTCTTGTTGAACTTTATTTATTATATAAAGTCTCAGACTAAATTTCTGAAAATCTGAGGTCACTTTCAGGTGTTTCTGTGATCACAGATGGCCATTTAAGACCAGTTGCTCCAAGGACAGTCTTCCATACGGGAAGTGGAAGCAGAAGTAAAGATAGAGCGGAGTCAACCCTCGCCAATCCTGACATGCGATAATAGTTAATGTCCTGATGCCACCTACAAAGATAACTTAATTTCTGTTTATGTTGGCCGGGTTTTTGATATTTTTTGAAGACTTGCTTAAGCTCTGAAATTTTTTACAATCAAGTTAATGGTCAATATCATAACATTTATTATAATTTAATATTACAAATGTGATTTTAGCAGGTTCAGTGGAGTCACTAAAGGCAGGATAATAGCTCATTAGAGCAGTAGTTGGCTCTTTCCTTGGAGATGTACAGAGATGTGTTACCTGCTGGCACACGTGTTTCTCCACCATGAAACAGTATGGATCAGAGAGGATTTGCTAATTGTCTGCAACTAAAGTTTTTCTTTAATTAAATACAAAAATATGCATATAAAAATAAGAAAGTTTATTTGTCATTTTTTTTTTACACTCTTCTGCCGCTGGCTCCTTTTTCTTACATGGTCAGCTGCACCTGTGTGGCCCCCAGGCCTTCATAACTTTGCACAGAGCATCTCCAGTATCATATCATCCATGCTGACCGAACCAATGATGGGCCTGAAGAAGAGTTCCACAATGACATTGGCATTGATGAATCTCAGCAGGAAGAGGGCACTATTCAGTTCAGCGATTCTGGCTTGATGCCTCCTGTGCGTCATCCGGATGTGGTCGATGAGTATCTGCTGAGTTCCCCACTGGAGTCCCTGGATGTACTTCACGCACTGAAGGCCTGGCAGGCCTGGAGGAGAAAAAGGCAGAAGAGTCCCTTTATTGTCAGCAGCTCACTTGGCATCCTTAGCGCCTCTAAATATGTCCATTTCTGCCCCTTCCTTCATTAAACAAGGGTTCAAGCTTCCTGCTTAAAAGGGCTTTCTGGAACAAGGATAAAATGCCAAACCACTTCTAAGTTTTCAGAAGCAATGCTTCTGAGAATGAAGGATCATCTAGTTATTTTATAGTCACTGTTTGTATCCTCATGGGTAAAAACTGCTGGCCCTGAGCCAGCACATGCTCATTTATTCACTGTGACAGTAGAATATCATTTAATGAATTATGGCTCCAGTTCACTGTAGAAATAGGAGGACATTAAGATTATTTCAAGAAGTGAGCACTTGACATTTTACCTATGGGGAACAGGCCATTGTAGAATGACTGCAGGTTTTGCCAGATGACAAATATTTCACCATCCTCCCTTGAATTTCCCACCAAGACCATGATTACCCAGCTGCTGGGGGTAAACTTCACAGCCGCAGTGACTCATGAGTCTCATTCTGTTTGCTAACAGGCTGATTTTGGTCTTGAGTCCCATGGCAATTTAAGAGATAACACTGGCCATTTAGCTCACTATACCATGATTTCTGTATTGGGGAAGATCTTTTAAAAAACTGATTTTAATGAATATTGCAAAAGCATCTTTTAAAAAATAGTAAAGAAAAAGATCTTTAAAAGCACTGTCTTACAGGCATTAAAAAGTTAAAAAGTAAACATGCAAACATCATCAATTTCAACATGGTTCAAAAGTAACTTTTCAAACAGGGAATGCCTGGCCTTCTTATAGTATTATGTGATAACCTTGGTTAAAGTGAATGAAATACAATGTAGGAAAGATAATGTGCCTGTAAGTTTTATAAAGACAGTGGTAAGAGGAGGCTGCTTTTAAAAGTTCTTTGATCCTGCATGATAGTAATATTACTATAAAGTTCTTTAACTTGTATTTAAGTAATTACTACTTTACTGTGCTGTTTAAGGGTTGTTAGTGATGATGCAATCATTTTCCTTCCCTTTCCTACAGAATCCAGCCGTTAAGTATTTCTAAAGCACCATGGTGACAGGTGTCACCTGTCAGAGGTGACAGAGTAGCAGGACCAGCCTGCATTCTTTAAAAACTAGTAATAGTAACAGGCGAGTCATTGCTATCATAGGCAAATAGGTCTGATAAAAGAAGGAAAGTAGGCCATATCTGTGCTCCATATTCCGTTTCTGATTACCCCACTCCACACATTAACAATCCCCTACTACCTACACTCATTATCCAGACTTGAGACCCCATTTTATTGTTTGAATTTCATTGATGATGAGAAGAGGAGGCTTGCATCAATCTCCACCAGGAATTTGAAGCTCCTCTAGGTCTGGATTCATGACTCCTTAGAATGGCATCTCGTGAGCTCCCGATCCCTTTCCTCTGCTTTCATAACACACCCTCCTTTTCTACTGTCCTGCCCCCCCCAAAGGCAGGCCCATAAAGTAAATCCGGGAAAGAGATAATGTGGAGAGATGGACTCCACAATAATAAAAATAATGTTTACCAATAAAGATCAGAGGATACACAACAAAAGGATAAACATCAAAGAAAGGCTTAGCAAGTGCATTTGTGTTTAAAACACACTCAGCTTAGCTGATTAAATTCACAGTGAGAGGATTCAGAGAAGCAGAGAGAGAGAATAAGGGAGATGCATGTGTGTGACCAAAGTATGCTAAGCAGAGTGGAGGGAAAGAGGCAAACTAATGGAATGTAAAGTTCTGGAAGCTGAGCCCCTGATTTTCTTTTGTATTCCAACAGAACAAGGCCCATGGGAGATGTTTAAGAACACTGGCTGAAGGAGCAAGAAAACACTGTATTCCAAATGATCTTAAGAACCAACTTGGGTACTTACTATAGAGATTTTCAGACCCTGGACCATGGCTACTGAATCAGAACCTCCAGGGAGGAACCTGGTAAGACTTTGAACAAGTGCCCCCCACCCCCTGCCCGCCCCCTACGCACAGGCAAGTTTGGAAAACAATGATATAAGCAAAAGGTGACCTACAATGATCACTGGGATGAGCTGAGGGCTCTAGCTCTTGAAATGTGAGTTCTGAATGAATTATCCTATTAAATATTGCTCTATACACTTCCAAAAAATGCCAGGGAGCAGTCAGGGACATAACCTGAGACTTCTGGTATTAGGGGAAAAAGGTGTGGAAGGAGCATTAAAAAAAAAAACTTAAGCTTCCTGGAAACTTTATGCCCTCTCGTGACCTTTTTAGAGGGATTCTGATCAAAGACAACTCTAGTAATGGGACATACTCAAGAAAAGGTGCTGGGTGGTTCATGGAGATGTTCTCTCATGATTTGGTTGGAATCTGTGGCACAGCACCTAACAGACAACCTGAAAGTGTGTCACAGCACTCATCCCGTGGGGGCCAGGAGACCCACGCTCCATGACTCACTGGCCATTTCTGTGGAAGAAGGTCATTTGGGACTAGGCTACCAAATCTGCAAATGGGGTGGAGTAAGGGTGAAGGGCAGAGGGGCTTGATTAGGAGGTCCCTAGGGTCTCTGCAAGCTTTAACAGACAGTGCTCCTGCTGGCAGTCCCTAGTGTTTTTTCCCTGCCTCCTTGGTACCCTGATACAGACACTTGGAGGATGACATGGTCCAGCTGCTTAGGACCATAAAAATGATCATTCAGAGGCAGCCCCATGAAAGGCTAAGCCCAGTGTCCTGCATGACAGTGGGGTGGGGGATGGTCTAGGATTCCTTAACCAATGTTTCTTATCATCCTGAATAGAGTTCCTCCCAACAAAAAAAGTTCTAGTAAATTTCAGAACTGAGTCTCAGAAAGACATGTTGCAGAATTTGCAGTGAACACAAACTTTTTTTTATAGCTGTACTACTGGATTAAAAGACTAGAGGAGAAGGACCAGCCCGTGCCTCGATGGCACCAACTTTTCCTTAGTAGCAGAAAGAGGTAGAGAGAGAAGTAATAGACCTCATCAAACAATCCCCCTGCTCTCTGCTGAGTGTCTGGCAGCAGCCCACCCACAAGGAGTGCTTTCTGGAGTTCCCCCAACTCTGCGGAATTACTCGTGATTCTTCGCTGGTGCCCCGACACTTCCCTGACCACCGAAAACTCTTCAGTGCCTCGGCCTCGGGTAGACACTGCCCAGGTTTTTTTTCTGAACAGAGAAAACTTGCGCCCAAGGCCGCGCGCGCCCTTACCCGGATTAAAGAGCACGGTCCCCTTGAGGTAGGCGTACTCCTTGGTACTGATGTCCAGGCTCCAGCACTTGGCAAGGAAGCACTTGATGGCTTGGACTTCAGCGGCCGAAGGCAAACGCCCGGCCTCGGGCGGCGATACCAACGGTGGCTGCCTCGGGGGCAGAGGCGGCGGCTGGTCGCCCGCGGTCTCCCGCCGCCTGGTGGTGAGGATCTTCTGCAGCAGGCTGGGCTCCGAGGTCTCCACCGTCTCAAAGTTCAGGCGGTCCTGGGCCAGCTCGAGCAGGAGCAGCGACGCCCAGCAGTTGCGCACCAACACCAGCTGCTGGTCCAGAGGGAGCACCTGGAAGCAGGGTAAGTACTTGACAAAGCGCAGCGTCTTCAGCAGGCCGGCCGCGGCTGCCTCACAGACCACCTGTGGACTCTTGAGGGCCACCCGCGGCTGCGCGCCACACGGGGGGTCCCACCAAGGGGCCGCGGGCTGCGTCTCAGGAGCCCCGTGGGTCTGCTTTGCGCTCGTGGGCAAGTGGGGGAAGATACCGCCCTGGCCCGGGTGGTCTTCCCCGCAAAAGCAGCAGCGGTACAGGAGCGCCACTGCCTGCCCACCCGGCAGCTCCTCTCTGCCCCCGAGGCCCTGGGCGCCATAGGAGCGGTTCCACCAGGCGCCCCCCGGCCGCGCCTCGGGCGCTTCTGGCGCCACGTGCGTCTGCTTTGCGCTCGTGAGCAAGCTGTAAAGGATGCTGCCTTGGCGAGGGTGGTCTTCACCGCAAAAGCAGCAGCGGTACATAAGCGCCATGGTCCGCCCCGCAGACAGCCCCTCTCTGCCCACCGGGGGCTCCGAGCCGCAGGAGCAGCCCCAGCATGCGCCCCCCAGCCGCGCCTCGGGCGCCTCCGGGGCCGCGTGCGTCTGCTTTGCGCTCGTGAGCATGCTGTAGAGGATGCTGCCCTGCCGCGGGTGGTCTTCGCCGCAAAAGCAGCAGCGGTACACGAGCGTCACTGCCCGCCCACCCGGCAGCCCCTCTCTGCCCATCGGGGGCTCCGAGCCGCAGGAGCAGCCCCAGCACGCGCCACCCAGCCGCGCCTCGGGAGCCTCCGGGGCCGCGTGCGGCTGCTTGGCGCTCATGAGCATGTTGTAGAGGATGCTGCCCTGCCACTGGTGGTCCTCGCCCGCCATGGCCCTCGGTGCCCGGAACCCAGCTCTGTCCGGTGGCGGCCGCCTGGGATCTATTTATACCAAGCGCTCACGCACGCGCGTCGGCCGTCTCCGCCAGGGCAAGGGCGCGGAGGGGGGCGCGGCGCTGTGCTCCGGTGTGTTCGCCCTTGACCTCAGTGGCTCAGAAGGGACAGATGCTCCTTAAAGGCCGAGAATGAGGGAGGAACGGAGGCACGGGAGCTCCTGAACACTTCCTTCTCTCCTCTCATTACACCCTTTTCTGCCTCTGGAAGACAGAGCAGAGTGCAGGTAGCAGGTATTTGGGGGCACTGTTCCAACTCTTTCCATTGAAACCTGGCGTCTAATTTGCTCCCTTTATTGGAAGGGCTGGGGTGTCTAATAAAAGGGGGGAGAATCTACTTGTGCCATCTTTGAATACTTTATAATTAAGTGATCAAACTTTGTATGACTTATATTTTGCATATGGATAGGGACGTCTCATTTTCAGGGAACTTGAAAAGTACAGACCACGGACCAGCGGTATCAGCATTACATGGTAACTTGCTGGAAATGCCTAATCTCAGTTCCTAGCCAGACCTTCTGACTCTGAATCTGCATTTTAATGCAGTGCCTAGGGGATTTGCATGCACTTTATATTTTGAAAAGCATTGGTTTAAGGATGCTGTCAAAAGCGTTTTAATTCAATTGATATTCATGAGGACCCACTTTATGTATTTAAGAGCATGAGTGACCAGGATGTAAAAGTGGCTAATATGTGGGGATATAATAATCACAAGGGTTAAGAGGTTGCTACAGTGAGAACTTCAGATTCTCCTAGCGGTACTACCTTGGGTGGTTGTGTACTTAACATTTCTTCTCCCACCCCTCCTAACTGAATAATGAGAAACACAGATTTCAGGAAGCCTGGCTCCTTTGATCCTCACTTGCCACACAGCCTCTTTTCTTGAGCTCTATACAGGCACTGAGATTGGTGGGTCTTTCCACATCACCACCTGCCCCCACTGTGTAACTAACTGTTTCATCAACCAGCGGCTTAACTTCAAAATCACAAGCCTTTAGTCCTCAAATTCCTCATCTCTAAAATGGGAGGTTTGTTTAGTGATTGCATGGGTCCAGGACTGACGATTAATGTATACCAGCTGGTCTGGGGTTATCGTTCTCCTTTTGGAGTTTCTCTGGGGTCTCAAGTTCAGAGCATAAGAGGAATACGTAGGGGACACTGATTTGCATTCAACCTGAAATTTTATTCTGTGTGTGAGAGACCCTACCACATGGAGGTTAAATCTCCATCACTGACACCAGATTGCCTCAATTTTAATTCTGGCTCTGACACTCTGTAACTCCATGGCCTTGGGCAATATATTGGTTTCCTATTGGTGCTGTAACAAATTACCACAAATCTAGTGGCTTAAGGCAACACATATTTATTATGTTGCAGTTCTGGAGGCCAGTGGTCCCGAAATCAGTTTCACTGGGCTAAAATCAAGGTGACATTCCTTCTGGAAGCCTCCAGGGGAGGATCTACTTTCTTGCCTTTTCCAACATCTACAGGCTACCTGTATTCCTTGGCTCCTGGCCACATCACTCTTACCTCTGTTTCCATCTCCGTTCCCACTCTTTTAAAGACCCTTATAAATACACTGGGCAAAGCTGCATAATCCAGAAAAATCTCCCCATCTCAAAATTTGTAATTAAATTACATCTACAAGGTCGCTTACTATGTGAGATATATATTTGCATATTCTGAGTATTAGAATATGGCCATCATTGGGGGGACATTACTTAGCTTTTCACAGGACAGTTCCTTAAGCCACCTGTGCCTCACTTTCCTTACTCGTAAAGTGTGGACAATAGTGTCTGTGAGATAATGTCATACATGAGTTACTCCTATAAAACGTTTGCCTGGTACATGACAAGTGGGGGATCTGTCAACCTTTATTTCCTCCACCTTTTAATATCATGCGGGATAACTTCAGGGCGAGGAGGTGATATTAGACCCATACTGCCATTATTCCATCTCTCCTAGAGAAGCCCACCCTCAGTCTCCACCCAGAAGCTGTCTCTTTTTCTTCTGCGTGTCCACATATCTTGGCCCAGACTCAAAACACTGCAGCATGGGTCATCTGGTTTACAATGATAATCTATCTTGGAAATGTTATTTCGTTGACCATGTCATCATTCGCCATTTCCCACATTCAAGCTACTATTTGGGGTACTGCGATTGCTACTTCAGTGATCTTCCGGCTTGATGAACCCCTGCTATCGGCCTTGCTGGAAAAACCTGGCCTACCTCATTCCCCACCTTAAGTTGCCAGAGAAAGTTATGTTTTATTATGTCACCGTATATTATTTTCTTCCTAACTTTTATCAGAATCTGATATGATTGATTTCATTATTTGATGCTTGTTGATTGTCTCCCCCTACTAGTATAAATGTCCCAAGAAGGCGAGGACTCAGTCACTCTGTGACCCAGCAACTAGAACAATGTCTGGCATACAGTAGGTGCTCAAACATATTTCTTGGCCAATTGTACCTTTAGAAAAAGAGGAGAAGGCTATAGCTTGTTCTTTCAGTACGGAGGGAAAGTGTTCCCACACAACTATTGCTGCGCTGACCCTGGAGGGAGGAGAAATCAGCAAGCTCTGGAGGACTGAGCTTTCTGGAGGCCTTTTTTTGATACTCAAGAGTATTACAGGCACTGGGAAAGTAATAAGAGGATTGAGTTAGCAGTTAAAAGACAGCTTTGAATCTGGGCTCTTCTACTCTATAAAGATAAAACAAGTCACTTAACTTCAGCCTTCACACTTGTGAAATGGGGAAAAACCTATAAACCTATATTAACAGGTACACCATGTTCTTAGTCATTCAAGGGTTATTATTATTATTTTTCTCTCGATATAGCCCTTGAGAGATGTTTTCTTATCTCTTCATTACATTAAAAATATAAAGCAAATTCAGTTTATACTCATCCACTTTTAGAGCATTTAAGCTTATGTTAGGATTTTCGCCTAGGAAACCAGAAAAAGTGCTATGAACTATTTTAATATATGTACCCTAGCCCACCGTAATTCAAGGGTATTTCTAAAACCCTTCATCTTTTCAACTATATTTTTAAAAAATCCTAGTTTAACCCATTTTTTTGTTACTTTAGTCATTCACACCTTGCATGTATTTGATGCCTTTGACTTTGGCTTTCAGACATTGTCTCAATACACAATGCTGGGAACCACGAACTTGTAGCATATTGGTTATATTTCCTGTTCTTTCCCAGGAACAGAGTCTTCTGATTTTCTTCTTCATGTTTTTCTTGAAGTTGCAATCTTCTATTTGCAACTCTGAAGGACTTTCTAGGTTCTTTGGATTGACTGTTTCTAAGGAGAGATTGCCTGCTTGTCCTTCACAAGTATTCATCCTTAGAAATGTCAGGAGAAACCTGACTTCATCATTCTGCTTTCCTTTTTTCTCCCCCCTGAACAAATAGCTCCTGAGAAACAAAATAATCGAAACACACCAATGCAGAAATTTGCACCAAGTCAAAATTTGCACCTGCCAGCCTGCCGGTTGCTACGGGATTAGTGAAGACATAACCGTCTAAGGCAGGCACGAGCTTCTTCATTTGATTTGTTCTGTGTCCTCAGACCACTGTGACAGGTAGACAAAAGGACACTCATCAAGTGCACCTGTCATGTGCTGAATTTGTCCACAACTGCAATTTGGATATTTACACTGAGTCATTGTTCGGTGACCTTGGTCAGTTGGACACCTGCTTTGTAGAATCCATTATCTGTTCCAACTTAGGGTGGGAGTAAAGCTGCTCCGCCTGCTTGACTGCAACCTTCAACTTCAAAGTAATGCACTTTTCGCTAAAGGGTGTAGGAGTGCAATACAGGTGGGGATAGAGCCGGGTAAAATCGTAAAGCTGACCTTTGTGCAGCAAGCTGCTCTTGACCTAGGGAGGCATGACGATCTGAAACCTGATAGGAATTTTCAATCCAGGCTTAAAAGAGCTAAAATGCCTCCGAATTCAGTTACTTCAGTAAATAGGTGACAGGGAGTAACAGTAGTGTTTTTCTTACTCTTCAAGGAAAATGTTGGGAAACTATTGTAGAAGAAGAGTGGCTGATAAAATCCCAGAGATAGCCTCCTTATTTTCTTTTCTAAGACCCAGGATCTTTAAAGCTCTGTCTGTGGAAGAATTAATAGGCTTTAGGTGCTGACTCATGAAACCCCTAAAGAAGATCAAGTCATCATTATTTATTTCCTCCAGATGAGCTACAAAGGAAGTAATCTGCTGCCTTAGGGGTCACCTAGCTGCTGAGGTGGAATAATGACCCTTACGCTCAAAATAATTATGGAACGTTCTAAAAGCAACATTCCAAATCAAATGACCACTCCATTTAAGGAAAAAATGTTCACCAAATCAATTAATTTTACTGCATCTACCGATTTTGCATTCATCTGAATACCGAATGTTGATTAAATTATCTAATTAAGTCAGTTGACTGGAAGGTTTAAAAATGATTGCCCCTTTGGTTGACCAGCTATTAAAATTGACAGGACTGATCAGTTTGTGAATCATTGCTCCACTGGTCCGTCTTCATAGCCATAACCCCTGACGGTGATGGTAACTCTATTACAGGTTCCTGTCTCTATCAGGGTCTGGAACTGTTGTAATATCTCCCTCCCAGGAAATTGCTTTCTTTTTCCCCTCTTTCCTGACTTCTCTTAGCAAGTTCCTCCCCATGACCAGCGTACCTGGAGGGCCTTGTACAGTGCCTGGCATATTAAAAGTACTCAGCAAACACCTGCTAAATGAAACAGTGAATGAAAAGTTTCCTCCACAACTACAGATCTCTTAACTTCACCAGGTTGCCCAATCTGCTCTCCTTTGCTGTGATTGTGTGGATTTTAACAGTCTTGTAGTCCTGGGGGAAAGACCCTAGGCCTCTTTTGCCGAATACCAGCTCCCTCTTTTTTTTTTTTTTTTTAAGGATTTTATTTCTTTTATTTGACAGAGAGATCACAAGTAGGCAGAGAGGCAGGCAGAGAGAGACAGGGGGGAAGCAGGCTCCCCACTGAGGAGAGAGCCCGACGCGGGGCTCGATCCCAGGACCCTGAGATCATGACCTGAGCCAAAGGCAGAGGCTTTAACCCACTGAGCTATGTAGGTGCCCCCCCCCAGCTCCCTCTTTTAACCACTTTGATTACTAGTTTGATCATCTCAAAAACGAGAGTAAATATGTAATCTGTGTTTACTTTACAAAGTTATGGAAGGTAGGAAATGACTAACAATACCTCAAAATGTGAGTTAAGACAGATCGTAATTTCTTTAGGTTAGAAACCTCAGATTGTACAATTATTGCTCACTTATATCACAATAAGTGATATATTGCCCAACTAAATCAAATTTGTGTGAGGAAGTTCTCTGTACATGTACATATTGAATACATTTGAAATAAGGGATCCTGCCATTGATAATAAGTGATTCAAGTTTTGCAGTTAAATGCATTTATCATTCATAGTGCCATAAACCTAACTGCTTTGTCTGAGGTTATAATGACAAACATATGAAGAACAAAATATCTGTGAGTGGATGTAGGTGAATTTCTTTGCAGCAGAACTAAATACTGGTCACAAAGAAAATCAGAACTTTTATTTCCAAACTGATGTTTTTGCCATGACAGTTGTGGCTGAGTTACTAAAAAGAAGCTGCCTTATCTTGAGTTCTCTGAAGCAGGCACCAGACAGAGACTGTGTGTGTCTTGGGGATGTGATTTACTGGGGAGGGTGCAGGAAAAGTGAAACTAGGAATAACGGAAGGCCAACGTCAAGGTGAAGTTATTGCTATGAGCAACAGAAGTGACTATGCCAGGGCTTCCCAAAATTGCCCACCCAAAGGAAGAGGCTGCATCATTTACCTATTAGTTTCCAGCTCCCTGAGGTTCAATGTTGCCACCAAGTATCTGCCAGTGTCCATGATGTTCCAAGGCACAGTTAGCGTGAGAAAAACCACAGCCTGCATGGAATTAACTGTCCACCCACCCATGCTTGGATTTGGATCAGAGGTATGGATGAAAACATACAAGGCAGGGAATCAGAGTTACCTGAGAAAGACGTTTACGGCCTGTCGTCTTTAACTCATGGCCCTGTGGTCAATGCCAGCCAAAACGGGAACTGGCGGAGGTGAAGCATCTCTCTCAGCACTCTTCTGCTGAGCTTGTTCATCTTTGAAAACCATATTACCATTTTGTCCCAAGATGTTCCATTCTTTAGGTAGGTAAGTCTTGAGTGGGAAAGCAGGCAAGAACGTTTACTCATCGTAGAATAATAATTTGTCTCGACTGAGCCTTTAGTCAGTGCCATTACCAGCCATTCTCTTACAGACAGACTGGGGGAAAAACCCCACTATTTATCAGTAAAACAACAAAATATCGCCAGATAGGAACAACTTTTTTTGCAAAAGTAGAGGTTGTAGCATTTTATCTATCTATCTGTCTATCTATCTATCTATCTATCTATCTATCTATCTATCTAAAATCTTTCCAGTATTTCTAAATACTTTGACATTAGCCACAGGCTCTTAAGGTTTTTCAGTCTATTAGAAGAAGTTTGAGCAAAACCAGAACCCTCTCACAGGCCTCCTCTTGAGGCTCGAGGCCTGGCTGGACATGACTACTCAAACTACATTGTGGGGCATATTTCTTGAAGCTTTCTGATCTCTTATTCAAGGTGAGTTATCCTTGAATCATATCCTGCCCCCTCCTCAAATTTAACACGTGGCCATCACTGTCATCACTACACCCTGGCTCCAGCCACCATCTTGTCTGACCTCAACTTTTGGAATTACGCTCCTTACCAGTCTCCTGCTTCCATCATCCTCTGCCTACAGCTAGTTGTCCAAGAGGCCCTCCCACCTGACTTCTCAGTCTAAGATAGCAGCCCTGCCACTCCTTACCCTTACTTTTCTTCTTGGCCCTTATCATTAAACATATATATTATTGAATCATTTGTTTACTGTTTGTCTCTCCTGTGAGAATATGCATTCTTTAGAGTAGAGATTGAGGCATTTACTGTTCTGTCTGGACACCAGGAGCAGTGCCTGGAACATGGCAAGGGATGAATAATGTGGACTGGTCATTCTCCACATTTCCCGGACCTGACTGCCTGTCTGGAATTTCTTTTTATTCTCCTGTTGACTGAGCAAACTACCATGTGAGCAGTTCCTTAATCACATGATCTGTCCAGCAGCCTGGTCCTTTTCTCTGCCAGGTGGAAAATGACAACCTTCTCTGTAGCTTTCTCATGTGTTTTCTGGGTCATGTTTTCCTCTGCCCTGGTCTATCTCTTGTAACTATATCTTCCTTCCGTCTTCCAAAAATCTATCCAAATCTCTGTTCCATAGATTGTTTTCTTCTCAAAGCTTTAATGGAGCTATCTCATCCGTGCCATTTATGTTGTCATTTCAATAGGATTCTATGAAAAGAGATAAATGTTATGTGTTCCACCTAATGTTTAGCCACAGGCACTTGATTAACAGTTTATTAGGCATGAAACTGTTAGGACTGTGTGTACTTGTGTGTGTTCCTTAGAAATTGTTTCGTGCGGGACTTAGCCAAAAATGGTCTGGAGCCCACAGGCTCGGGATGATGGAATTTGGTTTCTAGGCTAATAAAAGGAGACTGTCCAGTGCCACTCCTGTGACCCCTGTCCAGCTGGAGTCTAATGGATAGAAGTAAAAAGTACTATTAGGGACCAGACCCTAAACGTTCATTCAGTAACCACTCAGCAGCATTTGAACTGGACATTGCAGTTATAAGAAAGGACACACACACACGTAAGAAATTAAGCTTTCATAATAATTCTGCTAACATATACCAAAACTGGAAGTACTGTAATGTAATAATAGAATTTGACAATTCTATTTTACAGGAACTATGTGGTGTGAGAAAGGTGACTTTTGTGTTACTGGTATCTTTTAATTTTCCAGGTGAACTTAAAGCTCATTATAACCTCCTTTTCAGACAGAAAAGGCCATCCTAAATGGCCTCTAAATATTAAGCCTTTCTGCAGCCATTCTAAATGGATTTACCTTGTTTGGCATATATGAAATGTTAATTTAACATTATTAATGATAATTACACATTGATTTGTTTGGTATCTTTTAACGTTCTTTGATTAAGGGTCTACACAACTTAGCCTTTCACATATGAGGACCATGGAGCCCTGTAAAAAGGGTCAATTGTATTATCCAGTGTTTCGGTATGTTCAGCTTTTGATTAACACTCCATCCATTACTTAGAAGGGAGAAGGGATGGCTGGACAGTGGATACATGCTTAGTCAGAATTCCAAAAGTAGCCCTGGCAGCAAGGGGGAAGAAGAAAATTGTTCCTTGAGAATCATAATAATGTTTTATTTAAAATACCCTCAAAAAGAGATACTTGAGTGGCTCAGTCGGTTAAGTGTCTGCCTTTGGCTCAGATCCTGATCCCAGGGTCCTGGGATCAAGTCCTGCACCAGGACTCCCTGCTGAGCAGGGAGCTTGCTTCTTCCTCTGCCTGTTGCTCCCCCTGCTTGTTCACTCTCTCTCTCTCTCTCTGACAAATAAATAAAATCTTAAAAAAAAATAAAATAGCCTCGAATGGGGGCACCTGGGTGGCTCAGTCGTTAAGCATCTGCCTTCAGCTCAGGTCATGATCCCAGCATTCTGGGCTCGAGCTCCACGTTGGGCTCCCTGCTCCACAGGGAGTCTGCTTCTCCCTCCCTCTGCCCCTTCCCTGGCTCGTGCACACACACACTCTCTCTCTCTCGAATAAATAAATAAAATCTTTAAAAAGGTTTTATAACCATTTTATAAAACCAAATGGTTTTATAACAGGGATATTAATGGTTCTCTAAGTCCTGGTTACACAATGTACAGTCCTCAGACCAGCAGCGTCAGTGTCATCTGGGAGCTTGTCAGGAATGCAGATTTTCAGGCCTCGCCCCAGACTTGCTGAAACAGGATCTGTATTTGAGCAAGATCCCCAGACGATTTGCACATTAAGCCTTGAAAATCACTTCATAAATCTCTGCTTCTCAAGTTTGGCTGCTCTTTGGTATAAAACTTGGGAGTTTGAAAAATTACTGACAGGATTCCACCTCCCAGAGATTCTAAGTTAATTTGTATGGGCTGTGACCTAGGCATAGAGAGTATGAAAAACTCACCAGGAGTTTCTAATGAACAGCTAAGTTTGAGAATCATTACTCTTAAAAATAAAACCCAGCACCATATTCATTATGCAAAAATAATAGTAATAATAATAATAAGTAGTAAGAGGAGCAATATTTTGAGATAATAAAGTCTTCAAAAAGCACAGATGAAGGAAAACATGGAAACTAATTATTTAAAATATTTTGTCCCCTTTCCACATGAATGGTGATGAGTTTATCAGGTGAGCAGAATGACGAGGGGTTAGGAAAGAAGTGGTAGGACTTGAAACATGGAATGAGACGTCATAGACTAGCCCTTAGAAAGCAGCAGAATACAGGGCCTTCAATAGCAAAGGTTCGGTACATAAATGACTATGGTCAGCACCAAATTTACTTTTGCAAAACTGAGACCCCAGGAAATTACAAGCGGTTTCCCTGCCCTATGGGCGGTACTCATACATGCAGTGGACATCTAAGGAATTCATAGGACAAAAGGAGAAAAGTCAGGTCTTAGCACCGCCTTAGTTCAGATCCTCACCTACTCTTGATTATTCTGTAGCACTGAGCTCCTAAGTGGTCTCTCTGCCTCTCACCCCATTCATCTTCCAAATGCTTCCAGAGTGATCTTTCTAAAGTATGATTCTGACTCCATCAACACTTTGCTTTAACAATACTCCAAACACAGTCCACTGCATCAAAGCTCACCTCCTTACCAAAATGGGAAGGAATTAAGATTTATTGAGCATTAGATACTTCTTTTGTTCTTCACAGCAAATCTGTGAAGTAGGTGTTATCCATCTCATTGTACAGATGAAGAAACTAATACTCTTTTTCAAGGGGGGAATATTTAACGGCAGAGACAAAATCAGAATCCTGATCTGCCTGTATTTTTGCTGCTGCCCTAGCATGGTGTATAAGAACCTTTATAATCGAACAAGCTTTCTGGATTCTTCGCTCAATTCTCCCCCAATATTACACAGACATACATCCCCAACCATGTCATGCTTCTTGCTGTTCCTTTAACATTTAATCTTCTTTCACACCTCCATACTTTTGAACATTGTATTTGTTTCTAGAATGTATTCCTTTAAGAAAGGGAACTCTTACAGAGCCTTCCAAATTCAAGTTCACTGAGTTCTTGCATGAAACATTCCCAGAACTTCTCATATAGGGTTTGCCTCCCCATCTTCAGTGTAATCATAGTATCATCCACAAGTTTTATTAGTTCTTGATCTGTTGTTTTGTAATTATTCTGATGTACTTATTTCCCTAATACAAAATGATGTTCTCAAGGATGCAAATCATGCCTTACTCACTTTTTTTTTTAAAAGATTTTATTTATTTATTAGAGAGAGAGACTGAGAATGAGAGGGGAGAAGGTCAGAGGGAGAAGCAGACTTCCTGCAGAGCCGGGAGTCCGATATGGGACTCGATCCCGGGACTCCGGGACCATGACCTGAGCCGAAGGCAGTCGCCCAACCAACTGAGCCACCCAGGCGCCCCTCACTTTTTATTTTTTAAAGATTTTATTTATTGGGGCGCCTGGGTGGCGCAGCTGGTTGAGCGGCTGCCTTCGGCTCAGGTCATGATCCCGGAGTCCCGGGATCGAGTCCCACATCGGGCTCCCAGCTCCAAGGGTAGTCCACTTCTCGCTCTGACCTTCTCCCTTCTCATGCTCTCTCTCACTCTCTCTCTTTCCTAATAAATAAATAAAAATAAAAAAAATCTTTAAAGATTTTATTTATTTATTTGACAGAGAGGAGAGAGATCACAAGTAGGCAGAGAGGCAGGCAGAGAGAGAGAGGGAAGCAGGCTCCCCACTGAGCAGAGAGCCTGATGTGGGGCTCGATCCCAGAACCCTGAGATCATGACCTGAGCTGAAGGCAAAAACCCTCTGAGCCACCCAGGCACCCCTGTCTTACTCACTTTTATAAGCAGCATCTTCTTGATCTTGGGATCTCTGTCAGTCAATTCGTATCGTTATATGAATAACAATTATACTGTATAACAGTTAACCCCCCAAAACTCAATGGCCTACAAACAGCAAAGGTGTGTTTCTTGCTTCTAGTATCACAGGTAAGTTGTGGCTCTTTCTCATGCTATCTTCATTCCAAGATCTGGGCTCATAGAGCAAATTCCATCTGGAACATATCTGGTTTTGTGACCGAAGGATAAGAGAGAGGGTGATCCATGAGATTATAAATAAATTTTCTGCTTAGAACTGACACACATCACTTCTACCTATATTTCATTGGTCTAAGCAAGTCATATGGCTACTTCTAATTTCAGCAGTGCTGTGATAGATAATTTTACCACAGGAATGAGTAGTACATAAGCATTATTGATGTCAGTGAGATGGGTATGTAAGCCCCTCTCCAGTAAGAAGAGGCGGTGAACCATACCATTTACCACAGGGTAATCTACACCTAGGGAACTCTTCCCCTTCCTAACGCAGTGAAGGGGACACACAAACTTGTTGTGTGTTCATTTTAAATATTAAGCTGTCAAAATATTAATAAACGATTATGTTAAGCATAAAATTTGAAATAACTCAGATTTCTTTCATTGCAATATTCACCCCCAAATCCTAATTTCAAAACTGGAGGGCTAAGTGAATTGAGAAGTCTGCTGTGTTGCCAAGTCGTAACACTGTTTTAGGCATGCATGGAGACACCATCATCCTTTGTGAGGGTTAGTCTTTATTACAGGATGTATCAGGGAACACATTTCTTATATACATTTTCACCCATTACAGGCAAACCATCCATATTTCAACCCCATTCACGACTCTTGCACTATTAAACAGGTAATTCCCACTTTGATCCCTGACATGACCATTAACCACTTCCCCACAGACTTCAAAGAAAGTCAGATTGCTTCTCCCCTTCATGCATGTAAGGAATGTAAACATAATGTTAAGATCCAGAGTCTGTTTTATGGATTAGATCACAACATCAGATTTTATAATCAGGATCTGTACCATTCCCCTGGTTAATGCAAAAGAACATTAAAGTCCTGGTTCTCTTTTCCATTATCCAGGCAATTAACAAACCAGTGAAGTGTATTCAGAAACTTTTTCTTTCTTTGTCAATATTGACCAAGTAAAAACTTGATCTGAGAAGGTTAAACTCTGCCTAATAACTGGTACCAAAAAAGGGGGAGGTTCCTATCAAATATAGACCTTTTATATTTAACATACCAGTGTCATGGAGACATTCATCAGAAAGTCTATTACTATAGTTAATATGTGGCAATACAGGTGTGTTTAGTTAAGATGTAACCTTCTCTCACTCCCGCTCCAAGGGTTCCATGCATACCCACACATGCCATGTTGCTCCTACAAATAGTGTGATGTGCTTTCAAAACATGCACTGAGGACACAATTTTCCGTAGCAGTCATTCAAAGGATAAATTAGAAAAAGGTGTTTTACCCAAATATGAGCCACTAACTCAAATAAGATCATTAAAATGTTTTATACCTAAATATTGAAATATTTACTGAAGTCACTGAGACACTATGCATGTACTGATGTCTGAGAAGTTCAGACTCTGTCAATGAGTGTATTTGCCAATGTGCTCTGCATATTTGCCTTTTTTGCATTTGTGAACAGTGACATTCTTCATTCAACAGATTTTTATGGAGCACCTATTATGTTCCAGGTACTGTGCTAATAAGCACTTTCTGTGGAATCTTTGATTGAGTGTAAGAATCTCAGGAAATTCTTTTAAAAATGTTTTTTTACAGAAGTATATTTGACATACTCTTATATTATATATTATATTATATCACGTATAGACATAGTGATTCCACAGTTCTGTACATTACGCAGCACTCCTTGCAGTAAGTGTAGTCTTCATGTTACCATATAGTGTTACTACATTATCACTGACTGTATTCCCTATGCTGTCCTTTTCATCTGTGTGTACTTCTTAATCCTTCACCTACCTCCCCTCCCCTTGGCCACCACTGATTTGTTCTCTGTATTTGTCAGTCTGTTTCTGTTAGTTTGTTCATTTGTTTTGTATGTTTAGATTTCATATATAAGTGAAATCATATGGTATTTGTCTTTCTTGGTCTGACTTATTTCACTTAGTGAATACGCTCTAGGTTCATCTATGTTGTTACAAATGACAAGATCTCATTCTTTTTTATGGCTGAGTAATATTCCATTGTATATATGCACCGCATTTTCTTTATCCATTCATCACACTTTAGATACTTGGGCCATTTCTGTAATTTAGCTATTGTAGATAATGCTACTATAAACATCAGGGCACATGTACCCCTCTCAATTAGTATTTTTGTGTTGTTTGGGTAAATATTTAGTAGCACAGTTGCTCGATCATAGGGTAGTTCTATTTTTGACCTTTTTTTTTTTTTAAGATTTTATTTATTTATTTGATACAGAGAGAGATCACAAGTAGGCAGAGAGGCAGGCGGAGAGAGAGAGGAGGAAGAAGGCTCCCCACTGAGCAGAGAGCCCAATGCGGGGCTCGATCCCAGGACTCTGAGATCATGACCTGAGCCGAAGGCAGAGACTCAACCAACTGAGCCACCCAGGTGCCCCATATTTTTGACCTTTTGAGGAACCTCCAAATTGTTCTCCAGAGTGGCTGCATCAGTTTGCATTCTCACCAACAGTCAAGAGGGTTCCCCTTTCTCCACATCCTCGCCAACACCTCTTGTTTCTCATGTTTTTGATTTTAGCCATTCTGACAGGTATGAGTGATGTCTCATTGTAGTTTTGATTTGTATTTCCCTGAAGATGAGTGATGTTGAGCATATACTCATGTGTCTGTTGGCCATCTGGATGTCTTTGGAAAGATGTCTATTCATGTCTTCTGCCCATTTTTTAATTGGATGATTGGGTTTTTGGGTGTTGAGTTTGATGTTTTTTTACAGATTTTGGATACTAACCCTTTATCAGATTTGTCATTTGCAAATATTTTTTCCCATTCCATAGATTACCTTTTAGTTTTGTTGACTGTTCAAATGCTATATTTAAACATAAGACACTATTTGGCTGCTTTCTTAAGTACACATTTTCACTGAAGTTAATAAGAATTTTAAATTGTGTCAAACAATATTGTGATAGTAGAGTACTCCAATAGACAGAAATCCACTTTACACAGACTGGATTTATTGCCTTTCAAAATGTGTGTGGGACTACTGCCAGCAAATAGAAACCATCAAGCATCATGATATTGGCATCAAGATAAAGCGCAGAAAGAATCACACACACACCCCCAAAATCACATGCCTGAATGTGTTCCTCAGTCTGATTGATAAAAAAGTGGAAAACATGGCCCATTCTATAATTCTGTTCTACCAGATTGTTCCCATATATTCACTATAAACTTTCCTTTCATGTCTGCAAATTTAGGAAAAGAGGGGATGAGGGTTCTTTTTAAATAAATACAAGCATTGACATTTACAAGTTGGATAGAGAAAATGTACATTATGGGCACCTGGGTGGCTCTGTCGGTTAAGTGTCCGACTCTTGATTTTGGCTTTGGGTCATGATCTCAGGGTCATTATATCGTGCCCCGAGTCAGGCTCCATGCTCAGTTTAAGATTGTCTCTCTTTCCCTCTGGATTCCCCACTTGCACTCTCTCTCTTTCTCTCTCTCTCTCACAAAAAAAAAAAAATGCACTAACTCAACATCTCCATAAATGGTGATGGTATTATCAACTTGTTGTCCATTTGTTATCTCTCATACTCTGTCCAGATACATTTGTTTCTTTTTAGTTCCTTGACCATGCCAAGATATTTCCCACCTAAGAGCTTTGGTTCACCTGTTCCCTCCACCTGAAAGGCTCTCCCTTCCCCTGGTAAATCCCATGTACCCTTCAGGGCCCGACTTAAACATCACTTTCAAAAGAAAATATTCCCTTTGGAAATGTGTCTATTCAGGTCCTGTGCCCAGTTTTTACTTGAGTTATTTATTTTTTGGGTGTTGAATTGTGTGCGTTTTTAATATGTTTTGGATAATAACCCGTTATCAGGTATATAATTTGCAAATATTCTCTCCTATTCAGTAGGTTGCCTTTTCGTTTTGTTGATGTTTGTTTATTGTTGTTTTGTTGAAAAACTTTGCAGCGCTTATCAAAACTTTATTTTGGCGTAGTCTCAATAGTCTCAATTTTTGCTTTTGTTTCCCTTGCCTCAGGAGACATATCCATTAATACATTGCTAATTCTGACGTCCAAGAGATTACTGCTTGTGTTTTCTTTTAGGAGTTTTATGGCTTCACTTCTCACATATACACATAACTTTGCATATGATGTAAGAAAGTGGTCCAGTTTCATTCTTTTTCTTGGAGCTGTCTAATTTTCCCAACACAATTTGTTGAAGAGGCTGTCTTTTTCCCATTGTATATTCTTGCCTCTGTTGTAGATTATTTGAGCACATAAGCATGGGTTTATTTCTGGGCTTTCTATCCTGTTTCACTGATCTATGGGTCTTTTTTTGTGCCAGTGCTATGCTATTTTGATTACTATAGCTTTGTATTGTACAGATGGCCAACAAACACCTGAAAAGATGCTCAACATCATTCATCATCAGGGAAATGCAAATCAAAACCACAATGAGATGTCACCTTGCACCTGTCAGAATGGCTAGTATCAAAAAGTCAAGAAATAGAAGTGTTGGCAAGGGTATGGAAAGAAAGTAACCCTCTGCACTGATGGTGGGAATGTAAATTGGTATAGGCACTAAGGAAAACAGTGTGGAGGTTCCTCAAAAAATTAAAAATAGAAATGCCATATGATCCAATAATTCCACTACTGGGTATTTTTTCAAAGAAAACAAAAACACTGGGGGTGCCTGGGTGGTTCAGTCATTGAGCATCTGCCTTCAGCTCAGGTCATGATCCCAGGGTCCTGGGATTGAGCCCCACATTGGGCTCCCTGCTTAACGGGAAGCCTCCTTCTCCCTGTCCCACTCCTGGGTGGTTGGGCAAAGATAATCTGTTGCCCTTAGCCAAGTGTCAACATCTAGGGAGTTGAGTCCCTAGAGGAACGTCACACTCTGCCTATTTCAAGGACTTGTCAATGAGCTGTAGGTAGTAAGGAGATTTAAAATTTAAAATTTTTCCTTCTGTCTTTGTTTCCCCCATCAGTGGGGAGAGTAGTTGTGTAGCCTTGAGTGAACCAGTATTTCCTGTTAATTTTGCAACTACTATTGTCTGTGTCTGTCCTCCCAGCATGATTAACAACAGAATTGCTTTTCTCTATTTTAATCCAAAACAGGTTTTTTTAGTTTTTTTTTTTTTTTTTTTTTAGTCTCAGATAGATTTTTTACTCCTTCAGGGTGTATATTTTAGTCATCTCTTGAATGTCATATATACTTAAGAGCTTCTTTAGTTTTAAATGACATTAAGTCTTTAAGGGTACTCTTTAGTGCAAAAGCACAATGACAAAGTAATTTCTATTCTTTTGGTTTAATTTAAATTCTCTTTTAAAAATGGACTAGGAAGTCAAAGTCTCAGGATCTCCTTTCCTCTGTCTTTATCATTGACTCTTAGGGGATATAAAACAGGAGAGTTAATCAAGTTTGGCCTCCAGCAGCTCTGCTATGGTTTTTTAAATCCTTCACACCAGTGAGGAGCTAGTTTCATGCAAAGCTGGGTCATAAATAAACTGGCCCAGGGTATCTGCAAACTGCTTGAGGGCAAGGATCTTGTTTTATTCACATTTGTGCCCCCTCGCAGCTTAACACAAGGCCTTGTATATATGACTCTCAATAAATATTTGTTGGGTTGAATCCTATTTGGAAAAGAACTTTGAGAACACTCCATAAAAGATTGAGTATATTATGAGACAAGAAAGAGAGAAATGTTGATCTTAACTGTACCTGGAAGTGTGTATGTCATTTTAATGCTTTCCCAAAGGCTAAGGGATAATCAATCTTGAGAGACAAAACCATGCTCTTTTTTTCAATTAAAAAAAGTGAGCTTCCACATAGATTTAGTGAAATAATGGCCTATCCTTTATTGAATGCCTTAAAATCGTGTCTTAGTCGTGTTTCGTTTTTCCACCAGTCTATCTAAAGTTTATTAAATATATAAGTATCTATAAAAATGTAGAATCATACTAATGGTATTCATCCTTATTAGTTAACATATTAACCATTATAGTCACAATGACTGTATTCAGCCTGTGACTTGGTATTTATTTTGGGAACATCAAGTATTCCTGAACACAATGAAGTCTATTGGTAATAATGGTATCCGTTGTTATTTTGTCTCTTTTGAGAAGCTATGTCTGTGAGCTGTAGAACATTAGGTAATAGTTTGTATTTCTTTTGTTTCACTTAAAAAAACCTTTTTTTCCCCTTCAAACCTGTTTATTTAAGCAGTGGGGAAAAGCTTTGTTGTGAATCGAGCCTATAGCCATAGTTTGAACAGCTTATTTGTTTTAGGATTCCGTGTATGATTTGTGTGTGTGTGTGTGTGTGTGTGTGTGTAGGAGATTGGACAGTTTCCCAGGGATATGTTCAATAAGAGAGAAACATTCAAAAAGATGTGAGAACTCAGGCAATTCAGAGATCTCTTTGGTTGTGGGGACACTGGAAGTAATTTCATGGAGGCTTTCAATGGGCAGCAAGGGTTTCCTAAGGAAGGGGATGGGGTTAATACTAGATGGAGATGAGAAAATCTTCTGGGAACTTCAAGTTTTCCAGTTTAGCGTGAAGAAGTTTTAAGGTTGATTTGGGTCAGCTATAGTGAGAGGCAGTTTTGATTTGGATTCCCCTCAAAGTTGCTTCTGAGCAAAGGATTTGGGTGAATGCAGGTCATTTATATTTGGGAATTATTCTCAAGAAGAGTAAATGAGGAAGAGAGATGGAGAAGGGAGAAAAGCACCTCCCCCCTCCAAAAAAATCATTCACTGATGAGTGAGTTACCTCTGTGGACAGCTGGGGCCCAATCCCTTTGGGGGAATTTCCTGGGAAACCATGTGGAACATAGTTCAGAATTATTCCACTGGCAGAGGGGGAAGATGGGGTATTTATCTTTGAAGTCTCTTTCCCTACTGGTTGGGAGTTGAAAAATATGTGTTACAACACCACCACACTTATAGGTTGCTACCGCAGGCAGCTGGTCAAACTCCCAAGTGCTGGGGAAATCCCTCAGACAGAGAAGGAGAAACACAGAAGCTCAAGACAAAAATGTGACAGCAGGTTGTGAACTGTCTCCATGTGCAGTTTCAGGTGAACTCAGGCAAGCTGAGGGGAAGGGGCATCAAAAGAGTCTACTGTGACCCTGGGGCAAATAATACATTATATGTTAATAAAAAATTAAAAAAAATAAACCATTCTAAATGAAAATAAAATAAAATAAAATCTTAATCTGAAATAGTTAAAAAAATATGTTGTATGCAGAAAATTAAAAAAAAAAGAGTCTACTGTGAAGGCCTTGAAAGCCAAGGTGAGGATTTTTCAGTAGTTGATGAAACTCTTTAGGCCAGCTGAGAACTTGAGTGAAGGCAGGTGTATCAGGAAGATGCATATAGAATTGCTTGGAGGATAAATACCGGAAGGCAGGGCAACTAGATGTGGAACTATAGATATAATTTGTGCAGTTGTTCATCAGGGTTTGAATCATCTGTGGTGTGGGTAGAGTGGGTCACGGCGGGAATAGAGAGAAGAAACATTCTGGGTAAGGTTTCAAGAAAATGTGTTAAATGATAATTTCTCAGGTCATATGATAGAGAGGGGTTGAGAAGTAATAGGAAGTTAGAAACTTTTTATTAAAAGTAGGTAACTTTTGTTGAGACTGAATCATTTGGAGATTCATCGCAGGCTGGACAATATGCAGCTGTGGGGGGAGGGATGCAGAGAAATTTAGAAATCAGTTTTTGTCCAGTCAGTTCAGAATTATAGGGACATTAAGACCTCTCTGATTCTCTCCAGTCTCATTTCCACCTCTGGGACAGATTCTGGTTTGAGTCATGCTTCTCAATTTTGCTACCCATTAGAATTATCTGAGGAGGCTTGTAAAAATCCTGATGTCTAGGCCTCTCCCCAGGCCAATTAGCTCAGACTCTCTAGGCGTGACATCCAGGCTTCAGTGGTTTTTAAAGCTCCCTGGATGATTCCAAGGTGCAGCCATGTTCGAGAATGACTGGGTTATAGTCATAAAGTATTTAATAAGTTCTACTTTAATATTCAGCATTCAGTCATCAGTTCTAATGCTAGCTTTGTCCCAGTAACTGGGTTTTTACTTTTTCCTGGAAAAAATTATCTTTCTAATTCAACCGCTATGGTAACTGCTTCCTGCCGCCTTGATAACATTCCCAGCACCCAAATCCTCTTTCCGCCAAGCCTCCCCAGCCTTGACCAATCTCTGAACTTCAGTGCTAAGGTTAGAGCTTTGTTGGCAGGCATTTCTGATGTCAGTAGCCTGCCAGCCTGAAGGTGTTCGTCACAGTCCTGTGTCCCATCCCAAGCCACAGGAAGACTCGAGGCAAAAGACAGCTCAGTTCCTCCCAAGTTCACAGCTAAAGTAAGGCTTGTTTCTCCTGATTTATTTTTTTTATCATGTTTTCCTATTATGTAATAAGAATCTGTTATGTTTCCCTCTCCTGGGAGAGCTGAGTGAAGCTTTCGTTCAGATTTTTTTGGAACTGTGAAATTACACGGTGTGGAACACTTGCTGTCAAGAAATTCAAGCAAGTTGCCCAGACAGAACCCACCTCTTCCTACCTGCTCCCCCCACTGCCACAGAAGGCGCTGAACCCAAAAGATAGGGTCTTTCACAGCTTCCTCAACACATGTAGCCACTTACCCTGCAACTCGCTCAGCAGGGCCTCTTCCCTTCAGCTTCGGTTTGGGAGATGTTTCTCTCCTTTCCCATCCAGTCCCAGCCCTCGTGCTATGGAGTCTGTACTTTCTTTTGTTTTTTGTTTCAGCAAGCTTACCCCATTAATTTTCATCTCCCTCCAATTACTTAGATCTCTAAAAGGCTGTTTGTATCTTACATTTTTGAAACAAACAGCCAAAAACCAATCAAACAATAATCTCATCTTCGGTCTTAAATTTTCCTCAAGGCAATATTACCCTTTCTCCTTCCCTTGACTGCAAAATGAGTAAGAAGAGTAGTCTACACTCAGTGAATTCACTGCTTCAATATATTACAGGCAGACTTAGGACACTCTTCTTTACTGAAACTGCTATTACAGGGATTCTCAGTGACCTTTCTGTTGCTAAAACTAAATAAATGTTTCACTAATTGAAGTTCACCCTATAGCATTTAACAATTTCACTCAATCTCCCCTTGAAACCTCTTCTCCACCGTGGAGTCCCATCACTGCCTTGCCCCTTTGGCCACTCTGCGTTCTTTCCCTTCACACGCTTCTCTCCCTCCACTATTACCTTAAACATTATTTCTCACTATAATCCCTGTGTTGACATTCTTCTAAACTCATGTACTTTACATGAGTTGATTCTTGCCTATTGTTGATTCCAAAGTCTTTATATCCCCACCCACGTATCATGTCCTAAATTGCATTTTTTCCAGCCTCCCTCTGGATGTACCATAAACACCTCAAATTCCACCTAGAACTTTCCAAGCCATCACCACCTGGCTACCACCTCTACCACTGTACTGAACATGCTTGGGGAACTATCTCCAGTGCTCTCCTCGTTGAAAAACCTAGGGAACATTCCCTCCTTATGGAATGTATCTTACTTCCAGGCTTCCAAAGTACAGAAGTATTCTCTGTGTCATATACTTCCTCTCTGAACATTTCTTCGCCCTCTCCTACAGACTTTTCTTTTCTGCCTTGCTCCATGGCTTGTTATTTCCCATACTTTTGACCTAGTACAGCTAACAGGTGGCACCTACTGAGGGAATCTTCATGCCTGGTGTGGTGGAAGAGTATGTGTCATGGAAAGAAAATTAGGGTTGTTTTTTAATCCATTCAACCTCTCTGTGTGTTTCTGTTTTCTTTTTAAAGTTTTTATTTAAATTCCATTTAGTTAACATACAGTGTAATATTCGTTTCAGGAGTAGAATCCAGTGATTCATCCCTTCCATACAATGCCTGGTGCTCATCACAAGTGCCCTCCTTAATCCCCACCCCCCATCTAACCTATCCCCCCACCTCCCTCCATCAATCCTGTTTGTTCTCTATAGTTAAGAGCCTGTTTTATGGTTTGCCTCTCTTTTTCCCCCATGTTCATCTGTTTCATTTCTTAAATTCCACATGAGTGAAATCATATGGTATTTGTCTTTCTCTGACTGACTTATTTCACTTGGTATAATACTCTCTAGCTCCATCCATGTCATTGCAAATGGCAAGATTTATTCTTTTTGATAGCTGAGCAATATTCATATGTGTATGTGTATGTGTGTGTATTTATTTATTTATTTATTTATTTTCACACACATACCACTTCTTATTTATCCATTCATCAGTTGATGGACATCTGGGCTTGTTCTGTAATTTGGCTGTTGTTGATAGTGGTGCTATAAACATTGGAGTGCACGTGCCCCTTTGAATCAGCATTTTTGTATCTTTTGGATAATTAAATACTGAGTAGTTCAACTGCTGGGTCATAGGGTAGTTCTATTTTTAAATTTTTGAGGAACCTCCATATTGTTTTCCAGAATGGCTGCACCAGTTTGCATTCCCACCAATAGTGTATGAGGGTTCCCCTTTCTCCACATCCTCACCAACACTTGTTATTTCTTGTGTTGTTAATTATAGCCATTCCAACATGTGTGAGGTGATAACTTGTTGGGTTTTTTTTTTTTTCGAGATTTTCTTTATTTATTTGAGAGAGAGAGAGAGAGCATAAGCAGGGCAAGCAGCAGAGGGAAAGGGAGAGGCAGACTCCCAACTGAGCAGGAGTGCGACACAGGGACTAATTCCAGGACCCTAGGATCATGGATAGAGCTGAAGGCAGACACTTAACCAACTGAGCCACCCAGGCACCCCTAGGTGATAACTCATTGTGGTTTTGATTTGTATTTCCCTGATGATGAGTGATGTTGAGCATCTTTTCATGTGTCTGTGGGCCATCCGTATGTTCTCTTTGGAGAAATGTCTTTTCATGTCTTGTGCCCCTTTTCCTCTACCCATTTTAAAATCAGATTGTGGAGTTTTATATATTTTGGATGGTTAGCCTTTATAGGATGTATCATTTGAGATTATCTTCTCCCATTCAGTGTGCTTTTTATTCTCTATTTCAGTTTTCTTTTTATTTTATTGGTGATTTCCTTCACTGTGCAAAAGGTTTTTAGTTTGATGTAGTCCCAATACTTAATTTTTTCTTTTTTTCCCCTTGCCTCAGGAGACATATGTAGAAAAATGTTGGTATGGCCAATGCCAGAGAAATTATTGCCTGTGCTCTCTTCTAGAATTTTTATGGTTTCAGATCCCACATTTCAGTCTATGATCCAGTTTGAGTTTATTTTTGTGTATGGTGCAAGAAAGTGGTCCAATTTCATTCTTTGGTATGTAGCTGTCCAGTTATCCCAACATCATTGATTGAAGAGACTGTGTTTTCCCCATTGCGTTTTCTTATCCCATTTTGTCATAGATTGATGGACCATATAAGTATGAGTTTATTTCTGGGCTCTCTATCCTGTTCTCTTGATCTTTGTGTCTTTTTTTGTGCCCGTACTATAATGTTTTGATTAGTATAGCTTTGTAGGACAGTTTGACATCTAGGAGCGTGTACCTTCAAATGTGTTCTTCTTTCTCAAGATTGCAGTGGCTATTTGAGGTCTTTTGTGGTTGAATACAAATATTGGAATTATTTCTGCTCATTCTGTAAAAAATGCTGTTGGTATTTTGACTGGGATTGCACTGAATCTGTAGATTGCTTTGCATAATATGGACATTTTAATAGTATTAAGTCTTCCAATCCATGAGCATGGAATATCTTTTCATTTGTATCATCTTCAGTTTCTTTCATCCAAGTCTTGTAGTTTTCAGAAAACAAGTCTTTCACTTCCTTGGTTAAATTTCTTCCTAGGTACTTTTTGGATGCAATTATAAATAGAATTATTTTCTTTATTTTTCTTTCTGATAGTTCATTATTAGTATATAGACGTGTAACAGTTTTCTGTATATCGATTTTGTATCCTGCAACTTAACTGAATTCATTAATTAGTTCTACTAATTTTGGGGAGGAGGCTTTAAGAGTTTCTGTATATAGTATCATGTTATCTATGAATAGTGACAATTTTACTTCCTCCTTTCCAATTTGGGTGCATTTTGTTTCTTTTTCTTGCCTAATTGCTATGGCTAGGACTTCCAGCAGTATGTTGGACAAAAGTGGTGGGAGTGGACATCCATGTCTTATTTTGACCTTAGAGCAAAAACTTACACCTTGTCACCATTCAGTATGATGTTAGCTGAGGGCTTGTCACATATAGTCTTTATTATGTTAAGATATGTTTCCTCTGTACCCACTTTGTTTGGAGTTTTTATCATAAAGTGATGTTGAATTTTGTCAAATGCTTTTTTTTGCATTTATTGAGGTGTTTGTATGATTTTTATTCTTCATTTTGTTAATTTAGTGTGTCACATTGATTCATTTGTGGATGTTGTACCCTTGTATCCCTGGAGTTAATCCACTTGATCATGGTGTATGCTCCTCCTCCTCCTTCTCTCTCCTTCTCCTCCCCCTCTTCCTCCTCCCCTCTCCTCCTTCCCCTTCTTCCCCCTCCTCCTCCTCCTCCTTCTTTTTCTTGGTATATGATCCTTGTAATGTATTATTGAATTCGGTTTGCTAATATTTTGTTCAAGATTTTTGCATCCCTCTTCATCAGGAGTAGCAGCTTGTAATTTTGTTTTTGTTTTTTGGTAATGTCTCTGTCTGGCTTAGGTATCAGGGTAATACTAGCCTCACAGAATGAACTTGGAAGCATTTTTTCCTCTTCAGTTTTTTGAAATTGAGGTAGACAGTTAGGTTTTAACTCTTTTTTAAATGTTTGGTAGAATTCACCCATAGACCTTTCTGGTCATGGATTTTTGTTTGTTGGGAATTTTTTGATTAATGCTTCAGTATCATTACTAGTAATCAGTCTATTTTCTATTTTTTCCTTATTTAGTCTTGGGAAATCATGTTTCTAGGAATTTATGCATTTCTTCTAGGTTGTCCAATTTTTTGGCATATAATTTTTCAAGGTTGTAACAAGAGACAGAAAAGGGCATTACATAATGATAAAGGGATCATTCCACCAAGAAGATATAACACTTGTAAATATTTATGTACCCAATGTAGGAACACCTAAATATATAAAGCAAATATTAACAGACACAAAGGGAGAATTGACAATAATACAATAATAATAGCAGAATTTAACACCCAACTTAGATCAGTGGATGGATCATTGAGACGTAAAATGAACAAGGAAACATTGGCTTTGAATAATACAGTAGATCGGATAGACTTAATAGATACATACAGAACATTCTGTCCAGAAACAGCAGAACACACATTCCTCTTAAGTGCACATGGTACATTCTCTAGTACAGATCATATGTCAGGCCAAAACCCAAATATCTATAAATTAAAGAAGACTGAAATCATATCAAGCATCTTTTTCTGACCACAATGATATAAAACTAGAAATCAATTATAAGAAAAAGCTGGAGAAAACACAAATACATGGGGACTAAACAACATGCTACTGGTCAATGAAGAAATCAAGGTGGAAGTAAAAAAAAGTCTTAGACAAATGAAAATAAAAACACAATTCTTCAAAATCTATGGAATACAGAAAAAGTAGTTCTAAGAGAGAAGTTTATAGGAATATAGGCCTACTGCAAGATATAAGAAAAATCTCAAATAAGCACTCTAACCTTATACCTTAAGGAACTAGAAAAAGAAACAAAGTCCAGAATTAGTAGAAGGAAGGAAATAATAAAAATTTGAGCAGAAATGAATAAAATAGAGACAAAAATTCAATAGAAAAGATTAATGAAACTAAGAGCTAGTAATTTGAAAAGATGAACAAAACTGATAAATTTTTAGCAGGATCCATCAAGAAAAAGAGAGAGCCCAAATAAATAAAATTAGAAATGAAAGAGGAGATTTAACAATGGATATCACAGAAATACAAAGAATCATGAAAGACAACTTCAAACAGTTATACATCAACAAATTGTCTGTCTTTTAGAATAAACTTTAATGACCATCATCGTGGCCTTTTCACTCTGGATAAGAACCAGCAATCACATATGTATCACCTAATACATATGTGTACATATGTATCACATATGCATATGTATACATCGTCTGGATGTATAATTTGTATTTATAGCTGAGAATACGGTAAATTCTGAGAGGAAGAGTGTGAAGGTGGAAGACTTCCCTTTACATTATTCAGTGAGAAACCGCTACCAGGTCAGGAGCAATCCAGGATTTGTCACACCTAAAACTTTTAAAATATAGGGTGGGGTTGGCGTTCTTTAAGACATAAGATATAAATTACATGCACAAAAATTGGAATAGGGCTTGGGAGGGGCCTATAAGTTGAGAAGCCCTAAAACTACGTTTCATTATCTTCATGGTAAATCTATCCTAACTCTGAATGGGCCAGGAGAAAACCAACCTTTGTTGATCTCTCTATTTGTACCCCTTTCTAGTTGTTTTTCTGCCCTGACTTCTGCAATGTTTTCTACTTTCTTAACATCCTCTCCTTTCTGAATATCATGTTGGTCTGAACACTTTAGTTATGTCCCAGAAATGTTTCGCTGTAATTCGTGATCCCATACTATTAAGGCAAAAGAAATTTTAGCTGCCTTACATCTGGAAGTCTTTTCTCCTTGTTAGCCATAGTGTAGCATTGTTGCTTCCTATTCCCTTGTTCTTTCCTAATAGAGTAACTTTATGGCTCAGTTTGCTGAGATAGTCCCAGTTTATGGGACTCCTCTCTTGCTATAATAATTAAAACTGCCTCCTGTCTGGAGCCCCAGGGAACCAAAAAGTCTTAGGGACATTGCACAAAGGGTGGAACTTGGTAAAGAGACCTAAGAAAGTTGTTTTTGAACTCCTAGGTTTACCCCCCACCTGGGCATACATAGATCTGATGTTAGGTACCAAAGACTTTATGGACTGACCCAACAGATAGACCTCTACCCAGGTCCCAAACTAACCACTGGGTGGTGCCCTTGAGGGATAGTTCTAAATTACCTTCAAAGCCTTCAACAACTGCCCTGACTTTGGTACCACAGCCCACAGAAGGTAGGTTGAAACTTGCAGCCTGAATCAAATGAGGTCAAGTACGTACTATCACAAAAATATCCTAGCCAGGAGGGGTAACTGCATACATTGAAGGACACAACAGCCGAATTGGTTTCTTTTGTGAGATTGAAATCACGCAGGTCTAGAAACTATCGCCCGATTCCACTTCACTGGTATCAAAAAATATTTAAATGCTTATACTCTCACAGACAGAATGAATTGTGTACTGGACACATACAGAGGCATTGCTTTGATGTTCTTATACTTCAAGTTAAGGTCAGAAAAAACCCCAGCTGTGAGAGCAACATCAATGAATTTTAAACTGTACCTCATCTTTTAAGTTCTCATGCCTGGAGAAGCTAATGTCAGCTCATCACGCGATACTCAATTTATACAATAAATTGTGAACCTAGGAAAAAAAATTTTAGCCCATTTAAGTACCTACTAAAAAATATCAACATCCTTTATAGAATTGAAACAAGACCTAGTCTCATAATGTAATATTCAAAATGTCCAAGAAACAATCCAAAATTACTCAGCATATGAAGTACCCCAGAAATCTCAACTCACATGGAAAAAGACATTGAACAGGTGCCAGCAAGATGACACATATAATGGAATTTTCTGACAGACTTTAAATAGCTGTAATAAAATTGCAAGAAAGGCTAATCATACTCTTGAAATGCACATTAAAACTATCTTCAAAGATACAGAGTATGTAAAGTACATACAATAGAGTATTAAAGAAGAACCAAATGCAAGTTTTAGGACCGAAAAACACAGCTGAAATTTAAAAACCTTGCTTGATAGACTCAGTAGCAGAGTAGAGGAGACAGAGGAAAGCATTAGTGAACTTGAAGATATATTAATAGAAATTATCAAGTCTGAACAATGCATAGGAAAAAAAGAGTAAAAGAATTGAGCTAAATGGACCTGTGAGTTTACAATAAAATGTCTAACATTCGTGTCATTGGAATTCTAAAAGAAGAGTATGGTGTTGAAATATACTTGAAGAAATAATAGTTTAAAACTTGCCAGTCTTACAAAAGACCTACAAATTCAAGAAACTGAATAAACCCCAAACAGGATAAACCTCAAAAATTCAAGTGTAGAAACATTATAATCAAAAATCAAACAGCTCAAAACCAAAGACAAACAAAATCTTGAAAGCAGCCAGAGGAAAATGAGGCATTGCCTATAGTTGAATGATTATTTAAATGACAATGGATTTCTCTACCAGGGAAAGGCAATCAGAACTACAATGAGATATCACCCTATACATGTCGGAATAGCTAGAATCAAGAAGATAAGAAAGTACAAGTTTTGGCAAGGATGTGTAGAAAAAGGAACCCTTATGCACTGTTGGTGGGAATGCTAATTGGTACAGCCGCTGTGGAAGAAAGTATGGATGTTCCTCAAAAGTGAAAATAGAATTACTGTAATCCAGTAATTCCACTACTGGCTATTTACCTAAAGAAAACAAAAACACTAATTCAAAAAGATATGTACATCCCTATGTTTATTGAGGCAGGATTTACAATAGCCAAGATATGAAGCAGTGCATCTCCATCCATAGATGAATGGATAAAGAAAACGTACATATTTATACAATGGATTATTACTCGGCCATAAAAAAGAACGAAATCTTGCCATTTGCAACAACATGTATGAACCTAGAAGGTCTAATATTAAGTGAAATAAGTCAAACAGAGAAAGACAAATACCATATGATTTCACTCATATGTGAAATTTAAGAAACAAATGTACAAAGAGAAAAAGACACACACAAACACACACAACCACTCTTAAATACAGAGAATAAACATAGTTGCCAGAAAGGAGACAGGTGGGACAATGGGTGAAAAAGATGAAGAGAATTAAGAGTACACTTATGATGATGATCACTGAGTAATGCATACAATTCTTGGATAATTATATTGTATACTTGAAACTAATATACTGTATGTTAGTTATACTTCAATAAATATAAATAACATAAAATAAAATTAAATAAAGCAGTTTCTTATTAATAACCATGGTGGCCAGAAAAAAAAGAGTAGAACCTTTTTTAAATGCTGGAAGAAAAGAACTATCAATTCGAAATTCTTTATTCAGAGAAAATATCCTTCCAGAATACACATGAAATAAAGACATTCTTAGACGAAGGAAAACTCTTAGAAATTGCTAAAGCAAATTCTTCAGATAGAAGGGAAGTGATAGAGCCCTGCTGTGATCAGCCCTGCTGATTTTAGCCCAGTGAGACTATTTTTAGACTTCTGACTTCCAGAACTGTTACAGAATAGATATGTGTTGTTCCACTAATAAATTTGTGTTGTACCACTAAAAAAATTAAAAATTAAAAAATAAATTCTAGCTAGGTAACATAAAAAAAAAAAGAGAGAGAGGAAGTGATACCAAGGGGTGAAAGCTGAAACATTAGGAATGAAGGAAGAACACGAGCATTTGTAAATATATGAGAAACAGAGAGAGAAGATAGGAATTACCAATATCTGAAATGAAGGAGAGGCTATCACTAAAAACCCCACAGACGTGGAAAGGATAGGGAGAACATTTTGAACAACTCTGTGAATAATTTAGATGAAATGCACCAATTCCTTGAAAGGCACAAATCATCAAAACTCACCCAATGTGAACTATATAATTTGAATAGCCCTATAACTACTAAATATATGTAACAAAACATAATCTATATTTTGATTATATATAACCTGTATCTTGACTATACAATAATCTGTATCTTGAAAACTACAAAAGCTGAGAAAGAAATCAGAAAAGACCTCAATACATGGAAAGACATACTGTGTTCCTGGATTGGAAGACACAACAAATTAGGGATCTTAATCTTCCCCAAATTGCTCAGTCATTTCACAACAGTACTAATAAAAATTCCAGCAGGATTTTTTTTTGTAAAAATAGGCAAACTGATTCTAAAATTTGTATGAAGGGAAAATGAAGTAGAATAGCTAAAACTTTGAAAAAGAAGAAAAAATATGATTTCACTCATAGAGCGAAGGGAAAAAAAAGAGAGGGGAGCAAACCAAAAACCAGAGTCTTAACTATAGAGATGGTTACCAGAGAGGGCCGTGGGCAGGGGGATGGATGAAATCAGTGATGGGGAATTAAGGAGGGTACTTGTTTTGATGAACACTGGTTGTTGTATGAAAGTGTGAATCACTATATTGTACACCTGAAACTAATATTACACTGTATGTTAATGAACTGGAATTTATATTAAAACTTTAAAAAAGAAGAAGAAAATAGGAATAATTCTAATTGATATTAAAGCTTACTATATAGCTATAACTATAAAGCTGTATAACTTTACTATAAATAAGAAGGTGTGGTATTGGAGGGGAAATAGACATATAGAGCAATAGACAGAACAGAGAGTCCAGAAAAAGACAAATATGGCTGTTTAGTTTTGACAGAAGTGTAAAAGGAATCTAATGGAGTAAAGATAGTCTTTTCAATGAATGATTTTGGAACAATTCATCATCAATATGCAAAAAAGTTAACTTTAACCTACCTCACAATTCCTACAAGGCTAATTTCAAAATAGATCATCGATCTCATTCTTTTGTGGAAGCAAAAAAAAAAAAAACAAATGCACAAACAAAAAACAGAATCAGACATATAAATACAGAGAAGCTAGTGGTTGCCAGAGGGGAGGGGGGGAAAGGGATTGGGCAAAATGGGTGAAGAGGAGTGGGAGACACACGCTTCCAGTTACAGAACAAATAAGTCATGGGAAATAAAAGGCACAGCTTTGGAAATATAGTCAATGATATTTTAGTAGTTTTGTGTGGTGACAGATGGGAGCTCCACTTGTGGTGAGCGGAGCATAACATGTAGAGTTGGTGAATCACTATGTTGTACACCTGAAACTAATGTCACATTGTGTGTCAACTATACCCGAATAAAAAATTTTTAATGGATCATAGATTTAAATATAAAATTATAAAACCTTTAGAAGAAAACATAGGAAACCATCTTTGTGACATGAGTATAAGTGAAGAGTTCTTAGACATGACACCAGAAGTACAGTTTGTAAAAGAACAAATTGAAAAATTGAAGTTCATCAAAATTACAAAAGTTTTTATTCTGTGAGAGACACTGTTAGGAGAAAACTCCTCTCTGAGGAGTTAACATTGCAGGCCTAAGTGAAAGGAGGAATTGTACAATGTGAATTTCAATGGTAATGTACATTGTAGGTATAGGATTTGTGCAACATTTGAGACAGGATCAGACCTGTGTGTACACCAAGTGGCAAGAAGCTCAGTGTGACTCAGACAGAAAGAGAGGGTCGTAAGATAAACCCGCAGAGAAGTAGACCGTGCCCAGGTCATACAGAGCTTTGCAAGTCATGGTGGGGACATTGGATTTTAAGTGGGGTATGTTGGAAAACTAAGGAAGAATTCTAAACAGGGAAGTGAGTCTTCTGGTTTATGTTTGTGAACTGTCACTTTGCACTGTAGAAGGGCAAGTGTGAAAGTTGCACTGTAGGGGGCAAGTGTGAAAGTCCCCCCAACAGCCCTGGACCAGGGGCGGGGCAGTTAGGAGGTTACAGCCATATTCTTGGCTGGAGATGAGGATGACCTAGGGTAGGGTGGTAACTGTGGTTTATGAGAAGCAATGAGAGTCACCGTGTAATCTGAAGTCAGCTTGGCAGGATTTGCTGATGGATTACATAAGAAGTCTAAGAGAAAGAGATGTTTTCAAAGTTTTGTGCTAAGCATTGTAAAAGTCCTATCTCAATGCAGTGACAGAAATAAGAAGTGCTCAAAGTGAGGATGTATTTTGAAGAAAAAAAAAAAACAATAGGGCTTGATAATAGAATGGAAGAAGGGTGCAAGGAAAAGGGAAGAATTAAAGATGACCCCTAAGTTTTAAGTCTGAACAAATGGACAAATCAAGTTACTGTATAATAACGTGCAGGAAACACTGAGGAAGCAGTAGACTTGGGAGGGTAATTAATAGTTATATTTCTTAATCTAAGTGGAAAGATCAAGCAGGTGGTTGTTTGTATGAATCTGATATTCAGGAAAGGTATCAGGGCAGAATATATAAATTTGGGGGTGATCACCATCTAGATGGTCTTTAAAAGTCACAGGACTGGATGAGCTTACCTAGGGATAAGGTGTAGATAAAGAAGAGGGACAGAGACTGTGCTCTTAGACACTATTATTTAGAGGTCAGGACAATGAGAGTAGGTTTTCTAGTGAAACTGGGAAGGAGCAAGCCAGAGGGCAAATCTGGAAGCCCAAGAGAAGGAAGAGTTTCAAGGAAGAGTATCCTCAAGTGTGTCAAATATTGCTGAGAGGTCAAGTAAGGTAGGGACTGAAAATTGAACGTTGGGCTTGGTATCGAGTAGGTTGGTTACTGGTGGCCTTAATAAAAACCCATTTGAAGTAGAGGGAATAAAAGTCTGAGAGTAGGAGGTGAGAATGTGGGACTCTTTCATGCTAGTCCTCTTTCATAAGGGGAGGAATAAAGAGGGACATGACTACACGTGGATGATTTTTTAAGTGGGTCCAAATGTAACATAGTTCATGGTGGATAAGAGTGTCAGGATAATTACCATGTTCCAAGGACACATTGTTAAGGAGCTGTATTGTAATTAGAGTTTTAAAATCAATAAAAGTTATTTTCTATCTTGAAATATAAATGTCGTGTATTAAATGATGAAGCAGAACCAAGTTAATATTTAATTCAATATGAGGATAATCTTTGAGGTCAATTCCATACATTTAAATGAAGCAAAAGACTAGCTCCAAAGATAGCTTAATAACTTTACATCTTTGAGAGGCATCTCTAAAATCACAGTAGCTGATATAGCTATCTTCAGAGCTAGTCATTTAATACGTGGCATTGACCTACTTTCCTCTTTAATTATTTAAGAGTTAGCTGTTCAGTTGAATTTTGTCCTTGTGATGTGAGGAAAAGGACTGTAACTTGTTGTAAATTTTTTAGTTAAAATTATAGAGTTCATATAACAAAAGGATCTGTTGCAAATAAATGTAAAACAAATCACTGGATACTGAACTCATTTTTAAAAAAACATTGGTTTTCCCGCATGAAGAATTTAGATTACCATTTGTTTCCAATTTTTTGATGTTAGAAAAACCGACTTCCAAGTTATGTACTTAAGTAGTAATTTACATCTAGCGCATGCATTTGTGAAGATAGGGATGTCTCCTCTTTTATGTTCCCTCAGTAAATATAATGTAAAGTGTTTTTGTGGCTGGGGTGAAAAGACGGTCACCTTCCCATCAATGACAAGGCTGTGTTACCTGCCCAAATACACCAACTCTACTGTATGATATTAGGCATTATGATTTCTGTATTTCAAAGCCTGATTCCTTTCCCCTTCCACTCAAGATTACCTACCTCTTGATTCTCTGGTGGGTAATGACGAAACATTGCCCAAACTGCCCAACTGGGACTAGAGCAAGGATTCCACTAGAATAGCAAGCACTGTCTCTCTTTGCCCAGCACTGACTCAATCTCTTCTAAATTAGCATAATTGTTTCTTATAAATTAGACAGATATTTTCCCAAGTGGGAAAGAGAAGTTTCATAAAGCCCAGGAATAAAGTAACTGAGTCAAACTTTTGTGAGCCATCAGGAACTCTAGTGACAGAAATCACACATTTATTTTTTTTCACACATTTATTTTTTTTTAAGATTTTATTTATTTGAGAGAGAGCAAGAGAGATCACAGAGGGAGAGGGAGAAGCAGATTCAACACGAGGCTTGATCCCAGGACCCTCTGAGCTGAAGATAGACGCTTAACTGATTGAGCCACCCAGGCACCCTGACAGAAACCACATAATAAACTTTATCAAATTGTTTCCAGTTTGGCTCTGAAGACAAAGCCACGTAGAGATGTGTTTTTTAAAAAACAGGGGAATCTCGAAATAAACTCAAGCCAGGATAGGCAAATGACAGTTAACTGTCATTAATGATCCGTGAGTCACAGACTCATGCATATTTTTTTTAAAACCAGTCTTACACATTTTCTGAAATGGTTCCTTTTCTAAAACAAACAGCCATGATCTCAGTCTTGGGGAGGGGCATGCTAAATTCTCTAGTATAACTCAAAGTCTTCATAAATGGCAATTTATGTGAAACCCTTATAATATCAAAATTTTTAGTAACATAGCAAGCATGATATTGAAATGAATTAATTGTAACCTAACTTAAAGTATGTACAAAATTACCTTTTTATTCTCATTTTCTTCTCTAAGATGTTTGGAGTGTCAGAGGATGAGTAGGAGGTCAACGATTGACATAAAATAGGTAGAATTTGGATGTAAGTTAGAGACAAGGAAAAATAATGATCCCAATGACGTCTTGGGAAGTCAGTACTTGGAAGAAAGAGATTGAGTGTGTTCTCCCCCCAAAAAAGGCAGGATTTGAATTTTATTTTATTATGCTTGTTTGTGGAATACAAAAATGAATATAATACCACCAAATAATGTTGAAAATAAGCAAATCATGAAACGGTGTGTAATGGCAGAACAAAGTAAGACAAAGAGGTTAAAGGTAAAAGAAGCACATGGAATATAGCTGGAGAGACTCTGGGTAGTATGTTCTCACAAGAGCTAGACCACTCTTGGCTCTGTGCTTCCCTGCAGCAAAGGCAAAGATGTAACACAGTAAATTACATCACACCGACAAGTCTTTTAAAACAGCCATACCGTTTTCTAGTATTGAGGCCAGAGAAATAGGGTGCTGTATTACACAATTATCAGTGCCCTCAACAATCTCCTTTCAGTGAATATAGCAGTGGATTTCACAGGGCTGCTTCTTTTAAGTTTCCTTATTGAGTGACTATGACATAATATCAAAGAACATTCAAGAAAACATTTCTAAGAGATACTGAAACACCGTGGGACAGGAATGCTTCATGCTTAGTCTGACACAATACAGAATAAAGATTTTAACCCGTGCTGTCCAGTATAGTGGCCATTAGCCTTGTGAGGCTATTTACATTTATAGTCAATTTAATAAAAATTAAAGGCAATTAAAAACTCACTTCCTCAGTTATACGAGGCACGTTTCAAGTTCTCAGTGGCCATTTGTGCTTGATCCTGCAATGTTGGACACCATAGATAGAGAATATTACCATCATTGTAGAAAGTTGTATTACAGTGCTGATAAAAGAGAATGTGCTGAATATTTTTCAGGCAAGCTTGTCTCAGCTAAGCTTGTGATAGTCACTGAGCAATTGTGAGTTCAAGGTTATGCTCTCATAACCACAAATAGGGCAACAATTGCACCTTGTTTGTTAAAGCGAGAACCATTGCTTTAATAAGTAATGCAGAGGCCTTACTAATTTCCTCTCAGGACAGAAATGAATGGTAGTGGGCTTATTGAACGAGGCTGGAAAAAGACAGTTTATAGTAACAAAAGAACAAGATGACCCAATAGGAAACAGCTTAAAGAGTTGGAGAAGGTATTTACAGTTGCTCAGAGACATGAGAATATAAAGAACAATTATCCTTCTGTCATGAATCTGTGCCCTCCTATCCCTCAAGCTATGAGCTTGAAGTATTGACTATATACCTATTAATAGTTTTAAACAGTGATCGTTATCCTCACTTTGAGAAGTTTTATCATCGACCTAAGCAGAATATCTTAGAATATAAGAAATACAGAATCTGGAGATCTGTTGCAACTGATTTTGTTACAAACTCATCAGAATTTATAAGCTTAGGTAATACTTGATATTATTTACTGTGTCCAGCATCTTTTCCACAAAACATTGTTGCCATCCTCTTAGCATCAGCTTTGTACCTATTCTACAAAATACTTAAGCAAAAATGGCATGGTCTCATTGCTTCTACCTTGGTGTCTTGTAAGTATTCTCAACATAGCAATCGGGGTGATCCTCTATAAGAGTACATCATGATGATAGCACTCCTGTGTTCAAAGCACTGTGATGGTTCCCACCTCACTAGGAATAAAGTCCAAAGTCAATGTAATGGCCCACCATGCTCTCCATAATCAACCCTCTTCCCTCTCTTGGCTCCTTGCCTACCACTTGCTCTGGGCTCAGTCAGCTCTAGCCACCCTGGCATCGCTTTTTTTTTTTTCAAGCACGGCATACATGATCCTACCTCAGGGCCTTTGCTTTTGCTGTGCATGTTGTATGAGCCATTCTTCCATAAGACATCCCATGGTTAGCTCCCTCATGTCTGTCAAATCTTTGTATAGGCCTCACCTTCTTAATGAGGTCATCACTATTCGGTGTCGTCACCTGCCCATCCCTAACCATTCTACTCCCCGGCCTCCATCCCTCATTCTACTTTTATTTTTTTCTACTACACTTACCTTATAATATATTATAGCGCTATATAGTTGATTTATGTCTTACATTCATTGTTATCTATCTTGTCCATCTAGAATTTAAGTTCCACAAAGGCAGAGTTCTTTCTTCCTTTCACTGACGTGTCTCCAGCACTAGGGATAGTGCCTGGCACATAATAGGCACTAAAAAAGTATTTGTTAAAAAAAAAAAAAGTATTTGTTGAATGAATAAATGACATCATAAGAATGTCATTTATTCATAACCAAACGTAAAATTCCTCCAGTTTCAACACTGGTTTCTAGCCATTTCCAGATGTCAGGTCACAACATTGTATGATTTTATAGTTGAAAAGGCTCTTGGTGATAATGTAGCCCAATCACACCTTTACGTGTATAAGTAAACCATGACTCAGAGAGATTAAGTGACAGCACAAGGCCAACCGGCTAGTTTACAGCAGAGCTATAGGGCTACAGATTCTTAATCCATCTACAAATTAGGATTTTCCAACGCTGGGTATACTTGAAAGAATATGCCACTGAGAGTTATACCAGAAGAGAGATGCTAACATATTTTCACCTGCAGCACCACTGTAATAAGTGTGTATCCTCATCGGCAGCATGAACCTGAGTGCATAAATTTAATGGTCTTTCCTTAAAATAGTCCTAATAAAATAATAAAATAAAATAGAGTCACATAACTTTAGAAATATATCATATAACCCCTCACCAAACTGTAGTTTTTAAATATGGTGAGTGCTGTACTTGGAGTAAAAATTAAGTGTGTCCAGAAAAAAAAATTAGGATCTAATCATAAAAACATAAATTAAACCTTGATCATTTTCTACATCCTTTATATTTTCTGTCACCTGGGCTCTACTTTATTCCCGTGCTGACAGCTGCAGTCTTAATGTGCATCTTTGAGAAAATAGGTGCTTTTTGGTCCAAACCACTTTTATCTTTGGCTTATTAGAAGCATCCATATATCATAGCCTGGGGAAAGAAGATAAAATAGGGCATCTTTCTTGCATATAAATCATGGCTTGTGGATCATCGCTGTTAATTAAAAATCCTTGCAAGGCTAAATTCAACATGATGGAAGCTTAGGACATCCTTGCTAAAGGACAAACCTGGAAGGCAAAGTATCTTCAGATTTCTCTAAGAAAGTGGGATTGGGTCCTGATGAAGCCTGACTCTGGAGTGAGGGTTACCATTTCTTGTACATTCTCAACTGCACCCTGATTCGTTGCTGACTGGATGTCATGGTACTTTTTTTTGTTCCAGCGGCGTTTGCCTGTTTCACTATTGGGTGGCAATGTAATCATTTCGGTATTAACTAGCACAAGAAAGACACAGCCTTGATCATATAATGTGTGAATTTTACAAGGTCAAAACCAAATAAGCAGAATTTTCACTATCCTGTTTAAGTGACATATTCAAAAAAGAGGCGCATTAGCCTTGAGTCTGGCTTGCATGGTTATTTGATACCCTTAATGCATAAAGGAGAAGGGTGAGGATAGGTGTCTTTTCGAGTATGAATGGATATTTATTTTAGGGTTGTGATTACTTATGCTCCTGGTCGGTGCCAGCCAGGTCAATAGGATTATATTCCAGAAATTGATTTTTCCCCCAATGAGTAAATAATGAAGCAATTTAACCTCATCTGCTTCCTAATCTAAAACCTTTCACGGGTACTGTGAGGCAAGGCAGCTGCCTCAGCTTGTGATGTGCTCATGCACAAGGCCAATAAACACCTTTGGGTTTTATATGAAGGTCATGGAAAGCTGATCATTTGGGAAATGTGTACAGTTGAAGTGCATCTTCTGTTCCTTGCAGCCATCAATCCTGGCTTGCAGAGATGTCTCCACCTATGTTAGCGGGTGAGCACAATCCTGCATTAATCAGGGACATGGTTTCTGCCCCGAGAATTTCTCTTTCATTTATTTTAATTTAAGTGTTTATTCAGATACTGGCATGGAAAGAAAACAGCACTTAGCTGCAAGTGAAAATAAAGACAGGTGGAAAGTAGTCATTGCTTAGATTATGAATTATCTGGGCTTGCTTTATACTTAGCCTGTTGTTTTGTTCTGGCACAATCTGTGACTTCTCAAAAGGAGCCTAACACACCTGGAAATAAACATTAGCCTTCAAGATTTGACTGCAGTCATAGATGAAATCGCCTAGTGGTCAAAGTTGTCCCTCTTGCCTTCTTCAGGATTCAGGGGGCTAATAACAATGACAATATCCAACATTAGCACACAGTTACTGCACGCCACGCTGGGCACTGACACTGTACTCAAATTATCTCATTTAATTCTTTTAGGATCGGGCATCTAGCTGGCAGTGGCTTCAGAAATCAAGGCCAGGCCATTCAGTTCCAGAATTCCGGTGTCTGGGCAGTGGACTTCACAGCCTCCTGTCCGCGTAGTTACTGATACACAACAAAAATCATTATCCTCCATGTCATTCATTTGCTGGTTATACTTCCTGTGTACATAGAGGACTGTTATAGAGAGGTGCCTTTGGGAGCTTCCCATTCATGTGAGGAAATAAAAGATAAAAAGGCTGGGAAGTGCTGTAAAAAGTGAAACTTACTTGAAAATTATTTTTCATTTCCTTCCCTAATGTTTTAAATATTGGTACTCTCTCCTGTATGATAAAATTTAGAACTTCGATGCAATTTTGATTATGCCTTTATTTTTAGTTGTCTGAGATGGTTAATGAAAACGATGCTTATGATATTCAAAATTTAAAAATAGATAAGTCCGTCTTTTCTAGTAGGCCACATTTCGATATATGGGGTTGAGGGTAAGTGGCTTGCATGAGGAGACTGTAAATTCTGTGAGGAGAAATGTGTAAGCAGTCTTAACAAAAATATTTTTCTCATGTATCCCCCCAGACATTTGTGGGGTGCCCACTGAATATTAGATGAAGTGCTAAGCACTAAAACCTATCAGGTTTTGGTTAATTGCTCCTCTTAACTACTGCCCAAAACTATTAGACTTTTCCCAAACTGTATTTTAGATTTTCTGATGATTTGTCTTCTTTCCCACTAGACACCATGAGAACAGAAAGCATGTCTACTATGATCATTAGACAATCCCAAGTGCCTAAGAGAATATCTGGCACCTGAGCACACAGCTAGACCCACTTTTTCCTGTCTCCATTGTAGTTAGGTGTGAACATGTGTTGGAGTGATGTCAATGGAATGGAAGCCACCAGGCTAGGCGACTCTTCCAGGACTGGCCCGTAGAAACCTACCACTCGTAATCTTTCCTCTTTCTCCATCCATAAGCTTAATGTACAGGACTCTGAAGACCTCAGGGAAAACCTACCTATAAGATGGAAAGAGTTTTAGTCCTTGAGTGGAACACAGCCTCCTCTCCCTCTCGTCAACCCTCGGTAGAGTGGAAAGGGAGAAAAAAATAATTTTTTATTGTGTTAAGCCAAAATTTTCCAGATTTATATGTTGCGGAAGCTGGGCTTATTTACCTTAACTAATACAGAGGGATGAATGAGCATGTCTCTGGTCAAGGGGTTCTCAGATTAATTCTTCAGCTTTGGAAATATCTTTCTCTCTCCTATTTCAAGAGCTTTTTAAGAATCACCAGGTTGTTGAAAAAGATGAAAAATATTTTTATTACTGTTGCATAAAATGTGCTCAGGGAAACTATGTGGGAGTGTTCTAATGGGAATCTGAAAATCATTTGCCTCCACATGTGTAAGATAAGCCAATCCCAAAGGGTATGAAAATAAAAGACAAAATTCATGCCCTCAGGGAACTTGCATTCTAGTGGGGTGGAGAGGGAAATTAGTAGAAACTTACAACTCTGTCTTATGATTCCTCAAGCAATCCTCTCTCTTCTTTCCATGCCTTCTCCCAGACATTCCTGCCTGTGGCTTTATCATCTGTATGTTGACAGCTTTCAGTGTATGTCCCTACCCCAGACACTTCCTCTGAGTTCCATGGAGGTATACTCACTGCTTACCTGACATCTCAATTGGAAGTATCACCATCTCAAAGTCACTGTGTCCAAAAGTGAACTCGGAATTGGCCCTCACCAGACCCGCTTCTCCTTTAGTGTTCTCATCACACAAAGTGGTACCACCATTCACCCTCCACAGTTGTGCAAGCGCCAAGTTCATGAGTCATTCCTGACATCTTCCTTTTCCTCATTCCTTATCTCGTCTCAACCATGGAGTCCTGTCAGTTTCACCTTCTCAATATTTCCTCAATCCTTCGAGTTCCCTCCATCTTGGACTCTTGTTTTATTCTAAGCACATAGCAAATGCTACCAAACTAGCTGCACCATATATATTCCAATCCATCTTTTTTTTCATTACCTGTAGTGCATCTGGAATGACATTTTAAAAATAGAAATATGATTATGTATACTCTTAACTGAATGCCCTTTGATGACATCCCATTTTCCATGGGAGGAAAAAGAGTCCTTAACAATTCCAGTATCCTTGAATTTTCTGGCCTCCATCTACCTCACCACTGCCATCTCACACTGATATCTCTCCATGGCCTATCACCCTGGCCTGTTTCTCAAATGTGGGCCATGCTTCTTGCCACAGCAAGGTGTTCTCTTACCTGGAATGCTCTCCGCATTCTATGTCAGCGTAAAGACCAGACCAAAGGGAATCTGGCCCAGCCTTTCTGCTATATATCAGGCTCCTTTCCTTCTTCTTACACAGTAACTTATAACGGTAATTAAATATATCATTATAATTCATTATTTAATTGTGGTCTCCCCTGTTCGACCATGTGCTCTGTGAGAAGGCCTATTTGTTGACTGCTATCTTCCTAGTGCCTAGTATATGTCCAGCACAAGGAAGATTCTCAATAAATATGTGCTTAATTAGGGGACCCTGGGTGGCTTAGTTGGTTAAGCATCCGACTCTTAGTTTCGGTACAGGGTGTGATCTCAGGGTTGTGAGTTCAAGCTCCGTGGTGGGTTCGGTGCTCAGTGTGGAGTCTGCTTCAGAATCTCTCCCTCTCCCTCTGCCCTTCTGCCTTCTCTCTCTCTCTCAAATAAATCAATCAAATATTTAAATATATGCTTAATTTATTTAACACATAATGCAATATGGACATTGCAGGAAAAGAACTAACCATACTAGGGGCATCAGGGCTGCCTTGCCTGAGCTTCTTCTTTTTTTTTTTTTAACATCTTAATTTTATTTTTTTCAGTGTTCCAAGATTCATTGTTTATGCACCGCACCCAGTGCTCCATGCAATATGTGCCCTCCTTAATACCTACCACCAGTCTCACTCATCCCCCCACTCCCCTCCCTTCCAAAACCCTCAGTTTGTTTCTCAAAATCCACAGTCTTTCATGCTTCAACTCCCCCTCTGATTCCCCCCAACCCACTTTTCCATTCCTTCTCCTAATGTCCTCCATGTTATTCCTTATGTTCAACAAGTAAGTGAAACCATATGATAATTGACTTTCTCTGCTTGACTTATTTCACTCAGCATAATGTCCTCCAGTCCCATCCATGTTGATACAAAAGTTGGGTATTCATCCTTTCTGATGACTGCATAATATTCCATTGTATATATGGACCATATCTTCTTTATCCATTCATCTGTTGAGGGGCATCTCGGCTCCTTCCACAGTTTGGCAATTGTGGACATTGCTGCCATGAACATTGGGGTACATATGGCCCTTATTTTCACTACATCTGTATCTTTGGGGTAAATACCCAGTAGTGCAATTGCAGGGTCATAGGGTAGCTCTATTTTTAATTTTTTGAGGAATCTCCACACGGTTTTTCAAAGTGGCTGCACCAATTTGCATTCTCACCAACAGTGGAAGAGGGTTCCCCTTTCTCCACATCCTCTCCAACACTTGTTGTTTCCTGTCCTGTTGATTTTGGCCTTTCTAACTGGTGTAAGGCGGTATCTCATTATGGTTTTGATTTGAATTTCCCTAATGGCTACTGATGATGAACATCTTTTCATGTGTCTGTTAGCCATTTGTATTTCTTCTTTGGAGAAGTGTCTGTTCATGTCTTCTGCCCATTTTTTATGTAATTATCTGTTTTTTGAGTGTTGAGTTTGAGGAGTTCTTCCTAGATCTTGGATATCAGCCCTTTGTCTGTAGTGTCTTTTGGGAATATCTTCTCTCATTCCGTGGGTTGCCCCTTTGTTTCGTTGACTGTTTCCTTTGCTGTGCAGAAGCTTTTTATCTTGATGAAGCTTTTTATCTTTTTATCACTTTTGTTTCCTTTGCTTTTGGAGACGTGTCTTGAAAGAAGTTGCTGTGGCTGATGTTGAAGAAGTTACTGCCTATCTTCTCCTTTAGAATTTTGATATATTCCTGCCTCACATTGAGGTCTTTCATCCATTTCAAGTTTATCTTTGTGTATGGTGTAAGAGAATGGTCTAGTTTCATTCTTCTATACATAGCTGTCCAATTTTCCCCGCACCATTTATTGAAGAGACTGTCTTTTTTCCACTGGGTATTTTTTCCTGCTTTTTTGAAGATTATTTGACCATATAGTTGAGGGTCCATATATGGGGTCTCTACTATGTTCCATTGGTCTATGTGTCTGTTTTTGTGCCAGTAGCATGCTGTATTGGTGATGAAAGTTTTGTAATATAGCTTGAAATCATTGCCTGAGGTTCTTTAGAAAGGATCAGTAGAACTTGGCCAATAAAAGATGATGATTAAGATCTTCTTAGGAAATATACCTGAGGCACTGGCTGTAAGTCAGCCATATTGGTAAGCATTTTACATGCGCTACTCCGTTTTACATTTGAAGAAGCAGAAGCACAAAGAAATTGAAATATTGCCCAAAGTGACAGAGTGAGGATGTATATCCGGCTGTTTTGATTTCAGATATCCTGGGATATTATAGCTGTAGGCCTTTGTGAAAGAAATTCAGAATTAAAAAAAAAAAACAATAGTAACCTATAAAACTCAGCAGAAGCATGGCTCTGGTTTCAGGCCCTGTCCTCTAAGAGCCCAGAAGCAGATTTTAAATCCTTGGAACTCTGGCAGACTGAACATTGGAGATACTTGCTCTGCCATGGATGCTGCCATGGCCTGAGTGAGGGCCTTGGATTGGGAATGTCTGGCTGGCTGAAGTGGACCACAGTATGACTGGCCTCCTGGGGAGAGACGCTCCACTCCTGGGACAAGCAACAGGGGCAGGGAGGGCAGGTGAGTGAGTATTCTCTGCTCCTAGAGTCCGTGAGATTGAGATGAGAGGCAACTTCAGCCTCAGCTCATACATTCTCATCAAGAAAGTGACCTAAAGCAAAATCACCCTGGAAAACATTTTCCAAGTGGGAAGTCTCTGCCAAAGAGACAGGGTCCTCTTCTAGGGAAGGAGGCAGAGAGGATGAGTAACTCTCTTTGTGACTAAGAAAGCAAGGTCAGAAGTAAAAATGACTCCAGTTCTGCTTGGCTTTCAGTTTTTGCCTATAATTTATGTTCCTGGCAGAGATTTTGGAATAATAAACCCTCAAGAGATAGGAGAAATGGTCTGTTCCAGTATTCACCTGGATATTGCGTAAGCATTGTCTGTACTTCCTATGACTTCCCATGCCCTGTTTGCCAAGTTCAGGGGCCAAGAACACTCTCTCTTTGTAGTTTGTATGGATTTCCCCAACAGGTCTAATTGTTCCACTGTTTCCGGACACACAGGACAGTGATCCCTTAAGTCAGTCCTCTTCCCTCCACCTCCGCGAGTTCAATAACTCTTGTCAGCCACTATGGATTTTTGAGATGTCAGGGGAGGAGTTCCAACTTTAACTGTCCATGAGATTGTATCGGGCCTCTTTGAAACACTGGCCTGGCAGTGTGTGGGTAATGACCCAGTTGCAGTATTATTGGATATGGTTTTAACACAAAGCTTTTGAAAGACATTTGGCAAAGACTAATTCTTTCTGTAAAGCTCAACTGGAAATCAAGCAGAGTTCGTTCCTCTCATGGCCTCATTCACTCCTTGGTCACTAAACACTCTGTTATGCTAAAGGATGTCTTTTATTTGTTTGTTTGTTCTATTCCTATAGTCGGCATACCAAAAAATAGAAGAAAAACATTCACTTTTTCCCCCCATGACTTAGAGCCCTATGCTGGAATCTATGGAGAAGGGAAAGATTTATTGAAACTGGTAGCTTATGTGACAGTGAAATGGTTCTTTCACTGATTCCCATCCAGGGATGATCTATAGACCTAACCAGTTAGGGTTACTTGGTACCTGAAAGCTATAGTTTCAAGACATCTCTTATTTCTCCTCACCAGCCAAACATTGAGAATAACCATAGCTCTGTGCCTCAGTTTCACATCAAATATATTCAAGTTCATTATGGTTTTTAAAAGCCTCCCTTCCAAGTGATGGTGGCAGTTCAATTCAGAGTAATCATGTGCCAAAGAAGTGGTTCTAACTCCATTCCTTTCTAGAAGATGGAGCACAAAGAGTTTATAAGTTTGGAGCTTCCCTGGAAAAGTCCAGAATATAATCCATGCTCTAATCTATAGAAAGTAGGCTCTTACCTTGACTTTCCTAGACTAGCTTTCTCCTGATTTACTGGATTGCCTGCATCTCTCTTACCTTTTATGGAGAGCTGAGCCCAAGCCAAGTTTAATGTTCTTGCATATCTGAATGTGCCACCCTGATATCATTTACTTGGCAAGGGGAGGAAAAATGTAGAGAAAATGGAAATGGGTCAAGGCTGTTCTCCTTGCTTTACTCCAGGGCTGAGTGTATGGCTGGCTAGTCAGTGTGTGTGCTGCACAAAGGCTCCGAGCCCAGAAATCCAGAAGGTACTTCTCTTGCCAAGCCATACGCTTTAGCATGGAATTGTATTCCCCCAGGGGAAAGTGTGTCTCTTTTCCACAAAAAGGCAACTATAGTTTGCTAAGCCAGATGCTGGTGGGGTTGTTTCAGACTGGGTGGTGGGGGGCGCCTTATTCCAACTCACCAAACAGTACCATGCACATCAGACTGATTTGGCCACCTTATCAAGTGAAACATTGAGGGAGTGTTTTTAGGCTGAAGGAAGTGAGGGGAACAGGATAAGACTAGGGAAGAAAGCTAAGAAAAGAAGTAGTTTCACCTGGAAAATTGTTTCAGCCTGGTCTATGGGGGACTCTGAGGGATGAATTTGATTGGTTTCATCTTGAGGCAAGAGACCCAATTTCTTTAACCTTTGTCAGGCAGTCTCTGGCCAGTGGCTGTCCCTGGGGGGTGAAGGATATGTAACTTCCTGAGTGAGCCAGCCCCCCCCTCCTTAGGCAAACAGCAGTGAGGACAATGCTATAGAGAAGGGGGCAACTGTGGGCCACTTGCAGCTAACACTCGGAGTAGCTGGGGAATGGGTCCAGCAGCGCAGTGAAAGCAGTGTATGTAGGGCCCAGTATCTGCTATAACCTGTTATTCATACCTGCACTATTTCCTAACTCTGACTTCAGGGAGCGTGACAGAGGATAATGGAGCATTCACATCACTTAGTGCCAAAGAGAAAGAAAGCTTTGGAAAAGCAGATGTTCCTTGGGGATCAGATCAAAAATAAGAACATCATTTGTGGTGTTCAAAGCCCACATACCCTTTCTTGCAGAAAACATGGTGATGCCATCTCCTCCAGGACCATAACTCTCTACTCTACAACTGCTGTGTCTCTACTTATCTCCACTATCTAAGAATGGGAACAAGAATAGTTCATGATGCTCTCCCAGTGCCATGGAAAACCCTGGAAGTAGCACCTCAAGTTGGGGTGGCCAACTTTTTCCAGTTTGCTTGGGAGTTTCCTGGGTTTTAGCAAAGGATTATCTCACATCCTGGAAAACCCTTCCATTCTAGGTAAACCAGTGCCATTGGTCAGTCTAGTTCCCAGAATTTCAACAATCGATTTGTTAGCAAAGGAGGATTTTCATCCCCTAGATGGTCTCTAAGATGAAAAAGTCAATTGATAGCATTAAAAATCTGGAATCCTTTAGTTATTGTAATACTAGTTCATGTTAAATGCCAATAAAACTTTACTTTAGCTATGGGAAGGTAGAGTAAAAAAAAATCTACAGGTAAATAAGACAAATAACATAGATAAGGCAATGAATTCCAAACTGAGATGTCTGGATTCTATGGAGCACACAAGTGGGAGATCATTGGAAGACTGAATGGTTTTTGATAAGACTGGAGATTCACTTTAGAAAGATTAGTCTGAGGGCCGTGTGTAGAATGTAGGAGAATAGAGAAGTCCCAAATTAAATAAAATATGAATTTATTTTTCTTTGGGAGACTTTGTTTAGTGGGTTGACAGGAATATTAGTCACCCCCAGTTTCTCTTGACCTCACTCTGATCTCATCTTTGAAATTCCAGTTACATTGTAGAAGCTGGTTGTGTTTGCGCAATATGTCACTGGGAGGAAATATGACAAATTGGGGGAAATGAAATATTTCCTCTGAAGAGAAGAACTGGATGGTTGGAGAGCAAAATGGCAGAGAAGTAGTTGATCACATGCTATTTTGGAACTTGTGGATTTTGAACAATGTGAATGTATTGTCAATTCACAAATTAATAATACAATTTAAATTAAATAACCAAAAACAAAAAAGAAGCTAAGAAGAAGGAGAGCAGACTGAGCTACCTTTCAGAATTCTGCATTGAATTTTTCACACTGAATTGACTGATTCTAAATACCATTTGTTTATATAAATCGACAAATAACTGATGGGTTTAGTTTGATTGTATAAGAGATGTACATATAAAATTACTTGCAGTGATTCTGTTTTTCTTCCTGTGTAAAACAAACAAGAACAATAAAAATAAAAGTAACACACGCACACACGCACACAGAGAACTTACAATTCAATTTAAGCAGTGTGATATGATGGAAAGCCAGTGATTTGTGGGGTGAGTCAACTGGGTTTAAACCCTAATTATATCTTTAATAGCTATTGGCTTTTTTAGCAGGCTACTTAACCTACTTGAGCCCATTTTATTGTCTGTAAGTGATAATTATAGCTACTTCAACTGGCCACCTTAGAGATTACATCAGAATCTATATGTGAAAATTCATAAGAGAGGAAAGTTCTCCCTCCTCTGCCAAAGCATGTGTAGTATGCTCTGCAGATGGTGATACATAAATATGAGCTAAGTAATAAAATACATGACTGTGTGATGATAATTAATTTGGCATCAATACCATAGGGGAAAATCAAACCAGGATTTAAGATAACTGAGTTCTAGCCTCAACACTAGTGGACCTTAAAAGAATTACTTAACTTCTTTGGTATTGAATTCTTTCTCCCTAAGATGCTTTTCCCTCAATCTACATGACTCGCCCTCTTATATCCTTCAAATCTTTACTGAAGACTTCTCAATGAGGACTTCCCAGAACACCTGCTTACAAACCTTTTCTTCCCTGGCTCTCTAGATTACTTCCCACCATCTGCCATGCTATTTATTTTATTTCTTTGTTTAGTATATATTCACTCCCTTATTTATAATGTAAACTCCATGAGAGCAGCAGTTTTGGTTTATTGTGTTCCTGCTTTATCTTGAGCATCTATAGCAGTGCTCCATACATGGGAGGCATTACAGTTGTGTTGAATGAATGTATATATGTGTAAATTGAGGGATCGGCGTAAGAGAACTCTATAGTCCTTTCCAGTTCTACCATTTTGTGGCAAGTAATATTACTATTTGCTCCAGTTTTAAGTGATCTTAAACAATTTTAGGTCTATGTTGCTAGAAAAGCTAACTTTGGCAGTAATGACATCATCCATGATTAGATAAATGAGGTTGGAGTGGAAGTTCAAAATGGTGGCATAAGAAGACCCTGAACTCACTTCCTCACATGGGCACACCAAATCTACAGCTACGTATAGAACAACTCTCTCTGAAAAAGACCTGAAAATTACCTGAAGAGCTACTCCATAACAAAGGATAGAAAGGACACATCGAGACAGGAAGGAGGGGCAGAGACACAGTCTTGCCACAAACCCCAGTCCTGGCATGATGATCCATGAGTGGGAGAGATCTCACAAATATGGAGCATATCCCTGAGGAGCAAGGAGTTTGAGCCCTGTAGCAGGTACCTCAGTCATTGGGACCTGCTCCAAAGAGAAGAGCCCCCAAGACATCTGGCTTTGAAAACCAAAGGGGCCTATGTCCAGGAAAACCAAAAGGCTATAGAAAACTGACACTCCCCTGTCAAAGGGCTCATACACAGACTCGCTCACCCCAGGATCCCACACAAAAGCAGCAGATTGAAAAGATTTCTATCTTTTAAAATTTGTCAAGCTTATTTTATTGCCCAGAGTGTGATCTATCTTGGTGAATGTTCCAAGTGAGCCTGAGAAGGACAGGTATTCTGCTTTTGTTGGATCAAGTGTTCTTTTTTTTTTTCCAGCAAACATCATCCTTTATTTTTTAAATTTATTTTTATTTTTTGTTATGTTAGTCACCATACAGTACATCATTAGTTTTTGATATGGTGTGCCATGATTCATTGTTTGTGTACAACACCCAGTGCTCCATGCAATACGTGCCCTCCTTAATAGCCATCACTGGGCTAACCCTTCTCCCTACCCCCCTCCCCTCTAAAGCCCTCAGTTTGTTTCTCAGAGTCCACAGTCTCTCATGGTTTTTCTCCCCCTCTGATTCCCCCCCTTCATTTTTCCCTTTCTTCTCCTAATGTCCTCCATGCTATTCCTTAAGTTCCACAAGTAAGTTAAACCACATGATAATTGACTTTCTCCGCTTGACTTGTTTCACTCAGCATAATCTCCAATTCTATCCATGTTGATGTAAAAGTTGGGTATTCATCCTTTCTGATGGCTGAGTAATATTCTATTGAATATATGGACCACATCTTCTGGATCAAGTGTTCTATAAATGTCAATAAAATTCAGTTGATTGAAAGTGCTGTTCAGTTCAATGATATCCTTACTGATTTTCTATCTGCTGGATCTGTCAGTTACTGATAGAGGAATGTTGAAGTCTCTAACTATAATTATGAATTTGTTAATCGTTCCTTGCAGTCTGATCAGTTTTTGCCTCATGTATTTTGATGCTCTTTTGTTAAAGGGGTTAAAGAATTAACCCCTTTACAATTACATAATGCCCCAGTTTATCTCTGATAAATATTCTTGCTCTGAAATCTGTTTTGTTTGGGATTAATGTAGCTACTCCAGATTTCTTTTGATTAGTGTTGGCATCGTACATCTTTCTCCATCCCTTTGCTTATAATCTATCTATGTCTTTATATTTATAGGGGGTTTCTTGGAGAGAGCATCTAGTTGGGCCTTGCTTTTCTTATCCATTCTGACAGTCTCTGTGTTTTAACTGGTATATTTAGATCACTGACATTTAAAGTGATTTTTGATATAGTTAGTATAATATCTACCATATTTTAACTGTTTGTTATTGTCCTTGTTGTTTGTTTCTGTGTGTGTATGTTTCCCTTTTTTCCTGCATTCTTGGGTTTTAATTGAGTATTTTCTATGATTCCATTTCTCTATTTTCTTAGCATATTACTGAACTTCTTTATGACTTTTTTTAGTTGTTGCCATAGAATTTGAAGTATTCATTTACGACTAATCCAATACACTTTCAAATGACACTATATCACTTCATGGGTAGTGGGGATACCTTATAACAGAGTATATTCAATGTCTCCCTCCTGTCCCTTATTACACTCTTGTTGTTCATTCAATTATGCATAAGCTATAGGCACCAAATACATTGTT
>CM052801.1:22486962-22520094 GCA_028533885.1 Nasua narica
TTGATTTGTATTTCTCTGATGCCGAGTGATGTTGAGCACTTTTTCATGTGTCTGTTGGCCATTTGGATGTACTCTTTGCTGAAATATCTGTTCATGTCTTCTGCCCATTTCTTGATCGGATTGTTTGTTCTTTGGGTGTTGAGTTTGAGAAGTTCTTTATAGATTTTGGATACTAACCCTTTATCTGAAATGTCATTTGCAAATATCTTCTCCCATTCTGTCAGTTGTCTTTTGGTTTTGTTGACTGTTTCCTTTGCTGTACAAAAGTTTTTGATCTTGATGAAGTCCCAATAGTTCATTTTTGCCCTTGCTTCCCTTGCCTTTGGAGATGTTTGTAGGAAGAAGTTGCTGTGGCTGAGGTTGAAGAGGTTGCTGCCTGTGTTCTCCTCCAGGATTTTGATGGAGTCCTGTCTCACATTGAGGTCTTTGATCCGTTTTGAGTCTATTTTTGTGTGTGGTGTAAGGAAATGGTCCAGTTTCATTCTTTCGCATGTGGTGGTCCAGTTTTCCCAACACCATTTGTTGAAGAGTCTTTTTTCCTTTGGATATTCTTCCCTGCCTTGTTGAAGATTAGTTGACCGTAGAGTTGGGGGGTCCCACCACTCCTTCTTTATCCATTCATCAGTCGATGGACGTTTGAGGTCTCTCCACGGTTTGGCTATTGTTGATAATGCCGCTATAAACATCAGGGTGCATGTACCCATTCAAGTCTGTATTTTTGTATCCTTTGGGCAAATACCTAGTAGTACAATTGCTGGATCATGGAGTAATTATATTTTTAGCAAGAAATAACTTTTTAAAAGTAAATCCCACATTTTATTTTTGTCTTTGTATTTCTCTTTTCTGAGTTTTCTAACATGAGAATTAACTTATCATACTATCATAAAAGGTTTGTCAATTCCAAAAAAATTATGTGTCCACATCATGCTTCTCAAACTCAAACCATTTTTATATGCAATTTGTAGTGGATTGAATTGTATCCCCCCAAAAGATATATCTGCCCTAATCTGCAGTACCTGTGAATGTGACCTTAATTGGAAATAGAGTCCTTGCAGATGTGATTAGGTATCTCAAGATGAGGCCATACTGGATGTAGAGCCTGCTCTAAATTTAGTCAGTGGTTGCCTTTACTTGAGACAGGAAAGAGAGATTTGATATTTAGAGAGACATTGGGAAGGAAGCCATGTGTAGACAGAGGCAGAGATGGGGGTGATGTTTCTAGAAGGCAGAGAACACCAAGGATTGTCAGTATCACCAGAAGTTATGAGAGAGACCTGGAACAAACTCTTCCTCAGAGCTTCCAGAAGGAACCAACCTTGTTGATACTTTGATTTCCAACTTTGGACCTCCAATACTGTGAATCAATTTCTGTTGCTTTAATCCACCAAGTTTGTGGTAATTTGTTTGAGCAGCCTTGGGAAACTAATACACCATCCCTCCTCATACACACATTCAGACAAAGGTGTACCTAGAGTAATGGCCCCATTTGAATGCTAAACTTGCCATGAAGTCATGTTACCAGACTTTTATTGTTTTTCTAATACTAGAAGTACCTATGGTGATTGGGAAAGTGTATACCCACTTCCTATGTCACCTCTCTGTGGTCCCAGTATTCCATAGCCCTGTGGACTATGAGTCAGCATCAAGCTAACAGTTTGTCAAAGTAACATCTGTAAGTATTTCAACTTTCCCATCCCATGACACATTTCATCATTTTCTTCTTTATGGCAGTTGATAAGGCCAAAAAAACAGAGTATATCTCTTCTTGTAATTTGTTTTTTACTTAGAGTTCTAATTAGCATAAAGGGAGTTGAAGAGTAATTTCTATGTGGAATACTTATTACCAAGGTTAAGAGACACTATGCTTAACATTTAATTGGTTTATAGTGCTGTGAAGCTAGTCCTCAAGGTCATAGAAATCTTATTACTTATGAACACACCAAAAAAATGCTAACAGCTGTTTTAAAAATATCAAAGTTGCGTTTTCTTCTTAAGCAATGAGGAGTTGTTTCTTGCACAAAGCACCAAGTTTAATGTATCCTTAAATGTTCTTTTGAGTGCTAGAAAAAGTAAACTTGACCCTGTTTTAAGAACAAATGAGTTGACTGCAAACGTGATGTCTTTTGATTTCCCAGCATCCCCTCACCATGCAAAAACCAATCTGCCAGCCACTCAGCTTATATTGACAAGGAAGTAAGACCCACTTGGGGTTCTGCCACAGTCTAACAATCTCCCTTACGCATGAACATGGCAGCTCAGTGGTTCACTGCCACTGAAAGTAGTTGGGTTTTGGGTAAGCCTGGTTGAGTGGGCTAACCCCAGATTATCTCCAAACTTTTCCCTAACCTTTCATCTACCACAGCCCATTTTTTATACAGAAGCCAGAATGACCATTTAAACATTTAAAAGAAATGTTCTGCTCCCAGGCAAAACTCTCTAAGGGCTTTCTACTTCCTTTAGAGTAAAATCCAAACACACTACATGATCCAACCCCTGTCTACATCTTGTTCTTATTCCCAGCTCAGTATTTGCCATTCCTTCTGCCTATAGTGTTCCATCCACAGATTTTCCCATTCCTGGATGTTTCTCATCAGTCAGAATTGAACTTAGTGGTTACAAACCCCAAGGAGCTTTGAAAAGAGGTACTCCATGCCCATGGCCAGTCTGTCTATATAGCATAACCCATTTTTATTTTTTCTGAAATTATCATTTATTGGTGGACTTGCTGTTTGTCCCCATCATTTTTACCCTAAACTCGATTATTAACTCCATTACAGTGGAGACCTTTTCCATCTTGAATTCTGGCCTGTCCCTGAAGTAATTCTTAATGAAATATTTGTGGAACGAATGAATAATTATAACCATTTTGAGAAAAGCCACAATGAACATAGGTCCTCGCTCAAAATTACCCCTCATTTATCACTAATAATTCATGTTCCCTTAAACAGATACCCTTGTAAGTGATTATATACTTTGCCCTATGACTACTGTATTCATTATTTATGGCTCAGTAACAAATTACCCCAAATCCTAGTGGTTAAAAACAGCAAATATTAATTACCTCATGGTTTCTGTGGGTCAGACGACTAGGAATGGCATAGCCGAGTCCTCTGGGCTCAGGGTCGCTAGGACTGCAGTTAGAAGTTAGCCAGGGCATCAGTCCTCTCTCAGCTCCCAAAGGGAAGTGTATGCTTTTGAACTCACCCTGGCTGTTGGAAGGATTCAGCTTCTCACAGGAGGTCCAACAGAAGGCTGAATCTGACTGGTTGTTGGCAGAGGCTTTCTTCAGTTCCTTGCCATGTGGGCCTTCCCTATAGCCACTGAACACTTGGAATCTTGCCTCAGCAGAGTGAGAAAGTGAGAGAGAGTAAGAGACCCTAAGCCACACAGAAATGAAATCATTTTGTAGCCACCTCTTGGAAATGACATACCACGACTTTTGCAATATCCTATTTGTTGGAATTGAGTCACTAGGGCCAGCCCAAATTAAAGAGAAAGGAGATTTCTCTTGAGTACCAGGAAGCAGGGGTCACTGGAAGCCATTTCAGAGGCCACCCACCATAGCACATACCTGTGTATTTGCATAAAGTGTTTGTCCCTCCTCTTACTCTGTCTTGTTTTCTTGGAATTTTCTACTCTTGAGGGCCAAAGCTCTGGTCATCATGTCCCATTCCTGTCACTTGCCAGTTATTCTTGACAACTTAGCCATTTTGAGTGGAAAGTTTCAGTTTAAGATCCATAGGAAGCTGGGACAAACAGCAGGTCACAAAACTGCAATAATGTACAGATATCAGAATTGTATGTACCAAGGACCGGGTATCATTAACAGACAAATATTCATTCATTCTTTCAAGAAATATTTATTGAATAACTATATGTTCTAGGCACTGTTCTAGATGCTGAGATACATAAATGTACGAAACTGGAAAAATAAAAATTGCTTTCATGAACCTTTATAAACTGATGTAGAGGGCAGATAATAAATAAGATATGAATAAAAACACATATTGTGTTACTGCTAAGGAGATTGAGAGGGGGTATGAGGTGCCATAGTTGGGGGGGGCGGGACATTTTAGCTGCAGTAGATCACCCTCTTCCCTATCCAGCACCTTATATTCCTTCTCTTTCTCCTTAGCACTTAGCACTATATCCTCATTGAGAAGATGCCCTTTGAACAAAGACCCGAAGGATGACCTGCAAATATCTGGGGGAAATCATCCAGGCAGGTGAAATAACAGGTACAAAGGAGAGACCATGACCAATGTGTGACAGGAAATTTAAAACTACATTGTGTCTGAAATGAATAAATAAGGGAAAGTATAGAAGGAAATGAAGTCAGAAAAGGGGGGTCAGATCATACGAGGTCCTGCAGACCATTGTTAGACCTTTGACTTTTCCTGAGAGTGATGTGGGAAACCTCTTGGAGGATTTTGAGCACAGGAGTGGTCACGATCTGCTGTAGTATATTAACAGGGTCCTGTTGGCTGTCATGATGAGAGGGCAGATAAAGAGGAACTTGAGAATAAAGAATGAGAAACACCCTTTATGTGACCACTGCCCTAAGCCAGATAAGATGCTGGGCACTCCAACTAGAGTAGTAACAGTGGGGCCAAGTGGGAAGTGATCAAATCCTGGGTATATTTTGAAAACAAAGCTGAGAGGATTCATTGGGCGATTGGATAGTATATGTGGCAGAAAGGGCAGTCATGTATCACTCCAAGGACTTTGGCCTAGACCAACAAAGAATGAAGTTGCCATAACTGAGATGGGAGAGTCAGTCCGTAGGAGGGGCACATTTGGGGGAAGAATATCAGGGGGTCAGTTTTCGACATGTTAACTTTGAAAAGCCTTTCTAGACATCTGAACGCAGATGTTGAACAGGCAATAGTCTGGAGTTAGAAAAGAGGTTAGGTCCAGAGATAAATATTTGCAAGGACTTAGCATATGGTCGGCATTTTAAGCAATTAAGACTGGATGAGATCACCTAGGGGATGAAGGTACCCAGAAAAGATAAGAGGTGAGAAGAAAAACATCAGAGTCAAAAGCGTGATTCTCGAATCAGCTCTGTGCTCAAATTTAGTCCAACTACTGGGAACCTGATGGGGATCTCCTGCTGAGTAGATGCCTGGGGTGCTCCCAGGAGGGTCTGTTTGTTGCAATTTCTTCTAACCAGCACTAACATGAGTCCAATCAGATCTTCCTCCTGCCTTCAATCAGGCAAGCCTCAAGGCAAGCTCCACTGCACAGATGTGGGTTTCAAGAAAGCCTATCATTTCCTTTCTTCCAACTTGGACCTCTATTTCCCCTGGGTGGGTAATTTTCAAGCATCAATGTGCATAAGAATCCCCGGGAGGGTTTGTAATTTCCTCCCTCCAGAGTCTCATTCTGTAGGTGGGACTAGACGTCTTGGTTCTTAGCAAGTCCACTGGTTAATCTTCATGAGGGCGCTCCACTTTAAGAAAACTAGATCACCATAAAAAGTACTAGGTATTTTATTACTCTAGAAAAGTAAGTTTAAATACTCACACCTTAGCTTTCTAATGGCAATGTAGTTACTTCCTAAAAGCTGTCATAGATTTGAGGCTTTATATAATAAATTATCAGTTAATTAACTACTTGAAAACATACTTAAAAAACAAACACTCCTACTCTATTATTTTTTAATTTTTTGGAAAGAGTACCAATCAACAATTATTGATTCAGAGAGTTAGGTTCTAAGCATACAAAAAGGCATTTCTTTTTCTTTTTTATGTAGTCACCATAGAGTACATCATTAGTTTTTGATGTAGTGTTCCATGATTCATTGTTTGCGTACAACGCCCAGTGCTCCATGTGATACATGCCCTCCTTAATACCCATCACTGGGCTAACCCAACCCCCACCCCCCGCCCCTATAAAACTCTCAGTTTGTTTCCTGGAGTCCATAGTCTCTCATGGTTCATATCCCCCTCCGATTCTCCCCCTTCATTTTCCCCTTCCTTCTCCTGCTGTCCTCCATGATATTCCTTATGTTCCACAAGTAAGTGAAACCATATGATAATTGACTTTCTGCTTGACTTATTTCACTCAGCATAATCTCCAGTCCTATCCATGTTGATGCAAAAGTTGGGTATTCATCCTTTCTGATGGCTGAGTAATATTCCATTGTATATATGGACCACATCTTTATCCACTTGTCTGTTGAAGGGCATCTCGGCTCTTTCCACAGTTTGGTTATTATGGACATTGCTGCTATGAACATTGGGGTACATATGGCCCTTCTTTTCACTACATCTGTATTTTTGGGGTAAATACCTAGTAGTGCAATTGCTGGATCATAGGGTAGCTCTATTTTTAATTTTTTGAGGAACCTCCACACTGTTTTCCAAAATGGCTGCACCACCTTACATTCCCACCAACAGTGTAAGAGGATTCCCCTTTCTCCACAGCCTCTTCAACATTTGTTGTTTCTTGCCTTGTCAATTTTTGCCATTCTAACTGGTATAAGGTGCTGCCTCAATGTAGTTTTGATTTGAATTTCCCTGATGGCTAATGATGATGAGCCTTTTTTCATGTGTTTGTTACCATTTATATGTCTTCTTTTGAGAAGTGTCTGTTCATGTCTTCTGCCCATTTTTTGACTTGATTATTTGTTTTTTGGGTGTTGAGTTTGAGAAGTTCTTTATAGATCTTATATATCAACCCTCTGTCTGTGGTGTCCTTTGCAAATATCTTCTCCCATTCCATGGGTTGCCTCTTTGTTTTGTTGACTGTTTTCTTTGTTCTCCAGAAGCTTTTTATCTTGATGAAGTCACGATGGATTTTCTTATGAGTCCCAAAAGTTCATTTTTGCTTTTGTTTCCCTTGCCGAAAGGCATTTCTATCTAAAGACTGCTGCGATAAGGACATCTGTGATCCCCTATATCCAGTCTTGCTCTCCTCCCAGATATAGAGAAGTATTACACCTTGGCAGGGCCACGTCATTAGTTCTGGTCAATGGATTGTCAGCAGAAGTACTGGATGTCACTTCCAGACCAAAAATATTTCAGAGTCCATGTTTGACCTTCCAGTATTTTCTTTCTTTGCCAAGCAATTATAGAGGAGGTCTCATGTTGAGTTAATGGATATGGAAGACCAAAACAGCCTGTATCTCTGGTCATCTGATGGCAATATTTATCTTGGGGAGTTTCTGGACTCACAGCAGACTTTGTGAGTGAAAAATACATTTTGTGTTAAACCACTGAGATTTTTATTTGTTTGTTACTGTGGCAGAGGCCTGTCCTATCCTGACTCATCACCTGCCAATATATCATAAGATGTCTATAAAAGTATAGATCTGGAGGATATTTGATTAATGTAAGTTTTTAACTGATTTTCAGACCTCATACCACATATTGAAATGCTTTCCTCGCTATAAAATCAATCAGATCACCTCTCACATAACAGCTATTGGTCTCTCTTATGTCTACAATTTGAAATTATTTGCTAAATGTAACATGAAACTTTGCTGCCTGCATGTTCCAGATTATTCTGCTGTATTGATATTTATATTAGGAAACTGAAACAGAGTGCATCCCATTTTTCACATACTGCTTCTTTTAGGAGCTGTTTCCTGTCCTTGGCGCTTCTCCTACCCCTCAATAAGCCCGTTCACCAGCTCACATTTCTCATTTTCCTTTTTACCCAGGCCAGGCTGGGTGCCTACCCAACATCTTCCTTTGCTGCCCCCCATGTGCTTCTGTAATATCCTGTGCATCCATCTCACCACACGATATTAAAATTTGCTGTTTCCATATCAGGCTTGAGCCTTTACCCACACAGATGCAAAACCTAGAACATAGAAGGCACTCAGTGAGTGCTGTATCGAACCTAACCCCTTGAGCCTCTTATGTCGAGCCTCTGTGTAGCTCTGCAGAGGGCAGGATGGATTCTCAGGGGTGGCTCTTCTTCCAGACCTCAGATAATGCCCCAACTTTCTCTGATGATACTCATAAGAAACTCTTATGCTTAAAAAGAATGTCAACAGCTATTGAAGACACAAAATACTAGCTGATTGTTCATATCAATGTGTCAAAGGAATCATAAAGGCATAGAGGATGTGGCCACTTTTTCAAGGAGTCACTGTATGTAATGAATACTTGCTGATTTCTAATTTGTGAAATTTTTATTATCCATCTTCTGAAAATGAGTTGGGAATCTAGTTTTATAGACATCCTAATTTTATTTGATTAGTTTAAGAAGCAAAAGCGTGAGTTAATGGTGTATTACCATTCCAATGTACTAGAAGGATGTGTTAATGAAATATAATTGTCAACTATTCCATATGTTAATGGGAACTACATGTGAGAATTTGATATGCTTGCTTGCTCTATAAAACATCTTGAGGAGGCTTTTATGCGTATTTTACAGCTAATTCAGAGATCTCAACCATGGCCAAGTCAGAGTAACTTGGTTTTGCATTGCTGTCTACCTTTCTGCAAAGTGATTATCATTGCAGTTTGAGAGCAGTGAACGTTTTATCCAAACTGTGTTTTTATAGAACGATAGTAAACTTTGAGATGTTCATAAGACCCTATGAGCACAAATTTTGGAAATGCTCGGTAAAACAAAAGTAAATAAGTTTTCTCTTCGTAAATCTTCTGTGGGTCTTTCCCGTGCCTTATAAACAGGACTGATCTATCCAGTCGCCACAGTGCCAGGGCTCATAATACCTTTAGGAGCCCACAAAAATATTTTCATTTCTTTTAAAATAAGAAGAAAAACTGAAAATGTAATAATAATGAATATATAATAATGAATCCAGCCTGGATTATATTAATCTTTACACCAATGTAGTGATAAAACATATTTTCATAGTTTTTTTATGAAGGAAGTAGCCCATGCAGGCAAAAGTGTCTAGAACCCTTGAATATCATAATGCAGCCCTGGTTATAATTCTCTTAAAAAGTGTGATATGCGGGATTTTTCAGAAGGTACTTGTGAATGAGTATCTTTTTGTACAGTTTCTCAGAGGACCAAAGTTAAGAACATTTGGAAATATTTATGTGTTGAGATAAATACTGGAAGAATTGGATTTTGGTGATATCTGCTACTAACTAACTAACCATGCATCTGTGAGTAAGGCAAGCAACATCCCTGGCCCCCAGATTGTTAAGAAAAAATGATGGTGTTCAACTGGGTGTCTTAAAATATGCTGTCCAGCTTAAAGTTAATATTATTTCATAGTTTGAATATCCTTGCTTGGTTCGCTGGTTTTTTTGTTTATACACATAGGTCAGAACATAAATCCTGAGTGAAAGTGTATTACTCTAGGCTGAAGGTCAGAAAAAGAAGTTTTATGCCTGCTCTTGGCCCTAACTAACTTCTACCAATAAGAAAATATGCTAAATGTTTGTCTCTCAAATAAGAAAAAGAGTAAGAAATTCAGGGATATTCCCACCTGGAATGTGTTCTTTACTCAGGTAAGTAGCAGTTAAACTGAAAGTCTTCTTCCCCCTGATGGGATGTGGCGCCGTGTTGGGGAAGGTGGTTGACCAAGAAGACGTCTCTCGGGTTGTGAGTGTGGGTGGCTGCTTGGCTAGTTGTACTACCAACTCAGTTTCTGACAGGTTGAGTTTTTGGTTATTTGTAAGTTAACAGAAAGGAGACACCCCACTGAGGATTCTACACATGAGTCTGAAATTCAGGAGAGAGGCCAGGTCTGGCGTCTTGTATCTGGGAATCTTCAGGCCAGTGGGAGTAGTTCAAAGGATTGGAGCAGAAGAAAGAATCCTAGGGAATGAGAGTGAGAGGGATAGTGGGCTACGGATATAAGTATGGGAAGCATCAACTGTAAGGGGTGATTATAGCAAGATAAACTCCTGAAAGGCAGACCAAAAAACAATAGAAATGGAAAAACTAGAAAAGGGTAGCAATATAGAAACAGAGCACAAGACGTTATAACGGAAATGGAGTAGAAAGTTTTAAGACAAAAAGGAAAAGAAAGGAGGTACTCACTGCAGATGAGATCATGGGTAACTCCTACTTTCCTAGGAGCCAACTCGGCATTGTACAGCAAATCCCAAAAAAACAGTTACACCCTAGGACCTGGTCATTCCTTTTTCAATAATTTATGCTAAAGAAAAAATCCCAAGCAAATTGTCAAAGACTTATGTTCAAGGATGCATATAACTTTTATTTATAATAAAGATTAAACATATGGAGCAAATAGCCAATAGTAGAGGAATGCACCATCTCTGACTATTTCATAGAATATCATGCAGTTATAAGCTTCTTCAAGAAATATTTAAAGATACGAGGACGTATTCACAATATCAATCTATCGAGGTCCATATGTACAATGTCAAAATGTTAATGGTTATCACTGTTTAGTGCCATTACAGGTGAAGTTATTTTTCTTTTTTTGTATTTTCCTATATTTTCCAAATATCACGTGATGGCTATGGTCTGAGTGTGGTGTCCCTCCAGAATTCATAAGCTGCATTCTAGCTGCTAGAGGTGATGGTATCAGAAGGCGAAGCCTTCGGAAGTTGCCTCAGCCCTTAGGGTGAAGCCCCCGTGAATGGGATCAGTGCTTTATAAAGAGGCTTCCGAGAGCTCCCTCCCCCTTCTGCCACCTGAGGGTCTGATGAGAAGGCTGCAGCCTGGCAGAGGGCCTTCCCTGGCCAAGCTGTTTCCCGCGTCCCGAACTCCCAGCCTCCAGAATGGTAAGCAAGCAAGTTCTGTTGCTTCTAAGCTACTCAGTCCATAGTATTCGGTTATGGCAATCTGACTGCATGGACTCAGGCAGTAACGAAGGGTCAAGCACTGATTTTGTCGTCAGGAAAAAAAGTCACATTTTGAAAGGAGAACGCAATTAGCAGTGTCAAAGAGTGAAGTCCGGTTACCTGAGACTGGAAAATGTATATTAGACTTGGCAATGAGGCATTTGGCATCTGTGATGATGGATCTGCGGGAAAACACTTGAGTTGAGGAAGGAGGAAGGCCGGGTTCAGAGCTCGAGGAGGAAAATGGAAGTGAAAACTCAAGGTAGTTTTTCTGTGCGTGGAGGACCAGAGAGCAGCTAGAAGGCAGTGGAATAGGATGCAGGTGTAAGGGTCCTTCATGGTGAAAAGGTCTTCAGGTGTTTATAGACAGAGGGGAGGATCCAATAAAGAGTTTGAGAAAGAGATGACTGATAGGGCAAGGTCAGGGCAGGTACAGGAGATTGAGCGGGGCCACCAGCGTGGCTTGGCCTTGAACTCGGAAAGGACGCTGCAGACTTGTGGAGGGAAGGAAAGAAAGGAAAAACCAATGAATATAGATACGTTTACAGAGAAATTGAGTGAGACCTCCCTGATGACCTCAATTTCTTCACTGATATAAAGACAAGGTCATCTGCTGAGAATGAAATCGGCAGTTGTTCAGAGTTAGGACTTGGGGTAAGTTTTAAGTTCCGGGCTCGTCAGTGGAGGGGAATGGAAAAGAGAGCTGACCGAGATCAAGTAAAATGAAAACGAGCTTGTACTGGGAGGTCAACCAAATTGGGACATGATACACGTGTGTGGAACCGTCACGTGTGGATATTTGTAGAGTCCTTTAGCAGAGTGAAGCTACCAGGTGGGAATCAAGTGGTGGGAAAAAGAAAAAGTGGGAACTCGTGAGCAGCAAGTGGGAGGCTAAAAGCGGAGCAGTGTGTAAGGCGTGACAAGGTTCAGGGCGTGAGCTTCTGAATGGGGAGCGAAAGAAATGACAGGGCCACTAAGTTGAATAAGGTGTCTCCTTGAATGTTAAAATCTAGAATTCCTCCAGGAGAGGCAGACTGGGAACCGGCCTTTTTTGGTGAGGGGACGGGTAAGCAGGCGGCCAGCGGATTGGCCAGCCTGAGCAGGGACTGAGAGTGGAATAGTAAGTGTGGCCAATCTGCCAGGAGATTGCGATCTTCCGAGGGGACAAGCGGACGGCGAACTCCTGTCGAGCAGCAGCACTGATGAGTGCCACCTCACCTGTTGGGCTCATGGCTCGCTGCGTGGGAGAGCTCGGCCTCTATGAAACCGGCTTAAGGGAGGGAAGTGGGGGACTGAGGAAGGAGCTAGTTAAGGCAAGTTAAGGTTAGTTAAGGCAGAAGAGAGGGAGCTTTTTGCCTTCAAAACTTGAGATGGATTGGAATTTGTTAACACTGGATTGAAGTTTTCAATAGGATCCACAGTTGAATGGGGCCAGTAGTTAGAGGAATCAGGAAAAGAAAACATAGAATGGTAAGAGGATAAAGATCGAAGAGAATAAAACAGGCTTATTGTTCAGAAGTTAACCAAGGGACATAGAGGGGCCTTAGATGCTTACATTTGGACCAAGTGGTTTTAGGACCAGAACAACAGGCCTCCGAGGCAGTATCTGCCTTAAAGAGGTATGAGGAAGCCCGCGTAAGCACATATTTAAAAACTATGATGAAATAAGAAGACAGCATTTTTTTCTTCATTATTAAAAAAGTCTCTGGTATGTTTGACTACTGTATTTCTATTTTCTAAAAGCTATGACATTTTTTTAAATTATTTGAGGAACCTCCAATTTGTGTTTAGAACAGGCCTGTCACATTTACTGGATATGTAGTTGAGGGGAAAACTCTGAGTTTTGAAGAGCTCAACTTAGGTTGTTTTATTTCCTCATGGAAGGAGCTACCATATCTGTTTTTTCCCCCCAGTTACTTCACTTGGGAAGAAACATTCAGTCTTACAGACAGATTTTTTTTTATGCCCCATATCTGAATTCTCACCTATTCCTCTGTTGGGAAAGTGCCTACATGATGCGTAACTTTTCCGAGCTGCCTTGTGTCTGTGGCCTGGACCTGCAACCGGGGCCTGACCCATCTGCTGTACACACCCCAGACTTGGAATCAGTGACTAGGGAGGCAAAGAAGCTGGGACAGAGGCATTTTTTTTCTGGCAGTAACAGTCAGAGGAACGCAGTATTAGTGGCGAGAGTTCAATGCTGACAATGCCAGCTCTGAGATCTGCAGTATCGCATGACTGAAACGCAGTTCTCCTGACGCTCGTACCATGGTGTGGCGTTGGCTGTTCCAGCCCATGCCCCCCCCCCCAAACTTGCTCCTCGCCTTTTCCTGAGCCTATTTCTCAAATCCTGCCAGTGATTTTATGATCTACTAAATGGTCTTTCAGTAAATCCTTTTTTTCTTGAATCTGCCAGAGTTGGTTTCTGGTGCTTGCAACTATAAACCCTGACTGAAACTTGGAGACAACTTATAGTTCCCACCAATTCCTGAGAATTCTGAGCATAAACTTACCCCGTGACCCAGCAATTTTATCGCAGGCTTAAACTGCACAGAAATGCAAACATGCACTAGAATGTCGGCATCAGCATGATAATAAAGGACAAAACCTGAGAGCAATGCAAAAGTCCGTTGACATTTGTTCATGATGTCAAATGAATACATAAATAGTGGTAAATACTTAGAACAGAATACAGCAACGGCAATGATGAACCACTGCTATTTCACAATAGGGATGAACTCAAACTAAATGCTGAGCAAAAGAAGCCAGACAACAAAAAATATATACCTATCAATTCCATTTATGTGAAATGCAGAAACTGACCAGATGATATTACGATATTAGAAGTCAGAGTCATGTTACTCTTGTAGAGGGTAACGTAACTAGGAAGGGGCCCAAAGGGGTGACTTGTGGGGCTCCGGTCATGTTCTGTCATGCGACATGCATGATGATTTTGTGGATGGGCTTCCTTTTTGGTAATTCAGACAGTACTCGGAAGATCGGCCAACTTTGCTCTTTGTGGTTATCAGTGAGCAGGCAAAACTGAGGCTGGGAGAGATCAAATAACTGCCTGAGATCCTAGAAATAGTCAGTTAACCAGGCCGCCTGACTCCCACTCCCAAGCTCTTCAAGTTGCCCCCCAACCGTCTTGGCAGGAAGACCTCACAAGCATCGGTGGGTGAATATGCGGTGTTTAGAGATTTAGGCACCTTGCCCGGATCTCAAAGCTAGTCTGTAGGTGATGGAGCTATAATTTCTGTAAACCCAGTTTCTACGTGTGTTCTGTTCACTGCAGAGTTCTCCTGAAACTGGAAAGATGGATCATACTGGCAGCATACAAATAGTGTGTATAAAAACCTTATGTACTGCTAATAGGAAATGGTATCCATGATAAACTCCCACAAAAGCAAACAAGCAGTGTACAGATTAATAGGTGTGGTGTGAGGGCACCTGGGTGGCTCAGTCGTTAAGCATCTGCTTTCAGCTCAGGTCATGATCCCAAGGTCCTGGGATCGAGCCCTGCATTGGGCTCTCTGCTCAGCAGGAAGCCTGCTTCTCCCTCTCCCACTCCCCCTGCTTGTGTTCCCTCTCTTGCTGTGTCTCCCTCTGTCAAATAAATAAAATATTTTTTAAAAATATGTGTGGTATGCTACCATTTGTGTAGAAGTTGAAAATCTTTCTGTGTGCACATGCAAGTGTGTGCATTTGTGTGTTTTCTCTGAAGTATTACATATTTCTAGAAGGATCCCTAAGAAACTGGTAACACTGATTACTTTTAGAAAAGTGAACAGATTGGATGAGGGACAGACCTAGAAGAGAAAATTTTAAAGAGACCCTTTAAGTCATTAAATTTTTGAAGCAGGGGAATGTGTTATGTATTTTAAAAGACATTTAAAGTCTCAATTCTACCTACAACCAAAAGTGGATCTCCCCAGGTTATCGTATGAGTAGTGCATAGAGGTGAAGAATTCAGGATTTTCAGGGACTCCATTGATGTGTTCAATTTGGATGAACACTTATTTTCCTTGTGTTTCAGGTTCTTAGTCTTACAATGAAGTAAAGATGTGTCTGGGCTCCTTCAATGGCATCATGGGTGAGTAGAAAAGCTATGATATTTTCTAATGATTAGCAGCACTTGTGGTATATTACTAGAACATCATTAGCAGCACTTGTGGTATATTACTAGAACATGACCCTCTCCTCCCTCTCTTTCCCTCCCTTCCTGATTAAATGTATCCACTGATTATCCATATCTCATCCCTCCTCATTCTAGTCCCCATAAGCACCAGTTACCCACAATTTTAAGAGCCTCCGCTCCTTTCAAAGTGTGCAGACTTCGACCCAAAATTTTGTGTGTGACCACATTTTAAAACCTATAGAGAGTGGACAATGGGATTTTCATGCATTAGTAATGAAAATGAGTAAGTTGTATGAAACATAGGAATCTCTTCTTTGGAGAAATTCCTTAACAGAATTCTAAACCTAATGAATGAATGGACTGAGTGAAGGAACCCTGCCCATAAACAGTCAGTATTTGGAAGGACTCTTGCCTTTATTCTGTCCTAACATTCAGTGCCTGGTGCTATCAAAGCCAGAGTTAATCTCTTGATCACACATTTTATTATGGAACTCAAGGAATGGCCTATACTTTGGAAAGATCAGCATGCATTATTTTGATTTGTTTCAAGCCACAAGTTGATACAACGATATATATGGAGGCAAGCAATACCATCTACAAATCAGTCATTCTTATTGAGCATTTGGGAATTAACTAGTTGTCACATAACTCTGTGCCTTTATTGGATCGGGCCTCCTATGTACCAAGAGAATTCTCCACCTTGTAGATGTGTTTATACCTCTCTTTCCATTGACCAATTCTAGGTTTAGGTGAGTACAGTACACACACACACATAAAAATATATTTGGAGAGGAATCAGTATATTCATCAACAAAATATACATGAAGTTTTTTTTTTTAAGATTTTATTTATTTGACAGAGAGAAAGAGATCACAAGCGGGCAGAGAGGCAGGCCGAGGGAGAGGGGGAAGCAGGCCCCCTGCTGAGCAGAGAGCCTGATTCAGGTCTCGATCCCAGGACCCTGAGATCATGATCTCAGCCGAAGGCAGAGGATTAACTCATTGAGCCACCCATATTTTTTAAGTGATATTGAATGGGAACTGAAATGTTTGAAGGACATCAGAGCAGTTGGCAAAGGGCACCTAGGGTGGCTCAGTAGGTTAAGCATCTACCTTCAGCTCAGGTCATGAACCCAGGGTCCTGGGATCAAGCCCCATATTGGGCTCTGTGCTCACCGGGCAATCTACTTCTCCCTCTGCCTCTGCTCCTCCCCCTGCTCGTGCTTGTGCTCTTTCTCAAATAAATAAAAAAAAATATTTTTTAAAAAGCAGTTGGGAAGTCTATTTTAATAGATGAAGCTTTTTGTGGGAAAATGTATGTCTAGATGGAATAGTCACACTGGCAGAATTTTAAAAACTATACTACCTTATCATTTTCAGTATTCCTTTGATATTTTTAAGTATGGCTCAATGATACTGCTGGTAATTTCAGTTATTTGTTAATATTGGCACTTTGTTAAAAATGGGCTTTCTTCTTTACGTGGTTTTAGAGATTTATTCATTCATTTAAAAATTTGTATTGGGGTGTAAGGTATATACCGTCAAGCACACAAATCTTAAATCTACAACTCTGTGAACTTGTGTCCGTGTGCATATACATACCAGGGTAACTAGCATTCAGATCAAGATAGAGAACATCTCCAATACCCCAGAGTGTTCTCCCATGACCTTGCCACTTGTCCCATGCTCCTGGAGGGAACTGCTCTTCTGACATCTGTCACAATAATTTGGTTTGCCCATTATCAAAATTCATGTAATTGGAATCATATACCATTAATGGAGCTTATATAAATGGAATCTACTCTTTTGGGCCAGATTTTTTGGCTTATCATAACATCTGTGACAGACAGCCACATTGCTGAGTGTAGCAATAGTTGATTCTTTTTTTTTTAGCAGAGTAGTAGTCCACTGACTATACCATGGTTTGTTTATTCATTGTACTGTTGATGGGCATTTGAGTTGGTTTTACTTCGGGCATTATAAAGCTGCTCAGGAGGGCCTGGGTGGCTCAGTTAAACATCCAACTCTTGGTTTCTGCTCAGGTCATGATCTCAGGGCCGTGGGATCAAGCCCCATGTTGGGCTCTGCACTCAGTGTGGAGTCTGCTTAAGACTGCATAAGTCTGCCCCCCCCCCATAAATAAATAAATCTTTAAAATAAAAGCTGCTAAGAACATTCTTGTATCTGACTTCTGTACTTGTTCCTTTGGGTGTAAATCTAGGTGTGTGGTGGCTGGGTTATAGGGTCTGCATTATGTTTAGCTCCAGTAGATACTGACAAGCATGTTTCGAAAGTGGTCGTATCATTTTATACTCCTGGCAGTGATGTATGAGAGTTCCAGTTCCGTATCTTTGCCAGTACTGGGTGTTGTCATTGTCTTAAATTTTAGGTAGATGTTTCATGGTATCTGATTGGGGTTTTAATTTACATTTCTCTGAGTAGTAATGTTGAGAATATATATGCTTATTGCCTGCTTGGGTATCCCCTTTTTCTGAAGTAATAATTCAAATTTGTTGCCTATTTTCTGACTTGATGCTTTCTTACTGTGCTTTATTGAATTTGTGATCCAGTAGGCTTCCCTCAAAAGTGTAGAGGTCAATTGGAAAACAAAATAAATTTGAAATACATTCACTTTATGGCAAATGTGCTCCACTACCTCAATTTCTTTTATAAAATATTTCTTTTTTTAGAATAAAAACAACGATTTTATTTATTTTTCTTTTTTATTTTAATTTAATTTTTTCAGTGTTCCAAGATTCATTGTTCATGCACCACACCCAGTGTAAAATATTTCTATGTATATGTGTAAGATAATAACATGAAAGAGGGAATGTGTGCCACTTAAAAAAAAATCTATTGAAGAACGTTCATTATCAACTGTAATTATTTGTTCCTCTTACCTGAAAGCCTCTTCTGCCATTGTGAAAATGAGCCATATTCACTGACACCATCAAATGCTGATGAGGCCGTGGAGTACAGGAACACTTATCCATCGCTGGGGAGCGTGCATATTGGTAGACCCATTTTGGAAGACTGTTGGGTGGTTTCTTATAAAACTTAACATCCTCTTACCATATGATGCAGCAGTCATGCTACTTGGTATTTACCCAAGGGAGTTGAAAACTTCAGTCCAAACAAAGACCTACAAACTGATGTTTACAGCAGCTTTATTCATAATTACCAAAACTTGGAATCAACCAAGATCTTCCTCAGAAAGTGAGTGGATCAATAAACTGTGGTACATCCAGACAATGGAATATTATTCTGTGCTAAAAGGAAATGAGCTATTAAAACCATGAGAAGATGTGGAAGAAGCTTAAATGCATATTATTGAGTGAAAGAAGCCAATCTGAAAGGGCTATATACTGTATGATTCCAGTTGTATGACATTCTGGAAAAGGCAAAACTATAGAGATAATAAAAAGATTACCAGTTGCTAAGGGGCCCCTGGGTAGCTCAGTCAGGTAAGCATCCAATTCTTGATCTTGGCTCAGGTCATGATCTCGGGGTTTTGAGTTTGGGCCCTGCATTGGGTTCCATCCTGGGTGTGGAGCCTACTTAAAAGAAAGATTAGCAGTTACCAGGAATGGGGAGGTGTGGGCAGAGGTGAATAGAGAGAGAATGGGATTTTTAGGGCAGTGAAAATATTCTGTATGGTAAACAGTGGTGGGTACATATCAATATACTTTTGTCTAAACACATAGAATATATAACACCAAGAGTGAACCATAAGATAAACTGTGGGCTCTGGATGATTATGATGTGTCAGTATAGATTCTTCATTGGTTAAAAAAAATAGATACCATTCTCGTTGGTGATGTTGACGATAGGGCGGCCTATGCATGTGTAGGGACAGAGGATATTTAGGAAATCTCTGTGACTTCCACTCAATTTTGTTGTAAACCTAAAACTGCTCTTAACAATAGTCCTAAAAAATTAGCCAAATTTTTCCACAGCTTCGTGCCTCCTAGATTTTAGTTTTAGAGCCTGAGATCAAGACCTAAAACCTTAATTTGGTAAATAATCGTTATTCAAATTAGAACAACTAACAGAACCACTGCTACATGACTGTTAATGGTACATTCTTGCCTGACCAGATATATAGAAGATAGAAATATACACAATTTACAAAGTAAGCTTTACCAAAATCAGTCTTAGTTACATTGTGAAGTAACAATAATGGTAGTAACAGCATGAAAAATACTTTTAATTCTTCAAAGCCCACTTATGTACACTGTTTTCACCAAGACTGGCAAAGACTGGTAAAAAAGGTGAAGGGTATGTTATTTGCAATGTGAAACTGAATGAAATAATGGAAAGAAAGCTTAAGTGTGTTTGTATGAAGACAAATTTCTCCATTTCAAAAGTACTGATACATATCAATAATGAGATACTGATCTTCCAACGTACCATTCTCCTTTGCCATCTCAATTCACTTCTCTTTTGGAGCAATAGCGAATATCCTCTCTCGTGCTCACCACCCCCTAGTAGTCACAGAACCAAATCAATGGACAATTGATCCAAGGACTTTCTTGAGTTAAATCCAGCCATCTCAAAATGAGCACAAGATTGAACATCCTTCGGTAGCTTGTGTGACATCAGCTGAGCCAAGTGAGTGAATTACAGTGGCATGTCCCCTCTAGGGCTATCTATTATCCAATATGCAATATGTCTTATTTAATTTTCAGTTTCAGGCAGGCAAATTGACCATGTATACTTGCTTGTGTCAGTAGCTAATTTTAGATCACTATTCTAATTGGAAATGGCATGCCCCTTTAGCTTGTCATGTAAAAATTCACATTTTCTGATTAATGTGATTAATTTATATTAGATTTGACTTGACAGAATGGCGGTGTGTAATATAGGAGGCAAGTGTGACAGGATTCCTCTCTCTCTCACTCAGTCACACTCTTTATAAATGAGTCGCTGCATCAGACTTCAGTGTCTTCCCTTTAATGAGATAAATTTTGACCACGTGCCTATTCTAATGTGACTTTCGTGGTATTTTCTCACAACTCGGGCAACCCCCCTTCTCAGAGGGGGGCAATTTTATCTGTAGTCCTGCCTTTACATTCTTTCATGGCCAATGGACAAACTGCTGTGATGGAAAGGTTGCTCTTCTGTCACTGTTGTTGTGTGTCTGTATTTGTGTCTAAACTGCAGATCGGATAAAGCTGGACATCCATGTTTTAAATGCAATTTGAAGACACTGCTAGGAATTATATAAGTAATATGTGATGTCACGATGAGTGTGAAAGAAGTAAGAACTGGTAAAATGAGAATTGCAGTTAAAAATAAAAGGAAATGTTTAAAGACTAAAGGAAAAAGATAGCAAGTGAGGAATTCCTGTTACTAAAAGAAGAATTTATTTTAAATAATTGATGAGTTTTATATATTCTGTGCCCTTCCCGTTATCATGCTGAAGTATGTTCCTTCTAAATCTACTTTGTTGAGCTGTTTTACCATGAATGGATGCTGTACTTTGTCAAACGCTTTTTCTTTGTTGAAATGATCATATGGTTCTTATCCTTTCTCTTAGGGATGTGATGGGTCATGTTGATTGATTTGCAAATATTGAATCACAATTGCGTCCTAGGAACAAATCCCAGTTGATTGTGGCAAATGATTTTTTTAATGTATTCTTGAATTTGGTTTGCTACTATTTTCTTGAGGATTTTTGTATCCATGCTCATCAGGGATTTTGGCGTACAGTTCTCTTTTTTTGTCGTGTCTTTATCTGGTTTTGGCATCAGGGTGCTACTGTCCTCATAGAATGAATTGGGAAGTTTTCATCCCTTTCATATTTTTTTGAATAGTTTGAGAAAAATAAGTATTAACTCTTCTTCAAATGCTTAGTATAATTTGCCTGTGAAGCCTTCTGGCCCTGGACTTTTGTTTCCTGCGAGTTTTTGATTATGGATTCAATTTCTTTGCTGGTTATCAGTCTGTTCAAATTTTCTGTTTCTTCCTGTTTCAGTTTTGGTAACCAGTGTTTCTAAAACTATCAATTTCTTCTAGGTTGTGCAATTTGTTGGCATATAGTTTTTCATAATAATCTCTCATAATTGTTTATATTTCTGTAGTGATGGTTCTTATTTCTTCCCTCTCAGTTGTAAATTCATTTATTTGAGTCCTTTCTTTTCTCAATAAGTCTGGCTTGAGGTTAATGAATTTTATTTATGTTTTTCAAAGAACCAGCTCCTGGGATGCCTGGGTAGCTCAGGCATTTGAACATCTGACTCTTGATTACTGCCCAGGTCATGATCTCAGGGTCCTGGGATGGAGCCCCGTGTTGGGCCCTGTGCCCAGCAGGGAGTCAGCTTGAGGATTCTCTCTCTCCCTCTCCCCCTCCCTCTCCCCCGACTTGTGCTCACACTCTCTCTCTCTCTTAAATGAATAAATATTTTTAAAAAGACTCTACTCTTGGTTTCATCGATCTGTTCTATTGTTTTTTTAGTTTCTATATCATTTATTTGTGTTCTCATCTTGATTACATCCTTCCTCCTGCTGGTTTTAGGTATTGTTTGTTGTTCTTTTTAGCAAGGTTAGGTTCCTAATTTGAGGTTTTCCTTGCTTCTTGAGGTAGGCCGGTATTGCTATAAACTTCCCTCTTGGAATTGGTTTTGCTGCACCCAGAGGTTTTTGACTGTTGTGTTTTTATTTTCATTTGTTTCTATGTACTTTTTTATTTCTTCTTTGATTTCCTGGTTGACCCATTCATTGTTTAGTAGGATGTTCTTTAACCTCCATGTGTTTGTGGTCTTCCCAGATTTTTTTCTAGTGGTTGATTTTAGGTTTCATAATGTTGTGGTCAGAAAAGATGCATGGTATGACTTCAATCTTGAATTTGTTGAGGCTGGTTTTATGGGCTAATATGTGATCTGTTCTGAAGAATGTTTTGTGTGTACTTGGAAGGAATGTATATTCTACTCTTTCAGGATGGAATGCTCTGAATATATCTGCCAAGTCCATCTGGTCCAGTGTGTCATTCAAAGCCATTGTTTCTTGTTGATTATCTGTTTAAGTGATCTCTTCATTGATGTAAATGGGGTGTGAAAATTAGTTGCTATTAGTGTATTTTTTAAAAAAAGATTTTATTTATTTGACAGAGAGAGAGATCACAAGTTGGCAGAGAGGCAGGCAGAGAAAGAAGGGGAAGCAGGCTCCCTGCTGAGCAGAGAGTCCAATGCGGGGTTTGATCCCAGGACCCTGAGATCATGACCTGAGCCCAAAGCAGAGGCTTTAACCCACTGAGCCACCCAAGCGCCCCTATTAGTGTATTTATATCAATTAGTTCCTTTATGTTTGTTATTGTTTTCTGTATTTGATTGCTCCCATGTTGGTGAATACTTAAAATTGTTATATCTTCTTGTTGGATTGTCCCCTTTAGTATGATAGAGTGTCTTGTTACAGTCTTTGTTTTAAGGTCTATTTTGTCCAGTGTTAAGTGTTGCCAGTCTAGCTTTCTTTTGACATTCATTTGCATGATACATGTTTCTCCATCCCCTCATTTTGAATCTATAGGTATCTTTAGGTCTAAAGTGAGTCTCTTGTAGACACCATATAGATGGGTCTTAATGTTGTTTTTTTTATCCATTCTGTCACCCTGTCACACTTTTTTTTTAATCCATTCTGTCTTTTGATTGAAACATTTAGGCCATTTACCTTCAAAGTAGTTATTGATAGATATGTATTTATTGCCATTTTATTATTTGTCTTACTGTTGTTTCTAAAGTTTTTCTCTGATCCTTTCTTCTATTTCTATCTTTCATGGTTTGCTGGATTTCTTTAGATTTCTTTCTCTTTATTCTCTGCATATTTGTTAGTGGTTTTTCATATATGGTTGCCATTCAGTTTGTATATAACCTATTTTGCATATGGCTATTTGTATTAAGTTGATGGTCACTGAAATTTGAACCCATTCTTTCCACCTCTCCTCCCTACATTTTCGGTATATGTTATTATATTTTATATCCTTTCATTTTTTTTAGTACCTTCACTGTTTTGGGGTTTTTTGTTTTGTTTTTTACTGAAATACTCTTTTTACTGCTTTTGTGTTTCCTATCTTTATACTGTCTCTTTTGGTCTCTCCTTTCCCCTCAAAGAGTCCCTTTTAATATTTCTTGCTGGTTTAATGGTCACAAACTCTTTTAGTTTTTGTATGTCTGGCAAAGTATCTCTTCTTCTATTCTCCTTGCTGGATAGAGTATTCTTGGCTGCAGGTTTTTTTCTCATTCAGCATGTTGAATATGTCATGCCACTCTCTTCTGGCTTGCCAGGTTTCTTTTGAAAAATCTCTTGATAGCCTTATGGGTCTTCCCTTGGAAGTTAATGACTTCTTTTGTCTTGCTGCTTTTAAGATTTTTTTCTTCATCACTATATTTTGCAAATTTAGTTATAATATGTCTTGGTGTGAGTCTGATTTGTTGATTTTGATGGGAGTTCTTGGTGCCTTCTGGGGCTTGGGTTGTCTGTTTCCTTTCCCAGATTAGGGAATTCTTCAGTTATTATTTCCTCAAATATATTTTCCACCCCCTTTTCTCTCTTATGTTCTTCTGGGATTCCCATAATATGAATGTTATTATGTTTAATGGAGTCACTAAGTTCCCTAAGTCTATTCTTGTTTTGTATAATTCTTTTTTCTCTCTTCTGTTCAGCTTAATTGCTTTCATTCCATCAAGTGTGTTGCTCATTTCATTTATTGTGCCTATTTTCCCTGCTATGTTGTTCCTTATACCTTTGTTAAGGGTTCCACTCTCTTCTCAAGTCCAGTGAGTATCCTTATGATTATGACTTCAAGTTCTTTATCAGGCATGTTACTTATATATGTTTTGCTTAGTTTTCTGGCCATGACTTTGTCCTATTCTTTCATTTGGGATAAATTTCTGTCTCCTCATGTTGTCTGCTTCTCTGTGTCTGCTTCTCTGTTACGTGAGTCAGCTGTGTCTTCTGCTTGTGAAAGTAGTGAGTTTATGAAGAGGTCCTGGAGTGCCCTTCAGTGCGGTGTCCCCCCTTCACTGGACCTGGGCACTGCAGCAGAGTCTCCTGTGTATGTTGCTTATGCTCTACTGTTGTGTCTGAGTCACTTTTCCTTTCACTAGAGTCATCTCTACTGACTCTCTGCCTATTGTGGGCTATCCTTGCTCTCCGTGGTGCTAGTGGGAGCCAGGCAGGCCAGCTCTGAGAGGGCATCCCTGCCAGGGAACTTGGGATTGGGACAGCGGTATTAGCAAACTTTGCACTGGGTCACTAGTCCTGTGCCAGATCCCCCAAAGTGCAGTGGTGGCTGGGACTGCGCCCCTGGGCAGCTGGGGGCACATGACTGGGGATAGCACAAGTGATGGCTGAATGTAGCTGGGCCCAGCATGTGATAGTGGCTGGGGATGCATAGCTGTGCGCAGCCCATGGGGGCAGCTGTGCCCCTGGTGGCTGTACACTGCATAGGGGTGGGGGCTCAGGGTTCCTGGTGGTTGGGTGGAGCACTCATGGGACTTTAACAAAATTTGTCCTGAGCCCAGGGCGGAGGCCAGCAGTCTTGGAGTGGGTGGGTCCTCAGGAGCACTTGTGGGTGTGGCACACTGCTGGAGGGTTAGGTAGCAAGTGCCTGTGCAGTCCCACCTCCCACAGGTGGCTCTGTGTTTATGCTTGGGGTGGGAGAGGAAAGTGGTGCCTGCCAGCTCCATCATTTTCAAAGAAGTCCCCAAACATGTTCCAAAATCCGTATGAACAGATCTATCTCCTGTTTGCCCCACGTCTTGTGTCAAGTGCCATTTGTATGTTGCCTCTCCATGCAGGTGAGGGTGGTGACCCAGCTATCTCTGGCCTTCCCAGCTGGGCCAGGGCTGAGTCAGCTGACTTTTAAAGCTCCAGGTGCCAAGTTCCACTGGTTTTACAAACTCAGGGAATTCATCCTCTCTGGTTTTTAAAGCCAGAGGTTCTGGGGATTAGTCTTCCTGGTGTGAGTCCCCTAGTGTGAGGGCCTGTTTCTCTGCCCTCTCCATGCACATAGCTCCCTCCCTCCTGGAGGCAGTCTCCTTCAGCTTTTCTGACCTTCCCAACCTTCCAGATGCAGCTTCTTCTCTATATTTAGTTGTAGAGTTTATTCTGCCGGTCTTCGGATTGCTCTCCTGGTTACTGACTTGGATGTGAATGATATCTAGTTATAAACTGGGATGGGATGAGCTCAGGGTCCTTCTACTCCACCATCTTCCCACGCTCCTTACAATCAAGGTAATTAACACATCCATCACCCCCACATACTTACCATTTTTTGTGTGGTGAGAACACTTGAGAACTACTGTCAGCATATTTCAGGTATATAAGACAAGACATATTATTAACTATGGTCATCATGGTGTACATTACATTCTCAGAACTTACACATCTTACAACTAAAAGTTTGTACCCATTGTGCAACATCTCCCCATTTCTTCCACTCTGCCCCCAGCCCCTGGCAACCACCATTTTATACTCTACTTCTGTGAGTTTGATTTTTTTTTTTAGGTTCCACATATGAGTGAGATCATACAGTATTTGTCTTATATCACTTAACATCCAGGTCTACCCATGTTGTCACAAATGGCAGAATTTTCTTTTTTCTCATGGCTGAAAAATATTCCATTGTATATATACACCACATTTTTTCTTTATCCATTCACTTTCATTGTCTTCATATTTTGGCTATTGTGAATAATGCTGCACTGAGCATGGAAATGCATATACCTCTTGGAGATATCTGATTTTATTTCCTTTGGTCATAGACCCAGTGGCAAAACTGCTGCATCATCTGGTATTTCCATTTTTAATTTTTTGAGGAACTTCCATACTGTTTTCCATAGTGGTTGCACCAGCTTGCATTCCCACCAACAGTGCACAAGTTTCCCTTTTCTGTACCCCCTCACCAGCACTTGTTATTTCTTATCTTTTTGGTGATGGTCATCCTAACATGGGTGATGTCATATCTCGTTGTGGTTTTGATTTGCGTTTCCCTGATGACTAGTGATGTTAAGAACCTTTTCATTTATTTTTTGGCCATTTGTATGTCTTCTTCGGAAAAATGTCTATTCTGAGATGCTTTATCTAGAAAGAATTGTGGGTCACTGGTCATAGTCACCAAAGCAAATTTCTCAAAAGGTATCTGTATTCCTCCTTGAGGTTATTCCTACCCCATTCATCTATGGAATCTGCTTTGGCAGGATATTAGAGTAAATACTTATAAACTTAGAATAAGGAAAATGAGGGATATTTCATGTGTATGGATAATCTTCATGAAGTAGACCCAGAGCTATCAAATATAACAATACTTGCTTTGTGGCAAACGCAAAACTCTCAACCTCAAACAGAGAGCAGTCAGAGAGCCAGTAAGTGGTGGAGCAAGAACTTGAACATAAATCTTAGGATTCCAAGTCTAATGTTTTTCTAAGACTCAAAATCCCAAAATGTATCATAATTATCCATTGTACTTTACTACTAGTGACCTAAATTGGGAGCGCTAAAGGGGAATTATAACATAAATATATTCTCCACTGTAGCTAGGTGTTTTTATACATCTAAAGGGATTTCATTATTTAGTATAAAATCGGATGTTGCTCTAAGCATTCTTCACAATTCTGTATTTCCAGGAAGGCAGACGATTGCCACATTCTGTAATTTCATTGGGCAGTAATTGATTTACTGGTTGACCATTGATAATTGGTAGGATGATTTCAGCTGTTGGTTCAACAAAAACAAAGAAAAATTATTCATGGCTAATACTAACATGTATTATAGCACAGTATTCATTGTTTCCCATCTGAGTGAGAATTCTGCATTTCATATTTACTACTAGGCTTTGGAATTGTCAATACTATCATATACTGTATGTGGTGGGGAGGGCGTGTGTGTACCCTGAGACTGGAAAATATTATCTTCCCTGTAGTCTGTGCAAGTTAGTGCCTATCATCATATATACAAACCCAATGAAATACATTTATTTAATTTGAATTATTATTGACAATTTAAGAATAAAATAGTATCATCAGTTTATAGCATCAGAGAGGATACCTATCCATCCACTTTTAAGTGTAGACTTTATTTTTACCTAAGTATAATGAACATACAATATTATGTTAGTTTCAAGTGTATAATCTTTTCACAAGTTAGGTTTCCTATGGTATTAAAACATGCATAATGAAGAAATCCAAAATAATGGCAAATATTCTAGAACTTCCAGTTGAACCCTTCTTCACCATTCCTTTGCTTTTGCCATAATCCATAATTCACTATGTCAGCCTGAGACTTCTACAGTTGTTTCCTGGCTAACTTTCTTGAGTCTGGTCTTCAGCCAGCCAGTTTGCCTTGACTGTCATTAATAGGAGTCATTAAAAAAATAAAATAAAATAAAAAGGAATAATTTTTCTTAGAAGCTGTTGTAATTATGCTACTTTCTTATTCAACACATCTTATCCCATAGAGTCTCAGTGCTTCTGCTGTAATGCCAGTTTGCGGTAATCATCATAGTTGTGATAATATGCTCACATGTTTATGTATAATCCCTGGCAAACATGTAATTTTACAGTCAGGGAAACTGAGGCTCAGAGTGGGCAATGACGAAAATAATAACAACCAACCTGTATTTGGCAAAAGTCTGGGTGTAACTTCAGCTGAGTCCTGTTGCTTCAGTTTACCTTTCTAACATTATTTCTCCTTATTTTTCTACACATACAGTTAGCAGTGGTCATTCTGGTATCCACACGATCTCCACAAATATAGCATACTTGTACTTCTGTTTGTCCTTCTGCCTTATGGGAGTGCCCTTTCTCTTCCCTTTAGAGACTCAAATTCTACCCATCTTCTGGGCCAACACAAGCCCCAGCTCCTCTGTCTTCATTGACTTCCCTCTCCTTTCACTTTCTTTTTTTTTTTTTTTTAAGATTTTTAAGATTTTACTTTTTTTTTTAGATTTACCCCTTTTAGAGAGAGTGAGAGAGTAGGGGGAGGAGCAGAGGGAGAGGGACAAGCAGGCTCCTGCGCCCCTCACAGAGGAGGAGCTTGATGTGGGGCTTGAACCCAGGACCCTGAGATCATGACCTGAGCCAAAATCAAAAGCCAGCCACTCAACTGATTGAGCCACCCAGGCACCTCTCCTTTCACTTTCACTTTCTATAGCATATTAAAAATTCCCAGTATTAGCATGCTGTCATCATTATTTTGTGAACATTAATCATCCCTACCAAAACATACTGTGAGCTGCCCGAGGGCAAGACCATGTTTTATATGCCTTTGGTATTTCTTGGCAGGGTCATAAGCCCATTGTAAATGATAATAAATGCTGGCTGTTTAACTGTTATTTTGCTTTAAATGAGCCTTTCCTTTTTTGGCCTTTTCTCAATTAGAATAAAAAGGATTTATTCAAAGACTGTAATTGAACTTTAACTATCAGTCATTCTGCATTTTAGTTTTGTAATATAATAACAGTAATTCTTATTAGGTTCTTTTTTTCCCATTCAACATAGAATAGTAAATGTAAAACATGGGAAATAACAAATTACTTTAGGAAGCATTCTGAACACCCTTTGGAGTTCTCGGGCTGACCTGAATAAATAATTTGAAAATCCTGGTGTGTCCTGCATTTTTATGCTCCTAAAATGAAGTGAATACTTAATCATTTATGAAAAACGAACACAGATCATTGAGACACAGGAAAATATATTAGGCAAAGTAAGATTAACCCCTTTAGTTGCTAATTACTGTCTAAATGTATGGGTGGGGAGACCCCTCAAATAAAGCGCTGGCTAGTGCATGCACCCGGGCTTGCTGCTACTTTCTTTATGGAGAGCTGTATTTCTCTCTCAGGTCCTTCACCTCTGCCTTGCACCCCTCCATCCCTCCTATCTCCCTGTCCAGCCAAGTGTCAAAACATTTTGTAGGACTAATTGAGTCTAAATAATTTCATTTGAATTTTGATAAAGTAACATTCAGAAGTTATTGTTCATTGGATAAATCTCTTAATTGGTATAGGTCTCAAAGATATAAAAGAAGAAAGTCATATATATGTATATGCACATGTAAATATGTGTCTATGTGTGTGTTAGATAATATCTCCTTACTAGCTTGATAAGTAAGTACCTAAGTGATAAATATGTATATCAAAGGTATAAAAGAAGAAAGTTTTATATATACATATATGCATACATACATGTGTGTATACGAGTGTGTGTATGGAGAGAGCAGGCAAAGAATTCCCCCAGACTAGCCTGGTAGCCCATTTCTATAAATATTCCTAGTGATGATTCCTTAGATGCAAAGTTTGTATCCTTTTTGTATCTTTTTTCTTCCTACATCACCCTTTTCTCAACTTTCTTGTGCATTAATGATCCTGGTATAGGCATTTTCCAAGATTGATGGACGACTAGCTAAAAGGTTTCATAGCCCAAGGAAAGGGAGAGGTCCATTAACTTCACATGGTCAATAATTTCCCTGGGTAATGCCCTCTTCTGAGATTTTATTGCTAATAAAACCCATGTTTTAATGTTCAGAAAAATTAAACATCATTGTAAGTTGCTCATTCTTAAAATTAAACCTGTCCTTGTCTTTTTGCTGTGTCTTCATTCCTCAAATATGAAGGTATACCCTTTTTACATATTTCTTTAAAACTTAAGTTTTGTTTTCTTTTTATAAATTGAGTCCCATACTTAAAAACTAATACTCATTTTCAAGGGACACATTTATATAATTCCCTTAACTAAAGGAATCAAGCATGGTATTCTGAAATGGAACATCTGTAACTAATAGCTTTAGTCAAATCCTATATTTATATCTATATATTTTATTTATATTTATACCAGGATTTCTAGGTCGCCAAGTCGAGCTGAAAAATAGGAAAAAAGGGGAAAAAAAGACACTCACCATCAATTGGGAAAAAAAATAACATAACTTTGTTGTTTCTGTGGTGTTTAATGAATTGACTGAGCCAGCCAGATATAAGGCCATCTTGCCTGCTGACCTTCCTTTTTCATCCAAAGAAACCTTCTGTGGACTATTACCGGCCTTTTAGTTGAATTTGTCACCCCCCTCTAAAATCAGTAATTCTTTGTATGGTTTTTAATTTTTAAGTCTCTTTAGATCACAGGACTTAAAATGGTCCTTTGTATTTTCTGAAATAGGACCAAATGAGCTTTGATTTTTATTTAAGACAGAGACAAAGGTATTAAAAGGTCCAAAAAAGTGAGAAAGTCTACTTAAGTATTTTTCACACACTTGGGGAAATTACCAGCAATCTCTAGACTTGGGTGCATAAAATCTCATCTACATTGTATCCAAATACAGGGTGCAGGGCATCTTCTCTCAGTTTCCTTTCTTTCGATGATGGAATTAAAAAGTACAGAGGGAATAAATTGGGAATTGAAACACTTTCCTTTGAGCTCACCCTTACCAGTCGGGTGACCTCTGGAAATCACTTAGCCAGCTAATACATTAGTTATATATCACCTCCTCGAAACAGTATTTAGTAACAGTGGTATTTGCCCTGCCTAGCTTACGGGGCTGTAGTGAGAACCAATGAAGGCAATGTGGGTGAAAGTGCTTTCTAAAATCTAAAACCCCAAACAAATCTCATATACCAAATGGGAACAGAGCTGCGGTTCAGCCTTGCTACTTTCCTTGGCATGAAATGTCTCTCTATAAATTACTTGGTCTGCCATTGGCAACTTGGGAAAGAAAAAAAAATCAAGGTCAAGAAAATATGCCCATGAGTTATTCTTCTGCATGTTAATAAGTGAAAATGGTACCCATTATGGCCCTGTAAGTTGTAAAACCTGGGGGAGCCATGTTGGCTAATTATGTTAATGGTTAGATGCTGGAGGATGTTGAATATTAATTCCTGTATAGAATTTGTCTAATCATCCATTTCATACCTGCCAATCTGTTCCAACTACTAATCAATCAGCCAGAAAGCATAGAACTCCAGCCATTAGAGAACAAATGGCCACACATAGGTATCTTCCCAAAAATCCTTCATTTTTGATGAAAACCTATTTCCTGTAATGAAACCACATTGTGAATATATACTCGACCTTTTTATGTAGAATGGATTTCCCTTTCTGTATGGAGCTGTATAATACATGCAGACATAAAAATGGCTGTTCAATGAGGTCAAATAGTTCCAATAATATTATCTCTATAATCTGGTCTCGAAAAACCACTCCGTTTTCTAACTGATAAGATAGAGAACCAAAAGAAGCTCCTCATGTGAGGCCGCTTAAAATGGACTGTGGGAAAATTATTAAAATTATTAAAATGTTGGGCAGGAAATCTTCATCTCTAGGAATTCATTAGTTGATGAAAATCCATATTCCTTAGTAAATTAAAAGAATCTCAAATGCGTGCGGTGCTTTCAACTAGGGTAGTATTGTCATTGGGGGAAGAGCAATTCATTGAAGGGGACTGTCCCTCAGAGAGCAAGACATTTAGCAGTCAAGCTCTTGCCCTGTAATGACCCAACTCATAGTCAGGTGACAAATGGCCATTAGGAAGAGCAATGTCTCCCTACTGAGAACCACTGGAAGGAAAATTGTACATGTTAAGGTTGGACAGACAGAAATCTAGACTTTTGTCAGAGGGTGGAGCCTAGAAACCCAGAGAAAGAATAATAACAAATGGCAGGCAAATGAACCTTTGCAGATAATTTTAATTAACAATAGTGAAGAAAGCAATTTTTAAAAAAGATTTTATTTATTTATTTGACACAGAGAGAGAGAGATCCCAAGTAGGCAGAGAGGCAGGCAGAGAGAGAGGGGGAAGCAGGCTCCCTGCTGAGCAGAGAGCCCGACGTGGGGCTCGATCCCAGAACCCTGAGATCATGACCCGAGCCGAAGGCAGAGGCTTTAACCCACTGAGCCACCCAGGCGCCCCGTGAAGAAAGCAATTTTAATAGTACTTTGTTACTTATAGATGAGTAGCTTTTGTTGAAACCTTGGCATAATTCTTCTTAATCACATTGTCACTTTCAGTTATTTCTGATAAAATGCACTTCACAAAGCAATCATCAGTTGTATTTATAAATTACCAGTTTTCTATCATTGACTTTAATTTTCTCAGTAAATAAAATTTGTTCAAATTCCCTCAAGAGCCCCGGCTCTGCTGCCTCAGCTCCTAACATACATCACCCTGTTCTCACATGGCGTTGACACTGGGAAGTTTCCTGTTGGATTCTTCTCCAGATATTTATAGACTGGTTAATAAATGTCCTACCCTTTCCTTAAAACACACAGTCACAAACTAATAGCTACAAATGCCATCACTCTTTTGACATAAGATCTGTATGACATCCTGTGGGTTCAGTGTGACTTGGTCCCTAGCCAGCTCTGAGACTATTTCCTACTCCTTAGCTCTCTGCTTTCTCTTTTCTGCCCTGGCTGCCTTGTAATCCTGGACGCTGTGCCTGCTCCCACTTGAGGGACCCTGCCCTGGAAGGCCATCAGCCAGGACGTGTCCCTCCTGACCTTTCCATGGCCCTCTCCTTTTCTTCTTTCAGATCTTGATTCATTTCCTCAGAGAGGTCTTCCAAGACCAACATATCTACACGTGTTCTTCCCCTCTCCTCTACTCTGTCATTTTCTGTAGCTTTGGCCAGCTTCACTTGTCTTCAGAGAGCTTACCGCCACCTGCCATTTCTTCCATAGTAATTATCCAATAAATTCTTTATCAATGACATCTTTAGATGGCTAAGGGTACACTACCCGAGGCTGAGTCGCAGTGCTGTGACTTCCTGACTGGCGACCTTCGGCCGTTGCATAACTTTTGAGTGTATCTGCTTCAGAGTGCCGCTGTCCCACCTTTAAAATATTTCAGTAATGTGTCAGGATACAAAATCAATGCACAAAAATCAATTGCTTTCCTATACACTAACAATGAAAATATGGAAAGGGAAATTAGAGAATCGATTCCATTTAATGTAGCACCAAGAACCATAAGATATCTGGGAATAAACCTAACCAAAGAGGTAAGGGATCTGTACTCAAGGAACTACAGAACACTCATGAAAGAAATTGAAGAAGACACAAAAAGGTGGAAAAGCATTCCATGCTCATGGATCAGAAGAATAAACATTGTGAAAATGTCTATACTGCCCAGAGCAATCTATACTTTCAATGCCATCCCGATCAAAATTCCACCATTTTTTTTCAAAGAGCTGGAACAAACAATTTGTATGAAACCAGAAAGGACCCCGAATTGCTAAGGAAATGTTGAAAAAGAAAAACAAAGCTGGGGG